>CM053769.1:334817175-334837391 GCA_028658325.1 Potorous gilbertii | reverse complement strand
CCAACCATTTATGATGATTACGTAGAGATTTTAAAACATTAGCATTTATTTAGTAATAAGACCAAATAAATAATATCATAGATACTGACATATTGAAACAAATGCAAGAATAAATATGTAACAATCCACCCAGAAATCTGAGTCACCCTTTCCCACTAATGTACTGAGGTAGAATGGACACACATTCAACAGAAACCTGACAAAGGCACACAAAGGAAGAAAATCTAGGTCCTCAGTGGAATGCACAGCTCTTGCCTTCAGGCACTGATGCCATTCATTCATTCAGAACCTACTGCACCACTCAAAGTAACATCTCTGCTTACTACTTCCTTGTGAGCCTTAATGATTTCCATATGAACAAATCCTCTTTTCTTCTATTCCTAACATGTTGAAGCATTTAGAATTCTTTTATCTTACAGTGTTTACTAAGATGGAATTGGAAAAGAATTTCATTATTGTTTTGCATAGCAGTTCTCTTTAAACTTGAGTACTACCAAGCTTCTTATACTACTTGTCTCTGGGCAATATAGGCAAGTCCAGCTAGTTCTTCGCTCCCAAGGATTCTGTGTTGTCCAACAGCATCTCAGGATTTCTTTCTAGATAGGAAAACAGTGTAAAATCTATCTTTCCTCTTTTTAATTTTTTCCTCTCAAACCATTGCAAAGGAAAGCAACAGGCACTTCAGAGAGGTTTCACCTCTCCCTTCTACTGAAGAGTTATAGCTGGGACTGAAATTCTTTTCCACTTACCTTTGAACTATATTCAGCTACTCAGAAATTAACACCTGAAGTCTTCTTGTTAGTTGATCCTATGACTGGTTTATTCATTGTTTTAGCCAGACTCTTTCAACCAATTCACCACCCTTTCAATGGCACATTTATCATTCATTTTTGAGTTTAAAAAAGAAAAAAACGACTGAATACTTACAAAATTTATAATCCTTCTTCAAGGCCACATACTCTCCAGACATATGCATGATTTTTAGTTTTGCTGGTTTTGGCCTCTCAAGTCTTTAAATAGTTATAGGCAAATGAGCTTAGATACCACGGTGCCTGTAGTTCCAGTTATTTATTTATCAGTCTTAAAAATGGTTTTCTTCCAGTCTCTGAAAATTTTTTCTTCACACTTAAATTTTTTATCAATTTTTTAATAAATAAAAATTTTTTATTTGTGCTCTTTAAACCACCAAACTGTATACATGTAACAGAGATATTACCTCACATCCTTTACAATGGAACTTGTCTTTGTACTTATCACACAGTTCATTTTCTACTCCAAATTGCTCATATCCCATCTGGTAACTGTTTCTTTACAGATGGATTGTTCAGGGATTTTCATTAAACAAAATTCTTTCCTTGTTTCTTAAAAACAGCAAACTGCTCCATATGAAAGGATAGGATGTTAAAGAGAAAATGACTCATGTGTATATTCACACACACACACACATATATATATACACACACATATACACACACACATGCACACATGCACGTGTGTGCATGTGTATGTGTGTTTATGGTCTCCTTCATTAGGATGTTAGCTCTTTGAAAAAAGGGGCTTTTTCATTCTTTGTATTTGTAACACCTAGCACAATACATGGCATATAGTAGGTTATTAACAAATTGTTATTGATTTGTTTGGGGGAGAAATGCTTATGGCTCCTAATAGGATCTTGGAATATAATATATTCATTGGTCTCTACCAACTACTATTTGGGAGATAAAGACTAAATTCTTATCTGAGGGCTAAAAGTGTAGGAGAGGCCTATGGATGGATATTAAGGAAGGTGCAAATCTAGAGCAGATTTGTGAACTCCCTCCTAATAGACACAATTGAACATTAGGGAAACAATAGTGAGTGCTGGTGAAGAAATTTGAATTATATTTCAAATACCTCTAACAGCGACCTCAGAAAAGTCATTCTTTTCTTCATGTATAAAAAAAATTAAGTTAGATAATCTCTAAGGTGTTTTCTGGTCTTTTTTATTTTATATTCTCTCTTCCCCTCCCTCCTCCCCCTTCCCTCCCTTCCCTTCCCCTTCCCTTCCCTTCCCCTTCCCTTCCCTTCCCTTCCCTTCCCTTCCCTTCCCTTCCCCTCCCTCTCTTCTCTTTCTATGTTTAGTGAGCTCATCTGCCCCACTAGATTTAATTTAAATGATCATAATTCCTAAATCTGTGTCTTTTTCACTAAACTTCTCCTTAGATCCCACTCCTTTCTTTCCAGCTGCCCAAAGGATATCTCCCCTACATGTTCCAAATCTTGTCTACCACTAAATCTACTCCTCATGGATCACTGTTTTTGCTAGTGACAGCACTATTCTCTCAGGTTTTCAAACTAATAAGCTAGGAGTCATCCCTGATATTCATCAAGAATGCTTGGAAGTTTCTCTATCATTGAATATCCAATTCCCCCCCTTCCCCTCCCTGAAGGAGTTGACCTTACAGTTAAGTAGGATATGTCTTCATATGTCACCATAAGAAAGTTTTGATGAGGGTTTGGATGATGTTGGATGTGGGATAAAATCCAAGGTAGGATACACTAAAGCACCAAATCTATGAAAATGGAATCAAAGGAGAAGGTATCTGAAGTCAGATTGGTGAGGAAAGGAGAAACGAAAATGATTTAGAGTTAGATTGCTACATGACTGCGCCTGACCTCTTTTCATTAGGAGCTTGTCAGGAATGTTAATTATGCTGTAAAGACAGCTTGATGAAGTAAGCATCACATTTCTATCAAATACAGGAGAGACCTAGAAAATGGCAAGGGATCTGGAAGTGGATAAAGTCTTGCTTAGGAAAGAAAGCAACTGAATAGTCATGCAAACGTAAGCTGTTAAACATATAGACAGTAGGTGATTTTCATCAAATATTAATTGTCAAGTAGGAGTCTTATAATGATCTCCCCAAAATGCTCTGGTTTGTCTTCCTGCGAGCTCGTCATGTATGCAGAAAATAAAAACTGAGCTCCAGTGTCTTCACCTTCTTTTCTTGTAAAGAGCTCAGTTTTTATCCACTTCCAGATACTGAAAGCTTTGAAAAAGTGTTTTCAAAGGGAAAAAGAATCTTAAGAGTCAGAGGAGCTTCTCTTTATTTTACGTAACTGATAGGAGAAAGAATATGACACAGAGAAGAAAGGGAAAATGGATCACTGGATATGTATATGTTATGTAACGCCTGTGACATGACTTTGCTTTATTCTATTGAGGATAATGGTGTACTCTGAGGAGAAAGTAACTTTTGGCTGCAAAGAATTATGATGAAGACAATAGGAGGTAGTGTACATGGTATTTACAGAGATAAGTAGACATGGTTAGCAATTTATTACTAAGATTTCACTGAGAATTTGTGCAAGGGATTCAAGAGTAGGCTATGGCTAAGGAAGAGCCTTTTTCACTTAAAATAAACAGAATGGGTAGAGAGAACAAAAGAATCACATTTCTTTATAAGAAAATGTGTAGGAAGATATTTAGAGGTCAGAGGACGGAAGCAAGGTGGAGATAGCTTGCTAGAATGGGGGGTTGAGGAGAAAAAGAGGCAGAGAGAGAGATAGAAAGAATGAGACAGAGACACAGATGAGACAGAAAGAGACAGAGAGATAAGAGACAGACAGACTGGAAGAGACAGAGATAAAGAATAAAGATATTCACAGTGCCATGGGATGATATATTGTTTCACTTATAAATAAGAAAATAAACAAATTATGAGCTTAGGAAACAATATAAACTTGACATGGAGACATAATATATAGGGAAGGGGAGTTGCAGTTATCTGGGCACTGCTTTAATCTGGTGAGAATCACTGCCAAAAGTTGAGCTGAATTGATAGATTATTGGCAGGTCTTTGTGACAATTTCCTCTCCAGGAAAAAGCATGTATTCACAACGCACTTTTAAGTTTAATCTGCATTATTAAAACTTTCTTAAGTTGACAGTAAAAAAAAAAACCAAAACAATAAATCAAGCTGGGATTTTTAGGGCTTGCTGATTTCTGAAGGGTAAATGCTCACACTGACAATTAAGCAATCAGGTCTAGGCTCCTCAGTGCAAGAATACATTTATTAGAACACCCTGGGCTGCGTGTCAGGGTGGATAGGATGACAATGATAAAGTACAACAGGGGTAGGCGTGGAGAAAGCAACTCTTCATTTACTTTTGTTTTCTCTACCAAGAAAATGTATCTTTCCACTGAGGAGGCTAGAGCAAAAGGGAGGTGAAATCTAAAATAAGTGGGTTGATGACAAATGAGCATCAAGCTCTGAGTTCCATTCAGTAAACTCAATAATAATACACTGAGTTCCATGTGAACATAGTTCACATCTCATGGTAGTGAAAGATATTCAAGATGTGACTACTAGGTCATTATTGAGAACATCTGATAATTCCCAGAGAAAAGCAGAAGAGAAAGGTAGTGGTCCCAAATTTCTGAAAAGGCAAATGAGTTTAATCCTTTGGACTATGTATATATGGAAGCCATGCAAAGATTGGCTTGGATTACTAGCAATAATTTAGAGTTTGTGATGGAAAGGTTAATGGGTGAGCACACAAAACAGGGAAATGATAATCATTAAAAACTATCATAGCTTATCATGAACAGATCACAAAAATAAAACTCATTTTTTAGGCTAGTAGATCTGAATGCTGTAAATAAAGTACATCTTGATCTTGAAAAAACATTTGCAAAAATCTCTGATATTATCCTTTTGCATAAGATGGGAAGAAGAAGTAGACAAACAGCTAAATCAGGCATTAAGACCTAGGTTCAGATCTTACCTCTGACTATGTGGGTGACCATGGAAAAATCACTTAGCTTCTCTAAACCTCAGTTTTCCTAGCTATAACATGAACATAAAAATGGCTGTATTACCTACTTCCCAGTGTTGTTGTGGGAATGCAAATGAACTTGTAAAATGCTTCATGAGCCAGAAAGCATTATATAAATGTCCTATAATATTGGTAGTGACATAGTTAGGTGAACTGAAAAATAGTTTAATTAATGGACCAAAATTACTGGAGCTATGTCAAATTTGGTTGGGGTCACTAATGGAGTACCTTAGTGACCTATTCTTGGACATTTGCAATTTTATCAGTGACTTGGAAGAAGGAACAAGTTATATGCTTATTATGTTTACAAGTGACACATACCTAAAAGGAATAGCTAAAATGACAGATAAAGCCCAGATCAAAAAGATCTTGATAGTCTAGATTAATGGGATGAATCTAAAAAGATAAAATTTTAATATGGGTAATTGTAAAGTTCTATGCTTGTGTTTAAAGAAATGAGTTGTATGAGTGCAAAAATGGTAGAGATCTGGCTAGACAGAATTTTACTTTTAGAAATCATTAAGGTTGTTGTGAACTGAAAGTATAGCACAAGTCAACAACGTGGCATGACAGCCAAAATAAAAAGGAAAAATGAAAACTCCAGGTGCATTAATAGAGGCATCGTGTTCAGGATGAAGATGATGATTAAGTCCCTCTGTCCTCTGCCATGATCAGATATATCTACAGTACTGTAATCAATTCTGAGCATCATGTTTTAGCAAAGAAATTGACAAACAGAAGACAAGAGGAGTGCAATTAGGATGGTGGAGGGACAATAGGGCAAAATGGAATGGGATCCCTCCACTTTATTCCAGGTCACCAAAAGAGGCAAGATGACAACTTATTGTGTATGTGTGTGTGGTGTAGCAGTGGGGATTATTTTTTTTTGGATATAGATGGGACCAGAGAAAGCTAAGGTTATTTCCATCTCCAAATTCTTTTGATTTGATCTCCTAGAATCAAATGTGGGACTTGATTTCTTTCCTCCCACACGAAAACTGCTGGGAGATAGAGGTTTCACAATCTTCAACAACTTCAGGGTGGGGTGAGCCCAAAAGCCCAGTGAGGGACTAAATAATTATTTCATCCTTTTCTCTAATGAGCAGCTATGGGATAATCAGGCCCCAAAGGCCCTGGAAGCCAGTAAATATTCCAGACTGTATACACAGGAAGACCGTTCAGCTCTGAACATTAAGGATCCAGCATTCTGCTCCTTAATAACATTTCTCTTCTGCTTCATGGATGGATCTTCAGCTGAATTTTCTCCAAATGGATTTCCAGTTATCCAAATGTTAAAGTAATAGAATCAATACATAGCTGAGATTGTCCTGAGTATCCAGGTTAGGGCTAAGGATAGTAATGTGAGTCATGCTCAATGACAAATATATTCCTTCACATACCCCACTAGCACGTGTTCTAATTCCAGCTTAGGCTAAGGTGTGTAATATCCATCAGAAAGTAATTAGTGAAGTCAGTTACCTGCTTGAGGAAGGGACATGTCTTCTGTGTAAGGGGTGAGTTAAGACCTCAGGATCCTTCCCCTTTGGAAGGGGGTCTGCAGGACTTGAAATGCTGGAATGTGAGCTCTGGAAGGAAGCATAGAGCATATAACACTAGCACACAAAACTTCATTTTGAAAAATCGAGAGAAAGCAGAGAATAGGAGTCTGTAAGCTTTGCACAAAATCTCTAACATACTTTCTTTTATTTAAGATAACCTCATCATGAGTTAACAAAATGTTTTTTTATCCCACAGGTTACACAAGAACAACCCACTGTAATGGAGAGTAACTTGTCTTCATTTGCCCTTCCCATCTACTCCCGCTCATCTCATCCCCAAGGTGTACCAAGAACATGGAAGTAGAAAACCAGACCATTGTCTCTGAATTCCTTCTTTTGGGACTCTCTGAACAACCAGAGCAACAACTAATGCTTTTTGGGCTGTTCCTGGTCATGTTCTTGGTCACTGTGACAGGAAATCTTTCCATCATCTTGGCAATTGGCTCAGACTCACACCTGCATAGTCCTATGTATTTTTTTGTGGCAAACCTGTCTTTTGCTGACATCTGTTTTATCTCCACCACTGTCCCCAAGATGCTGGCAAACATCTGGACCCAGAGTCAGACAATATCCTATGAAGGCTGTCTAACTCAGATGCATTTCTTCATGACTTTTGGGGCCCTTGACGATTTTCTTCTGGGAGTAATGGCGTATGATCGCTATGTAGCCATCTGCCAGCCCCTCCACTATGCCATGGTCATGAACTCTGGAATTTGTGTTCTACTGATAGCTGTGTGTTGGTTTCTCACCAACTCTGCTGCCTTTTTACATACGTTTCTCATGGCTGGCTTGAATTTCTGTGCAGAGAATAGCATTTCCCACTTCTTTTGTGATCTGACCCCTTTGATCTCCCTCTCCTGCTCAGATACCAGCACTAACCAGCTGATGTTGTTTATTGTGGCATCAATAGTCCTCACTGCTCCCCTGACTCTCATCATTATCTCCTATGTCCACATTGTGTCTGCCATTCTAAGAATACCATCAACTTCTGGAAGGTGGAAAGCCTTTTCTACCTGTGGTTCACATCTCACTGTGGTTTCCCTATTCTATGGGGCAGCTATTGGGGTCTATCTGTGTCCACCATCCACACATTCTGCTGGGAAAGACAGAATTGCTGCTGTTCTATATACTGTGGTCACTCCTATGTTGAACCCTTTCATATATAGCCTGAGGAACAGGGACATGAAGGGGGCTTTGGGGAAACTCTTTTTAATAGGAAAACACTATCTTATTAGAACAGCTAGCTTATCATGAACAGATTATATAAGGAAAAACTCATTTTCACATACATGAGGCAACAATCCTCTCATTTCTACTGGGTTCCATCACAATTTGTTTTCATTAAAGATTGTGTGAAGAAATAACTTCCCTTAGGATGGAAGGAAATTGTATCTGAGGAAGATATGTGGTCTAGCGTTACTAAATCTGAAGAACAGTGTGAAGTAGTAAAGAGTCCTGCAGTTGGATTCAACAAATATGTCTTTGAATCTCACCTTTTCTTACTTACAGGTATGTGAATTTGTGTGTCTTTCCGCCTCTCTCTGTGCCTCATTTTCCCCATCTATAGAATAAGAGATGACCTAAATCAGAGATTCTTGTATCATGGACCTTTTTGGCAATCTGATTAAACCTATAGATCCCTTCTCAGATTCATGATTTTGAAATGCATAAAATAAAATGCATACAATTAAAAATATGTAAGTTATGTTGAAATACAGTTATCAAAATATTAAAAGACAAATTCACAGACCCTATATTAAGACCCACTGGTATAGATTATTTCAAATGCCTAATTCTTTCTACAACATGCTGTAATTCTACGAATTTATGTAATGTAATGCAATATTTCACAAAAGTTGTGATTTCACTAATATGGGAAGCTCTTTGTATGGTAACACTTTCCACTTCTATCAATCAATAAACATTCATTAAGTGATTACTTTGTGTCAGGCACTTTGCTAAACTCTGGGGATAGAAAAGAATCAAGACAGAACGTGCCCTCAAGGAACATACAATCTAATAGGGAAGACAACATGCAAAAAAAAAGTGCATTCAAAACAATCTACATAGAGGACAAATAATAAATCATTAACAGAGGGAAGATACTAGGATGAAAAAGTTAGGAAAAACTTCCAGTCAAAGATGGAATTTTAATTGGGAATTAAAGAAAGTCAGGGAAGTCAGTAGACAGAGTTTGGGAGGAAGAGCATTCCAGGGATGGGAGACAACTAGATAAAATGCCCAGAGACAAGAGATAGAGTGTCTTGTTCATGGAACAGCCAGAAGACCAGGATCACTGAATTGAAGAGCATATGTCAGAGAGTAAGGTGTAAGAAGATTGGAAAGGTACAAGGGGAATAGGTTATGAAAGGCTTTGAATGTCAAACGGAGCATTTTGTATTTGATTCTGGAGGCAATAGGGAATAGCTTGAATTTGTTGAATGGTGTGTGTATACACATGTATGTGTGCACACATGTGCACATATGTATATGTGTGAAATGACTGAACCTGTACTTCAGGAAAATTAGTGACTGAATGGAGGATGGATTGAAGTGGGGAGAGACTCCAGGCATGCAGGGTATTTCAATAATCAAGGTCTGAGATGAAGATCACCTGTACTAGAATGGTGGATGTGTCAGAGGAGAGAAGGGGGTGTATTGGAGAGATGATTCAAGAGTGAAATAGACAGACTTTGGCAACAAATTGTATATGGGGCGGGGATGAGAGATCGAGATGAATCTAGGATAACTCCTAGCTTGTGAAGCTGAGGGACTCGCACAACGGCTCAGCAGTAATACAGATACAGGTCATGATCCATCCATGATTGCCTGAAGTACTAAACTAGCAGAATTAAAAAAAAATTCACAGAAATGATCAGTATTCCTAATAAGTGATAACAAAAATGAAGAAGAAAAGATGGAGAAATTCCATTGTGTTCAATAGAAAATAATTACAGAATGTATGAAATATATCTGGGAGTCAAGACATGCTCAAAACTTATCCAAATAAGCTTGTAAAATGTTCCTTATAGAGGCATAGAGGATTTCTTTATATGGAGTGATGTTCATTGTTAAATGATTGGAAGAGGAAAAAATATTATAGAAATGATAGAACAAAGAAAAATTCTACATTTTCCTACACACACACACACACACACACACACACACACACACACACACACCACATACTGAATGTCAGAAAAAGGTTTTCTTTTTCTTTCTTCTCCCTTGATGTTTCTTCTACTTGGAAAGGGTATATTTATAGGACTTTTTTCTTTCTCTCCCTGTGTTGGAAAAAGCAGACATGACCATATTATTCTCATGCTCAAATACCTTCAGTATTTAGAGATATTCACAGTCTCTAGGCTGATTATATTTCAGTATTCTACATTTCAATACATGCCATTTCCTGCCCTCTTTCTGTACCTTTGTGCAACTCCTCAGTTCTGGAGATCTCTCCTGCCTTGCCTCCCCATACTGAAACTTCACTTCAATGTTCAGCTCAAGTGCCACCTCTCATATAAGGCCTTCTCTAATTCCCAAGTTGTTAGTACTCCCCCTGAAATTGTTTTATATTTCTTTTCTATTTGCTTCTCTGTGTTCATGTTGCTTTTCTAAATTGAGAGTTAAATGTCATAGAGACAGGAATTGTTTTGGTTCTCTATATTTGTATTCCTGTTGTCTAGCACAAGGCCTGACTTAGGGCAGGATCCTAATAAATTCTTTTGAAAATTGAAATGCTGAGATGAGTTCAGATGGAGCTTTTTCCTTTTCCCTTTTCTTACTCACAAGAGCTCTCTCACCTTTTCTGCGAACTGAAAGACTCAAAAGGCTTGCTTTGGACAGCGAGTCAGGTAATCCTAAATTCAAATGCACCACAGAAAGAATTGTCCAGTGTAACTTTAGGAAAAGTACCTATTACTACATTATATTTTCTTGTAAGTACTTCCACTGAATATTTCCCACTTTATTTCATTTTTCCAATAAACTCTCTGTGCATGTGTGTCTTTTCCCCCTTACATCTTTGTGTCTTTTCTGCACGAATGTGATTTAGCAAATTTGTATATATATATATATATATATATGTATATATATACATATATATATAAAACTAAACAAATATTATTCTTCATCAAAGGAGTATTTTTCTGCATCTAATAGCACAGTCACTTGAAGCAAGGAATATATATGGTATACATATAGTTAGGAGCCCTTTACATTTTTTGAGCAGTTTAGAGCCATGGTCAGAGCTGTACTAAAATTCTACACGCTATGTCCTTTGTTCAGCAAAGTATTTTTTGCTAAAGCTCAGGTCTTCTCATGTCATCTTACCCCCTCAATTCCTACACACACACACACACACACACACACACACACACACACACACACACACACACTTATACTATATTGGTGCCATTTTATTTCACAATTACTGTGAAATTTATTTTTCATCAAAGTAAGACTTGATTCAAATGGACAATTAATTCGAATTAGGAAACTAGTTTTACTAACTAAACTACTAGATCACATTCATATAGAAAAGACACATGGATGGGAGATGAATAGGACTCAGGCTCATTGGGAGGGGAGAGAAAAGTGGTACAATTCCTTGAAATTGGAAAAATAGGTGTCCCATCCCCACCTCCCTGTGTCTGTATTCAACTAAAGGAACAAGAAAACAGTAATTGAATGATTAATACCAGGACAGTTTTCAGATAAGACATATGAGTTAAAATTCCTTGCATCAATCTTTGGATAAAACTGGGTTTCTGGTTAGCATATATTAAGTCCTTAGTTAAGGGTCCTTAAGCTGCAGGCAGAAGTAGTCCAGCTTTTCAGCTATGAAAGATTGGTTCCAACAATGTAATAAAATTTTCTCACAGTTCCCATAATTGAATAAAACTTTCTCACAAGACAAAAATTGGACTAAGTCTATAACTGAATAAAAAAGGTGAACAAATCTAGAATTGAAACACAACAGGGAGTCAGTGTGACTTGCTATTTCCACAATTCTCAACACTATTTGAAATGAGCAAACACTAGAATTTTCTCAATAAATACAAGAGTGAAATAATTTTCTCTTTTATTTTTTTAATTTCTAGGAGTGTTAGGAATAATTAGAAATATATTCAACCCTCATGGCTGGGCCACGTCAATATAATGAAATTACAATTTATTTAAATTAGCTTATTTAGTTCTGTACTAATCAAACCATGAAGAGAATTCTTTATTGAAACAGTCAAAATAGTAACAAAGTTAATTGGGAAGAACAAAAGGTCTAGAATCTCAAGAACATCTAAAAAAATTAAAATGAGTTGTTAAATGTGCATGTTGGACTGGATTAGCAATGGCAACCTCAAAGAGAAGTAGGGCCGTAAGACCATATTAAGGACCCCTGAAAAACTGTGTATCGACTTAGGAAGCCACATATTAATATTTTCTATTTTGTTCTTGTCTACTGTAAAATATTTAGTTAAATATTTTCCAATTAAATTTAATCTGGTTCAGGGGCACTTGGAGTCTCTGCAATGCAGCCCTAGATGATTGCTTAAGTCCCCCTTAAGGGGGGGACTTCAATTTAGGTTCTGTACATGTAAACTTAATAATTGGAAACCTAAAAAGTAAAAGGACCACAGGATTCAACATATAAATAGATAAGTATCAATGAGACAATTGAAAAAGATGGACTTGGTTCATTAGAGCATACAACTGAGAGTGCAGGGTGGGGAGGATACACCCCCAAAAGGACTTTACTTGGACATTTCTGTTTGAGATTGAAGAAGTAGGAGCTGATCGCTCTCTCCTTAAGGAATGATGTATTATGCATATACTTTTTTGTTTGTTTAAAGCCATTTGACTTTCCTGGTAATAAGTTGCTATACTATGTAGTATGCAAATGTGAATGATGCTGTATTTACTCAAGAGATATTAATGCCTATTTGTTCCAGGACTCATGGCCATTTAGATTGTAAGGCCAAGGATCTTGAAAGGGTGGAATGTGAGGCCAAGCAAAGTAGGATCTTCTGCTGTTTTTGTTTTAGTATAATCAAGAAGTATAATACCTCCCTTTGAATGTGATTAAAGAAGACCATCCCCACTCATTGGTATGCCTGCCCATTGAGGGAAGTTTGATTAGGGGAGGTGTTTTGTAGGAGGGTCCCAAATAGCTTTTGCTTTTTCTATTGAGGCACTGGGTCAGAGGGTCATGCCCTCTGACTCTGAAAGGGTGAGGTTTTACTTTGGGGTTTAGTTTTTGGAAGAGGCTTTGTGTACCAGATAGGACTCTGGGAAGCTGGTAAGTAGCCTCCTGGTTTTGAAGACATGGACGTTGGTGCTTGCCTCTCTGGTAAAGATTTTTCTTTCCATTTAGTGCAGCAGATGAAAGAATTTGTAGTAACAGGCCCGCTGTGTATGTTGGGGTGCTTACTGATACACATGAATACAGAGTTATGACCAAGACGTTGATTGGATTAAATATCTGTCCACAGAAAGAAAGACACAGAAGACCTTCCATATCTGACAGAGGTCTGAGCCATACTAGAAGAAAATGACCAGAGTTATTTTGGGTTTGATTAAAAAAAATAGAAGAGAAAAGACAGTCCCTAAAGGTTCTGAGAAGTATTTTCAACAAAAGATCCAAGGTTGACTTGGTGAGCTGGGGATTCTTGATACAAAAAAGGAGTGAGAACAAAAGCCTAAGAATGTATCTGAGTGACTAAGGACTTTTAAAAATATTTAGGTTCTGTACATGTAAAGTGTTGGTGAAAATAAAATTCAAGGGGACCAATAAAAATGACTGGTAAAAAAAACATAAAAATGTGTTGGTAGAAGAAAAGACTGGACACAATAAAGAAATGGTGTTAAGAGAAACCTAAAAAGTAAAACCAGAGGAGTGTAGCCCTACAATAACCCCAAGGAGAGCCTAAAAACAGAGTTTTCCCACCCTGATTAAAAGAGTGGATAGAAGAAATGAAGAAAGAGATAAACAAGAAAATCATAAATGAAGTGAGAGTTTGAGAGAATAATAATAGGAAGAAGTAACAAACCAGAAGATGGAAAATATTAATGAAGTAGTTGACTAACCAGAACTCAATGAATTCATCAGGTAACCAGAAGTAGTAGAACAAAGCCAAAAGATTGAGAAATAAAAGAAAATACAAGCTATTTTCTGTTTAAAAAAACTGACTTGGAAGTGCTAATGATTTTAGGAGAAACCATGAAATTACAAAACAAAACCAAAAGAATGAAAAATAGAAGACAATGTGTAATACTTCACTGAAAAAACAACTGACCTGGAAAATAGATCCAGGAGAGATAATTTAAAAATTATGGGACTACCTGAAAGTCATGACCAAACAAAGAGCCTAGACATCATCTTTCATGAAGTTATCAAGGAAAAATGACCTGATAATCTAGAACCAGAAGGTAAAATAAATATTGAAAGAATCCACTAAGCACTAAGAGACCCAAAAAGAGAAACTCTTAGGAATATTGTAACCAATTTTCAGAGTTCCCAGATCAAGGAGAAAATATTACAAGCTGCTAGTAAGAAACAATTTGAGTACTGTGGAAATAAAATCAGGATAACACAAAAATCTAGCAGCTTCTACATTAAGGGATGGAAGTCCTCGGAATATGGCATTACAGAAGTCAAAGGAACTAGGATTAAAACCAAGAATCACCTACCCAGCAAAACTGAGTATAGTACTTCATGGGAAAAAATGGTCATTTAATGAAATAGAGGACATTCAAGCACTCTTTTTTTAATGTTAAATTTATTTATTTATTTTTAGATTATGACATTCATTTCCACAAAATTTTGAGTTCCAATTTTTCTCCCCATCTCTCCCCTCCCCCACCCCATAACACCTTGCATTCTGATTACCTCTTCTCTCAATGAGACTTCCCTTCTATCACACCCCACTCTTCCTTTATCCCCATCTTCTCTCTTTTCTTGTAGGGCAAGATGGATTTCTATACCCCATTACCTGTATTTCTTACTGCCCAGTTATATAAAATAACAATGCTCAATATTTGTTTCTAATACTTTGAATTCTAACTTCTCTCCCTTCCTCCCTCCCCACCCATCCCCACTGAGAAGGCAAGCAATTCAATACAGGCTATATATGTGTCATTTTGTAAAAGAGTTCCATAATAGTCATGTTGTGTAAGACTGACTATATTTCTCTCCATCCTACCCTGTCCCTCTTTATTCTAGTCTCTCATTTGACCTTGTCCCTTCCCAAAAGTGTTTACTTCTAGTTACTCCCTTCCCCCATTTGCCCTCCCTTCTATCATCCCCCCAATCCACTTGTCCCCATCTCCCCTACTTTTCTGTAGTGTAAGATAGATTTTCATACCAAATTTAGTGAGTGTGTTATTCTCTCCTTAAGCCATATGTGGAGAGAGTAAGTTTCACTTTCCCCCTCTCACCTCTTCCCTTTTCTCCTCCATTGAAAAAGATTTTTCTTATCTCTTTTATGAGTGGTAATTTTCCCCATTCCATTCCTCCATTTCTCCTCCCAATATATTCCTTTCTTACTCCTTAATTTTATTTTTTTATAGATATCATCGCTTCTGAATCAACTCAACCTGTGCTCTCTCTATGTACATATGTGTATGTATGCATGTATAATCCTCCATCTATCCAAATACTGAGAAAAGTCTCAAGAGTTACAAACACTATCTTTCCATGTAAGAATGTAAACAGTTCAACTTTAGAAAGTCCTTTATGATTTTTCTTTCCTGTTTACCTTTTCATGTTTCTCTTGATTCTTGTGTTTGAAAGTTAAATTTTCTCTTCAGTTCTGGTCTGTTCATCAAGAATGCTTGAAATTCCTCTATATCATTGAATGACCATTTTTCCCCTTTAATATATATTCAGTTTTGCTGGATAAGTGATTATTGATTTTAATTCTAGTTCATTTGACTTCTGGAATATCCTATTCCAAGCCCTTTGATCACTTAATGTAGAAGCTGCCAGATCCTGTGTTATCCTGATTGTATTTTCACAATATTCTAATTGGCTCTTTCTAGCTGCTTGAAATAATTTCCCCTTGATCTGGGAACTCTGAAATTTGGCCACAATATTCCTAGGAGTTTCTCTTTTGGGGTCTGTTTCAGGAGGTGATCAGTGGATTCTTTCAATATTTATTGTGCATTCTGATTCTAAAATATCAGGGCACTTTTCCTTGATAATTTCATGAAAGATGATGTCTAGGCTCCTTTTTTGATCATGACTTTCAGGTAGTCCCAAAATTTTTAAATTGTCTCTCCCGGATCTATTTTCCAGAAAAACTGTTTTTCCAATCAGATGTTTCACATTATCTTTTTTTTTCATTCTTTTGGTTTTGTTTTGTAATTTCTTGGCTTATCATATAGTCATTAGCTTCCCTCTGCTCCATTCCCATTTTTAAAGAACTATTTTCTTCAATAAGCTTTTGAATCTCCTTTTCCATTTGGCTGATTCTGTTTTTTTAAGCCTTCTTCTCCTTATTGACTTTTTGGACCTCTATTTCCAATTGAGATAGCCTATTTTTCAAGGTGTTATTTTCTTCAGCATTTTTGGGGTCTCCTTTAGCAAGCTGTTGACTCACTTTTCTAGCTCTTTCTTGGCCTGAGTCCATTGCACATTCATCTTGGAGGTACTGGATGAAGAAGCCTTGACTTCCTCTGACAGTATGCATTGTTCTTCCTCATCTAAAAGGATGAAAGGAAATATCTGTTCACTGAGAAAGTAACCTTCTATGGTCTTATTTTTTTCCCTTTTTTGGGCCTTTTCCCAGTCAGTTATTTGACTTGTGAGTCCTTTGTCAAGAGGAGGGTCCTAGTACTCCTCCTCACCCCAGGACCATGCTCAGGGCTGAGATTCAGATCAGCTGTTCATCTCACCTAGGTTCTTTAAACTGAGCCACTCCCACAATGGAAGCTGCTGCCCTACTTGGCCAGTGCCACATAGCTCTGCCACAGCCGCCTGGGGCCCATGCTGGGAGTGACCCTGCTCCCCTGTCACCCAACTGGGAAAGCCCTCTCACTGACTTTTGATGCTTTCTTCAGCACTTGTGGGTTGAGGCATCAGAGACCTTCCCTGCTAGAGATTCTGCCCCAGAGGCCTATTCCAGTCCTATTCCTCCTGGTGTCATGCAGCCAGGACTGGGCTCTGCTCTGCTCAAAGTCCTGTGGGATAGACATTTCCTGTCAGCCTCCCAGGTTACCTTTGGCTGGAAATCTCTTTCACTCTGTCATTCTGTGGTTTCTGCTGCTCTATAATTTGTTGAGAGTCATTTTTTACAGGTATTTTATGGATTGTAGTATGTGTGTCTTTCTACTCCACCCCTACAAGTGAATTCTGTCAAATATTTCAAGATCAACTAATTCCAATACTGAATAAATTATTTGGACCTGAAATTAATAGAAAATTTGACATAAAAGATCCAAGATAAACATAAGGTAAACATCAAAGACTACTCAGTAAGGACAGACTGTTTACTTTTTATATGAGGAAATATAAACTATATGTCTAAGATTGTAAATAGTAATTGTGTAGTTCAAAAGAAAGATTATGGTAAAGCGGAGTAGAGTATGATGTCATTCTAAAAAGTAATACTGTCTAGGAAAAGTTAAAAAGAGCAATTATCTTATACAAATGCAGTGTGAGAGGAAGAATTGACACAGAATTATTAGATTAGGAGAAGGGCTGGTAGTTCTTGAACACTATTCTCATTGGGGGATGGGTTAAAGATGGAACAATGCATACATACATACATTATTTATGTCTGTATGTATATGTATATATGTACATATCTATCTAGTCTTCTAAATTCAGAAAGAAACCAAAGATTAAAGGGCTAGGGAAAGGGGAGAAGATAAGGGAGTAATTTTTAGAGGGAACCCTTGTCATATCAGATCTGGATAAGTCTTCTAAATTTATAGAGAAATAAGAGGGTGAGGGAAGAGGATAAGGGGGTATAGGAGGGTGGAAATGGGATAAAGAGGAAAAATATTTGGAAGGCTATAAAAAGTCTTCTACATTGAAATAGAAACAAAAAGGTAAGGGAAAGGGGGCAGAGGATAAGGAGGAGGTCTTTGGAGAGGGGTAGATTAAGTAATAGGAGGGCAAGGTAGTGGGTAGAAATAAAGTAGAAGAGTGAGGAGCAATAAAAAATAAAAGAAAAACACAAACAAATAAAGAGTAGCAGAATTTATTAGGGGTAAAAGCAGGGGTAGTAATCATGATCTCAGACAAATTTGAAAGTAAAATACATTCAATCAAAAGAGAAAAATGGGGCAGCAATAGGGCACCTACACTATGTATCAGTCAAATTAGTCAATATTGTTTAAAATTATTTAAAATAGCTAGACACTGTAAGTTTGTAATATTGTTGTGGTGTGGGAAAGGGTGAGTTGGTGGATTTAGAAAAATATGGGAAGACTTGGACTTACAAAGGAAAACATTATCTACCCTCAAAGAAACTGAGGACAAACAAGTAGAGTAGGGTCTTACATAATTGCATACAAACCTATATGTTTATATATGACTATGATTATAGATATCTAAGTATATAAGATATAACACGTTTATGTGTTAATGTGTGTGCATATCCATGCTTAATTGTAGCCTTCTTTGGGAAGGGGGGAGGAAGGGGGTAAAAAGAACACAGTAAAAAGTTCAAAGCAGAGAACAAAAGAAAACGTAGGAGATGAAGAAAAGAATGAATAGTTCTGAACACAATGTATAGTATTTGTTATATAAACTTTCTTGAAATAGAAATTTATTGCTGTACATTTTGAATCTCTTCTTACGTTCTCCTTTGCACATAGCAATGCTTTTTCTCTTTTTCTATATTTTGGTTTCAGTATTTAAGTTTATAATATATTTCTTTTTATTTTCTTATTGTATATTTAATTAGTTGATTGTATTGCTTCACATATCAAATTATTGATCATTCTAGATTCTTGACCATTTGAACTATCTTCAGAAGTGACTGTCTAGATGAATGATAAGAAATGGATTTTATGATCATTTTAGAGGACATCTAGTTCAACCATCTAATTTTCATAGGTAAAAAAACTCATGAGGAAAAGATTAGGGGAAGGGAATTCCTTAAGAACTAGAAAATGTAAGGCATGTAGTTGGGGTTAAGTGTCAACATAAAGGGACACTGATACATTTAGAGTACTATGGGGAGCTAAGAAGGCTAAAGACTAAGCCCATAAAAGCATGGGAAGAGTAAAACAGGAAATTTAATCTGGAGAAAATCACATGGACATATTTGTAGTATGGAAGTAGAATCAAGTTTGTTCTATTTGGTCTAAAGTAACAAAGATAGTCTTAATTTGATATATTTATTAATCAGTATAATAGGAAATTGAAATAAAAGCTATATTAACCATAAGTAGTGCTTTGTCCAAGTTGTATGTAAGAGGAAACTTAGAAATTCCATGGAGAATGAAATGAATATGGAGCCTGTTACTAGAATGGACATCTTATCCAACCTCAATGTGAAGCAATATTCCCCTTATTCCCAATATCCCCACCAATAGCACAAATAGCCATTGAACTTCTTTTTTCAAACATACACTAACTCCTGAGGAGATGCTGCATCCCACTATTAGACACTTGGATTTCTATGAAAATCCTCTCCACCTTGAGAAAACTTGCGATACAGTCCAGTTCTAGTTCTGGCTTGGTTTGTGACATTTCTCAGTTTCCTCATCTGCAATGTGGGAATAGAAATGCTACAGGTACTTAACTAACAGAATTGTTGGAAGAATCAAATATGATCATTGACACAAAGCACCCTTTAAGTGTGAGCGATTAAAAAAAATAAATTATGAGATGTTTTTATTATACTTCCACCAAAACATTTCTCTTGTGCCTCGTTATGATCCTGGGTTTTCAAAGGCACACAAGAACAGAAGATCTGAGCAATGTCACCAAAAGAGGAAGTTAAGTCTAGAATCATGTGTAGGTTAACTGAAGACCAGGCTAGTTAATGTCAGATGGGCTCATGGTCTGACGATTGCCACAATGTGATAAATGTTTTGAACTACTAGTAAAAGTTCATGAAGACCATGTACCAAGAATGTAAGGATGAACTGGTCTTCCTCAGTAGAAGGATAAAATACATAGCAAACATTAGATCCATTATGCATTAAAGTTTTTTTATCTCTAAAAAAATAAAGCTCTCTCTCCTATCCCTCCCACCTAATTGCCTAAAATGTATGTATTTGTTTCCTATAATGGATAAAGTGGCCAAAGCAGAGTTGACTGCATGTTTACCGGAAAATCTTGCTCAGAGTTCTCTGGAGAGCACCTTTCATTTCCTGGTTCCTTAGGCTATAGTTGATAGGGTTCAGCATAGGGGTAACCACTGTATAGAAGACTGCTACCTGCCGATCCCGGTCCAAGGTGTAGCTACTTACTGGTTGGAAGTAGAGCCGGATAACAGTCCCATAGAATAATGTCACCACCACAATGTAAGAACCACATGTGGAGACAGCCTTCCGTAAGCCTGAAGTTGAACGTAGGCCAAGCACGGTGACAGCAATGCACACATAGGAGACCAGAATAAAGACAAATGGGGAGAGGGTTGCTGTGACTCCTTCTGTTAAAATCACTAGCTCATTAATGAAAGGATGTGAGCAGGAGAGTTGCATTAGGGGAGGGAGATCACAGAAGAAGTGCAAGATGCGGTTGCTGCAAAAATGAAGTCTTGACACAAGCATGGTATGTAAAAGGGAATTCAAGAACATGAGAAGCCAAAACACCAGGACTATACAAATACACAATTTTTGGGTCATGATGGCCCCATAACGCAAAGGATTGCAAATAGCCAC
>CM053769.1:334804423-334816675 GCA_028658325.1 Potorous gilbertii | reverse complement strand
ACGGAAATCTCCTTCACTGTGTTGCTGCGCGGCTTCCACTGTTCCAGACTTTGTCAGGAGTTCTTTTTACAGGAAATCTATGGGCTGTGGGTTCGGACCTAGCATAGGTGAATCTTTCTACTCCGCCATCTTGGCTCCGCCCTACTTGTGCAATTTACAATTTAACTGGGATCTTTCCAAGTCATAGCAAGAGGCAGAGTCAGTTCCAAGTTCAGGATAATTCATGGAAAAGGAGATAGAGGAGATATTGAAGTTTAAACCTAAATCCAGCCGACAGGAGACTAAGCCCAAATTGGGGAATTTTTCCAGAGAGTAAAGCCTAGTCTTTATCACTTCTGGGAAAAAGTAAGGTAGTCCATCCCATCCAAGAAAAGAGGAGCAGAATATGATGCAAGCATGAAGTCCCAATCTATAAACTGAGGCTATCAGTAAGAATAAACAAAAGAAATGATGAAATTTAAATTAAGTGAAAGCCAGGAATAAGCTTGGAATGAGAATAACTCTACAAAAATTCTAAAAAGGAGTCTTGGAGAAAGGAATATTTTGGTTAAATTTTTTTGTTAGTCTTCCAGAACTAAAAGAATATATGGAAGCAGTGAAGAAAGAGATTCAAAAGGTAATGTTCAATGAAATGAAAATAGGAAAGAATGGGAAAGAGAATTAATGGCTTAGACCACAAGGTAACAAAATTTTCCCAAGAAACAGATTCCCCCCTTAATGAGAATGGACCAAATAGCATGTAGTAATTCCATGATATAAGAAATATTAAAATAAAACTAAAATATTCAAGTAAATAGAAGAAAATGTAAACTGTAGTATTAAAAAAAACTGGCCTTGGAAACTGATCAAAGAGACATAATATTCAACCATTGGATTACCCAAATACCACAATACTCCCTGCACCAAACATGTAAACTATATTTCAATAAATAATAAACAAAACTCTATCCAGAATCATTAGAACCAGAGGGCAAAAGGAAAATAAAAAGAATCAAGCAATTTCCTTTTGAATCAAACACTATCCTGAACTATCATAATTGAAACTCAAAGCTTTTGGATCAGAGAACAAATACTGTAATCATGAAGAAAGAAGAGAATTAAAGAATTAAGGAACCACAATCAGGATCACACCAGACTTGACAGCTACCATTTAAGTTGAGAGATCTTTGAATGATATTCCTAAAAACAAAAAATAAAGCCTATAACCAAGAATAACTTGCCTTGAAAAACTGAATATAACTTAGCAAGGTGAAATGGAAATTTAATGGAATAGAGGACTTCAAGAGGACTTGATGAAAAGATCAAAGCTGTGTAGAACCTTTGAAATGCCATCTTGGAAGTCAGTGAAAATTAGAAAATATATGAAAGTAATGATATGATGAAGTGCTGATATGTTTTTTTACTACTTCAAAGTCTTTTAATTGATTATGATTTTATTCAGTTATTAATAAACAATGTGACTAATGTCCAAAAAAGCAAAATGAATGAATGAACAAATAGTTTTGGCCTTATTTGGAAGGTGGAAATTCCCTTATTGAAAATGTTGAATACCATTGAAATCACAGGTCTGATTACAATACGAAAAACTAGAACTGCCCCACACTTCTCATAGGTAAAGTTATAGTTGGAACTAGACAGTTATGAATGGCAGTTACAGTAGCAAAATTGAGCACAGTTTTCATAGTTCATATTGTGAAGGTGATCATGCTATCATGTCATGTCCATGAAGAGCAACACTAACAGTCGTGTCAACTGCAAACATGGATATATGTATACATACATACATACATATATATATATACATACATATATATATATATACATACATAAATATATATATATACACACACATACACCTATTGGGAAGACATGGAAACAGGGCTAAATATTCAATATAAATCCAAAAACATTTTTTTGAATCTGTACATAGGAAGAAGGGCAACTAGGAGAAAATGTACTACTATGTCTGATTATGGGTAAGTACTTACATTTTAAGAGAAGAAACAAATGTCCTTTCAGAGCTCTCATGTCTTCAATGGTTGTCAAAGAAGTCATTTAAACAAACAAGTCTTAGGAGCAGTTTTGCTCAATTTTTATTGTTTTTCCAAAGAAAGTAAAGAGCACAAACGTGAATGAAGCAGTGGGGATAATGGGTATCACATGAACCTAACTTTCATTTGAAACGAAAGTGGCTCCAACACAACATATATAAAGAATTTAGTGTAAAAACACAATAAAATTAGTAGATGGGAATGAAAAATAGAAATTACAGAGAAAGAAGATTTAAGAGAAAAATAGAATTGGAAATGGCAATAGTCACAAGCAAAACAAACTTCAGTTTCAGGAGATGGATTTTGAAAAGGGAAATTAAAAAGGGAGGAAGGAAGGACAGAAGAAAAGAAAGAAGAAAGGAAAAATAAAGTAATGAGAAAGTAAGAAAAATTAAAAATTTTCAATCAGAGATCGAGTGAGGAGAATAGAAGGTCAGTGAAGTAGAAACAGATCATTTCAATTATACTGTCAAGAACTTCCCTATTGGCAGGAAGAAACAGCTTACCTGTTGGATCTATGAATAAAGGAAAAAAAAAACCAGGAGAACATTGTTCACAATTATGGTAACATTGTATACTGATCAAATGTTAATGACTCAGTTATTCCTAGCAACACAAAAGATCCAAGACATTTTCAAGGACCTATGATGAAAGATGCCATCCAGTTTCAGAGAAACAATGGATGGGATCTGATAAAAAATAATATCATTATTTTACTTTATTTTTCTTGTTTTTGTCAGTTTCTTTTACAACATGACTAATATAGAAATACATTTTGCACGATTGCACATGTACAATTTTTATCAATTTTTTTGACTTCTCAGTGTGGGAGAGAGGAGTGAGAGGGAGAGAGAATTTTGAACTCAATATTGTAAAAAACAAAGGTTAAAACTGTTTTTACATGTAATTGGGAAAATAAAATGTTAAAATTTATCTTTAATGATCTCTTATAAAAAATGGGATGTAGGGAAATAGTGAATGGGAATGAATTCACCCATAAAACAGAAGATTATATAAACATGGATTAGAAAGTGAAAGCCAATAATATATTTTTTATTTTCAAGAAATATACTCAAAACAGAAACCCATAAAGTTTAGTCAAATTTAAGACAGCAAGAATAGCTATCAATTTCTGAGATGAGGAAATAAAAGTAGCAATCATGTTTAAAGAAGTAAAAATGGATATATTACACTTATGGATAGATAATAAATCAGTCTCCATATTGACCATATATATGCTCAATGGCATAACATCTAAACAACTAATAGTTGTTTAGATAGTAGTTATTTAATAATATCTTGTGCTTGAACAGAGGCCACAGAGGAGCTCCTTCTGAAGCTCAAGAAAATATCTCACTCCAGCCTTGACTCCCCTCAAAAGGGAACCAGATGAAAGATTACCCTTGAGTTGCCTAGGAGTCCCTTGGGATCCAACCAGGGATAGCTGAAGTTGAGGATGAAGAATTAGTATTTGTCCTTAATGAGGAGTTTAGAGGATTGTGCTCCAAGGAGACATTATAATCCAGAGAGACATTCCTAATTTGAACTACACTGCAATTTAGGATTTACTCCAAAAGGAAGCCTGTGTGTTCATATTCCACACCCACAACCCATCTCCTTTGTGGCTACACAAGAGATTCTGTGGATCTTCATTGTGAGTTTACCATTATCTAGAGAAGCTGTATGGAAGTGACTGAGGCAGTCCTTTCTATGAGAGCTCATGTAGACCAGCCAGGTAATGGATGGGGGAGGGAGGAAGAATGGTGTAAGTTCAAAGATAAATGCAGGTTTTTATCCCTTTTTCTATCCAGATAGTTAAGGGGTGAGAAAGGGCATTGGAAAGAGGCTCATTTACACAATGAGATTTCTATCTCTCCTTCCCACTAGTATAACCCCAGAAAAGCAACTTCTTAAGGCTACTGTGAGAAATGTCTCTCAGGTCATCCAACTCAATCCAGTGGGTAGTAACTAGGTCATAGAGACCACTGAAAAGACTAGAGACTAAGAGCTCTAAGACCTTAATCCCTTTGTTTCCTTTTAGTGATGAGTTCCTTCTGGCTATTCTAATATCATAAGATTATTTCTTTTCCTCTTCGAAGCAGGTGAAAATCCAAAGTAGGTAATGGGAACATCGTATCACTGGTCAAGGAGAAAGGGTGAGAAACTCAGAGAAAGGCCAAGAGAAAGGAAAAAAGCAGGACCAAAAATAGATCAATCATAAAATAGTGGAGTAAAGAGGTAGGGAATTATATCTTTATTTTCACTAGTTTTTATTTGAAATTTAACACTGCCTTCTATTATGAATATAAGTAATAAAATCATTCTTAGAAGTGGCCCATATGTTTATCCAGACTGTCAAAGGATGTATGATACAAAAAAGGCAAGAACTCTTTAGATAGATAGACAGAGAGACAGACAAATGGACAGACAGATAGATAGATAAATATAGATAGATAGATAGATAGATACAGATAGACAGACAGATATAGATAGAGTCAAGTGTAAGACTGAGCCAGATTAAACAGGTATGTGAGAGTCAATTTTTAAATTTTCAGTGTGAGCATTTACACCTCAGAAATGTTTTATGTCTTGATTTATTGTTTTGTTGATTATCTAGACCAAGAAAGTGATAGAGAAAGGGTTAAAAATACAAATTAAACTTAGAAATGTGTCTTCTGTACATTTTTTTCAGGGAAGTTGTTATTAAACATTTACTGGAACATTGCTAGATATATGGACCTCCCCTAACATGTGCTGCTATGCTCTTAAAATATGTTTGAAAGAAAAAAAAATCATAGTCCTATGGAATTGGAAGAAATTTTTTTCCATTTCCTCATTCTAGAGATGAGTAAGCTCAGGCAGAGATTAGAATCACCAATAAGTGGGGCAGCCAGGACTCAAAGTCAAATTGGCCTTCTTACTATTAGTCCAATGAACTTTCCACTCTGCCGTTTTCTATCCTTCCAGAATATATAATTTCATACTTATTTCAATACTTTAGTAATTCATGGATCGGTGATTTCCTCATTGTGAGCATTCCCTCTCTTGATGCTGATTATATCTCCATCTCCCTTAGTAGAAGGCTTTCATAAGTTGCTATAGCAAATCAAAATACAACTATAGCAATACATCCATTGGTTATCCTTTTCATGATAATACTCTAGCTCACAAAATGATGAGGCTGGCCCTCAAACAACAGACTCAGAGGATTCAGCGGTGCATTTATATGCAAAGCTTCACTAGTTTGACCAAGTTCTCTCAGAATTTATTCCCTGCTGGTACAGCCTTCTAAAGTCCAAGTTCACATGTCATAATGAAGAATCAAAGGACAACTTTAATACAAGTATAGAACAAATATTAATTACTCCCTACAACCCCATTTTGGACAAAGAATATTCATAGACTATAGACCTTTAAACTGAAAGAGACTTTCCAAGTTATCTAGTACAACCTATTTATTTTGCTGATTAGGAAATGGAGGTCAAAAACATTAAGTGACTTGCCTAAAAATCGCTGAGCTAATGTAGGTGGAACTGGAAATCAAGTGTTTTGAATCCCATGGTACATAGCCCTTACCTATAAGTGGGGAAGAGGTTAACAAAGATGTATAACATAGATAAATGCATTACTCATTTGCTCTTCCCCATTATTTACTCATTCCTTGAGTGGCACCTTGCTCAATTTTAAAGCCTGGAAATCCCACTACTATGAGAGATCAACCCCACCTGTCTCCTTTTCTGGTCCTTGACTCCCCAGAATCCTACAGCTTTGAGCATGAACTATGAGAAGGAAATGGTTCCTCAGCACAGCCCAGAGTGAAACATATTTGGGGAGTTCAGGGTGGAAAATTTTCTCCTATGATATACTCTCAAAATTTTTTTTCTAGCCTCAGAGTTGCAGGGGATGGATAGCAAATGGAATGATTTTGTGATTAATTCCCACCTCTAAGGGACTCAAGAGAGGAATAAACTGAAATCTTCCTGTTTTATAGCACCAATAGTGAGGGCATCCCCACTGGAATTCACAGGACACACACACGCACACGGATGCACATACACACACATATGTGTGAAGGTGTACACACAAACACAATCATGCAGGCTAACATGGAAGCTACAGCTGCTTTTTTTGGGCTGGTATTGATTAGGTTTAAGCTATACTTCAGGTATATTTTAACTTCCTTTTTAAAAATTATTTTTAAATTAATCTTGTTCCAATTCATAAGATTTTATTTTCAATTTCTTCTCCTGAACAAAAGAACAAAACTCTTATAATAATTTTAATGTCCAAACATAGGCTATACTCATATTTTACAATCAGAATAACTACCTTAGAATAGTGCACTAATTCATTACAACAATCCTATTAAATGAGCAGAACAAGGATATTAATAATTTATTGATAAGAAACCTGAGGCCCAGAGAGGTAAGATGATTTTTCCAGGGTCACACAGTCAGGATCTTGAGTCTTAAATACCATACTGTCTACAACATGAGATGTGGGGAGGCAGAGAATGGCTTATATTTATACCAACTAAACAATAATCCATTCATTCCTGACTTGGTGAGGCTAGTCAATGAAATACTCTCCATCCATTTGGTCCCAGTCCAAGTACTTCTTCCTCTTGAAAGCCTGCCCTTGTTCTTCCAGATTTCACTGATTTCTTCTTTCTCTGGGCAACCCCATTTAGACTGTACCAAGCAACCTAACACTTGCTTAAAAACAGTCCTAAATTGTTCACAGTCCTAAAAAACTAATCATGTGTATTAGTTTCAGCTCCTGTATTTTTAATAATAACTCACATTTTTAGAGTGCTTTACTCGCAAAAACTTTAAAGTTTAGATTATAGGTTTGGAGTTCCATTTGCTAGATGAGGAAATTGAGATATAGACAGGAGAAGCAGCTTTTTCCTGATCACATCACTAGGTGTCAACTTCAGTAAGGTTCAAACCCAACCCAGGACAGAGATCATGCCACCTCCTTCTTTTAACTGAAGACCATAGCATAAGACTAGATAGACACAATGAACTCAGTAAGAATTGATTTATATAGTATTTTCATTTTCACAGACAATGGGAGACACATGGGACAGGAAAACAGAACAAGCATCACTGAATTTATCCTCTTGGGATTCTCTGAATGGCCAGATCAGCAGAGACTGCTTTTTGGGCTTTTCCTGGTCATGTACCTGATCACGGTGGTGGGGAACCTTCTCATCATATTAGCCATTAGCTCTGACTCCCACCTCCAAAGTCCTATGTATTTCTTCTTAGCCAACCTGTCCTTTGCAGACATCTGTTTTACATCAACTTCCATCCCCAAGATGCTGGTGAATATTAAGACCCAGCATCAGACCATCTCCTATGTTGGATGTATCACCCAGTTATATTTCCTTCTTGCATTTGGGTGTCTTGACAACCTCCTCCTGGTTGCAATGGCCTATGACCGCTATGTAGCTATCTGTCATCCCCTTCACTATGCCACAGTCATGAGCCCCCAGCATTGCGTGCTGATGCTGAGTATGTGCTGGGCTCTGACCAATATTCCTGCCCTGACACATAGCATTCTACTGGCCCACCTGGACTTCTGCACCCATCATGCCATCCCCCACTTCTTCTGTGATATTAGTCCCCTGCTAAAGTTGGCATGCTCAGATACCCACATAAATGAATTGATGATAATCATCTTGGGAGCAGTATTCCTCATTGTTCCTCTTGCCCTCATTGTCCTTTCCTATGCACAAATCACCTCTGCCATCCTTAGTTTCTCTTCTGATGGAAGATGGAAAGCCTTCTCTACCTGTGGGTCCCACCTCACTGTTGTCTTACTTTTCTATGGTTCCCTAATGGGTGTGTATTTATTTCCATCATCTAGCAACTCTGTTCAAAGGAAGAATGCAGCTGCTCTCCTCTACATGGTAGTGACACCCATGATGAACCCATTCATCTATAGCCTGAGGAACAGAGACATGAAAAGGGCACTAGGGAAGCTTCTTGGCAATGGAAAAACTCTCTCCTCTCCATAACAGCAGTGCTGCTCCCGAAGCCAACTTCACCCTACTCCAGTTCACCCAAGTCTATCCCACTCCACTCCATCTTCTCTAGTCCTGAGATTTCCAGTGCCATCACCTTGGGCTATTAGGAGAGAGCTTTCTGAGAAGTCTGCCCTGGGTGAAGCTTGGACTTGCCAAACCCTCCATGGGGAATTAGAAGGAGATTTCCTTCATTTCCCTTTCATTCATTTATTTATTCAATGAAACAGTATCTATTAGGTACCTACTGTATGCTAGTGATTATAGAAAAGTTTGGATAAATCACTGTACCTAATCTCATGTATTGTTCCACAAAACAGTATCATTTTAGCAGTGCATCAGAGCCACATAGGAAGAAGACCCTGTGCTTTTTTCATGCCAATATGCTATCAGCCTAGATCCAAAAAAAACCCAGGGCTGCTAGATCCCTAGGGTATCCAAGGGGAACAGATTTTAAAGGTGTTTTGAATAGAAAGATTTGGACTACTATACTAGAAGAGTAAAATAAAAAAATAAAAAAGGTCGTAGGGTGGTAAGGAAAGGGATGGGTGTAGAATAGAGAGGGAGGGGTTGCATTCTTACAACAATCTTCCCCTTTAACCTTTTGTTGCCATTGTTCTGAAGTTTTGTGTCTGTCAATTCAATTTATTTTTGCTACCAGTCATGTTTCTAGTGTTTTTAGTAAATAAGGGACTATTTTTTATTTTTAAAAATGTGAAGTCAGATGTGCTCACACTCCAGAAGGAATTTAAATTTCATATCTGGAGACATAAGGTAAACATTCAGTGTGTGAATAATAGAAATTATTATGATAGTTGCCTACCAGTTAAGGCTGTGTGGGAAAAGTTATCAAATTTTATAGTATTGTTTCTTTCAACAATATCTCTTATTGTAAGAAGCCTTTTCTAGTACTACTTAATCTTAACATTATCTTTCTGACACTACTCTACTCCCCACATTTATCCTGCATATATCTTATTTGTACGTACATGTTCACATGTTACCCTTCCCATTAAATTTTTTGTGGACTCCTTGAGAGCAAGGATTGTCTTTTCCCTTTCTTTGTATTCCGTATTTAGCTCAGTGTGTGGCACGTAGTTGATGCCTAATACAGTAGGTGACTGTGATCAACTTTCCTGCTTCAGTCATCAGTTCGACTGTTTTAATAAAGGGTACAATTTTTGTAAGAAAAATACACATAAGAAAAGTATACTTTCTCTTCATTGCATAACCTCACCAAAAGTGATTTGATTAAAATTTTTGCTTACTTATTTTTCTGTTCTATGCTTAATTCCACCCTCTGGGATTCAGTTTTCTCTGTAAATTAAAGGGGTTGCATCCAAGAACTCCAATGTTCATTCCAGTAGTAACACCGTGTTCTAACATTGTATGTTCTAATGCCTCCTGCAGTCTAACAGTCTGAGGTCCCTTTAAGCTCTGACATTCTATTCTCTCAAGCAAGTCACACTTAAGTAACAGTTGCAGGATATCACTTAGTAACCTCGTGAAAGAAGAGTCTAATTTACTTTTCAAAAGTGAATTGATTTCCATAGGCTTATAGAATCTAGGGCTGGAAAAGACTTTGGGATTTAATGGTTCCTCCTTTTTTTTTACCAGAATAATTTCATGGTTCCCCATATGATAGATGTTTTACTTTTAGTATCTATTGATTAAGAAAATGCATGATTTCATGAAATTTTCACACCACTTTCAGATTGATTTATATTTTATTACTCATAAAAGCACTTACATACAATTGAAAATATTTATGGACATCTGGGGAAGTATATTACTCATTCATTTTTCAGAGGAAATGTCTGTATACTTATTATAATGAGTTATTTTATGAAATTGCCTTGTTGAGGAAACTTCATGGTGCAGGAGGGGTCCACAACTTGGAGTGTGCTAAAACTCACCCAAATTTGCTATTAAGAGTGAGCATTTATATCTTAGAAATCACAATATTCTCCAAATCAAGGCTTGATCTATTGTTTTGTTGATTGACTAGACTTCAGAAAGTGATGGAGAAATTTTTAATAATGCAGATTTAACTTAAAAGTGTTTCATGCAAACATTTTTTTCAGGGAGCTTAATGTTAAATATTTACCAGTACATCCCTGTGAACACAGTTAGCAGATTAGAAATCACTGATCTAATCCAACCCTCTCACTTTACAGATGAGGAAAATGTAAGCCAAAGAAATTTCTTTTCCCCCCAAAGTCCCACACCTTGTAAGTGGCAGAGATGACTATCAAACCTCTATTTCCTTGTTGAAGGTTCACTGAAAACTGTTGACAACTGAATCTGACCTACATAACAACACAAAGGAGAATATGAAGGTAGGGGATAAAGGTAGGCAACAGCCATGACCAAGGGAAGATGGATAGAGACAGGGCCACTGTTGAGGGAGAAGTAATAGTAAGTCCTGAACCAAGCATAGAAGAAAGTCCTATCTTAAAGCACTCTTCCTTGAAAAGGTTAGCCAACCACATATAGCCAGAATTCTTTTTCCTGACATGTAATAGCAGCTATTGAAATTATCCTAATATCCATTATTATTCATACATCTCAATTAGAATATTTGCCTTGCCTCTCCTAATATGAAATTCATTCAATAAGAATTTGTTAAATGTCTACTAGGTGCAAAGCTCAAGACGATGTTTGGCATTTATAAATCTCTGTAACTGGCAAAGTGCTTTTACGTCCATGCTCTTATTTAAACTTTATAACAAGCCTATTGGTTAGGTGCTATTAATCAGCAAGAAGCATTTACCAAGTCCTTACTTTGTGCCAGGCATTTTACTAGGGCCTAGAAATGCAAATATAAAGGCAAAATAGCTCCTACCCTCTAGAGGTTTACATTTTACGAGGGGAATATAGTATGTTTTAGTGACTAAATACACCATAGGTGTAGGTCAGTAAATACAAGATATTTGAAACTACAAACTTTTATATACAGGCTACGTTTACCATATAGGAATGTTGGACGTGGTCTTTCAATGTAATTGGGAAAAATAAAATACGATTAAAAAAAGAAGGTGGCATGAGCCAAGTCTCTGAAGAAAAGAGGGCAATTAAGAGGTATGGTTGAGGAGGGTGAACCTTTCAGACATGGTGCACACATTGTGGCCACAAGTATGGAAACTAACAGTGGATTCTCCAAGTTCTAAAGTTTGGTAAATGAGATGAAATGTTTTGTATTGGAGAATGGCAAGTAGACCAGACTGGCTAAAATGTACAGTGTAAAGTGGCAGTAATGTGCAATTAGTCTAGGGGTAGTGACTGTGTCAATAGAGAAAAATGAACAGACATGAGATATTTTGAGGAAGTACGATTGACAAGACTTAGAAATGTATAGGCTATGGGGATGAGAGAGAACAAAGAGTTAGAGAGGAGATTGAATTGTATAAATGAGAGTTAATGAGATTATTGAGAGATTGTTGATACAGAAGAGGAGAGGCCCCTGTACAGAACCTTCCATAAGAAACATGCATGTTTCTTCTGCAAAGAGGCCTGAAATCAGGCCCAATTGATAGAAAGAGAAACAACAAAGATGTCCTACAAAAATTCCAAAAGGAAGAGAGAGTGATCCACAAAATCAAATACTGCAGAGAAGTCAATACAGGATGAGACCTGAGAAAAGGCCAATAAAAGTGGCAACAAAGAGATGAATTGAAATAAGAACTTTCTCTTTCAAAATATATCACAAGGATCCTACACTATGACCAGGTGGGATTTATACCTGAAATGCGGGGTTGGTTCAATATTAGGAAAATCATCAGTATAACTGACCACATCAATATCAAGACCAATAGAAATAATATGATTATCTCAATAGATGCAAAAATAGCCTTTGACAAAACACAGCACTCATTCCCACTAAAAAAAAAACCATTACAGAGCATAGGAATAAATGAAACTTTCCTTAAAATGGTAAACAGTATCTATCTAAAACCATCAGCACTCATTTTCTATAATGGAGAGAAGCTAGAAGCCTTCCCAATAAGATCAAAGGTGAGGGAAAAATGTCCATTAACACCACTATTATTTAGTTCTGTACTAGAAATGCTAGCTATAGCCCTAAGACAAGAAAATGAAATAGAATTAGAATTGGCAAAGAGGAAACAAACCCAACACTCCTTATAGATATGATGGTATATTTAGAGAATC
>CM053769.1:334785187-334804323 GCA_028658325.1 Potorous gilbertii | reverse complement strand
CAATCATTTTCTATAATGGAGAGAAGCTAGAAGCCTTCCCAATAAGATCAAAGGTGAGGGAAAAATGTCCATTAACGCCACTATTATTTAGTGCTGTACTAGAAATGCTAGCTACAGCCGTAAGACAAGAAAATGAAATAGAATTAGAAGAGGCAAAGAGGAAACAAACCCAACACTCCTTGCAGATATGATGGTATACTTAGAGAATCCTAGACAATCAAATAAAAAATACTATAATTAACAACTTTAATGAAGTTGCAGAATATAAAATAAACCCTCACAAAATATTGACATTTCTGTATATTACCAACAAGGTCTAACAACAAGAGGTAGAGAAATTCCATTAAAAACAACTGTAGACAATATAAGGTAGTTAGGAGTTGACCTGCCAAGACAAACAGGGGAACTATATGAACACAGCTAAAAGCACTTTTCACCCAAAGAAAGTTAGATCTAAACAATTGGGAAAATATTAATTGCTCATAGTTAGGCCAGGTTAATGTAATAAAACTGACAATTCTACCTAAATTAATCTAATTATGCAGTGTCATACCAAAGTACCAAAATATTACTTTATAGTGGACCATGTGGTAGTGCAAATTACCAAAAATTATTTTTGATGGTTAAATTTTTTTAAATTACAATTTAGTTTGTTTTTAGTTTATGGAATAAAACAAACATTTCCATAATATAGTATAATAAAAATGATTGCAAACAGAACTTCAAATCTATTATGCAAAACTTGCTATTACCTTTAAACATATTTTAAAATTATGTAATTTTTTTCCTTTTTATCCTTTTACTTCTCTCCCTTCCCCCAAAGAAATAATTACCATTACACACACACACACACACACACACACACACACACACACACACATACACGTAAAATTATTCCGTATATTTATCCATTCTTTCTCTGTATGCAGATAGTGTCTTCCTTCATATGTCCTTTGTGGTTAATTTGAACATTTGTAATAGTCAAAATGACTTAGTTGCTGAATGTTGTTCTTAAAACAATATTGCTGCTGCTGCTTGCAAGATCTCTTGGTTCTGCTTATTTCATTCTTTGTCATTAAAACAAATAAAATGTAAAAATCAAAATTATTTTTGGCAATTTGTGCTACCAAATGGTGTGATATACAATAATATTTTGGTAGTTTGATTGGTATGATACTGAATAAGTAGATTAATTTAAGTAGAATTGTCAGTTTTGTTATGTTATCTTGGTCTACCCATGAGTACGTACTATTTTAACAATTTTTTAGATCTGACTTTATATGTGTGGAAAGTGCTTTCAACTGTGTTCACATAGTTTCTCAATTTCTCTTGGCAGGTAAACTCCTACCAATTTTATATTGTCTACAGCTGCTTTTAATAAAATTTCTCCACCTATTGCTATTAGATCTTGTTGGTAATATATAGAAATGTCAATGTTTTATGTAGGTTTATTTTACATCCTGCAACTTTGCTAAGGTTGATAATTATTTCAAGTAGTTTTTATTTCATTGTCTAGGATTCTCTCAGTATATCATCATATCTGCAAGGAGTGATGGGTTTGTTTCCTCTTTGCCTATTCTAATTCCTTCTATTTCCTTTTCTTGTCTTACAGCTATAGCTAGCATTTCTAGTACAGCACTAAATAGTAGTGGAGGTAATAGACATTTTCCCCTCACCTTTGATCTTATTGGGAAGGCTTCTAGCTTCTCTCCATTACAGATAATGATCGTTGGTGGTTTTAGATAGATAGCATTTATCATTTTAAGGAAAGTTCCATTTATTCCTATGCTCTCTAGTGTTTTTTAGTAGGAATTGATGTTGTGTTTTGTCAAAGGCTATTTTTGTATCTATTGAGATAATCATATTATTTCCTTTGGTCTTGTTATTGATGTGGTCAATTATACTGATGATTTTCCTAATATACAACCAGCCCCACATTTCAGGTATAAATCCCACCTGGTCAAAGTGCATGATCCTTTTGATATATTGCCATTTCCATATTGTGATATATTGCTGTAATCTTTTTTCTAGTATTTAAAAATTTTGCATCCGAATTCATTAGGAAAAATGGACTATAATTTTCTTTCTTTGTTTTAATTCTTCCTGGTTTAGGTATCAATACCATATTTGTGTCATAAAAGGAATTTTGTAGGACTACTTCTTTACCTATTTTCCCAAAATAGTTTATATATTATTGGAATTAATTGTTGTTCAAATATTGGATAGAATTTGGTTGTGAATCCATCTGGCCCTGAGGATTTTTTTCTTTGGGATTTCACTGATTGTTTGTTCAATTTCTTTTTCTATGACAGGGTTACTAGCTATGGAGGCCTTGATGCTGGCTTGGCCCAGGTCTCTGGACTTCACTACTGGTTTGGACTAGGGGTTAGGCCTTGTTGGTGGCTTGCCCTGGCATTTGGCACCTCATTGACAGCTTGCCCTGGATTTTGGGGCTTTGCTTCTACTTTCATTGGGTGTTCAGCATAGCTGCTGGTCTATAACAGCAGCTGTCTTGCCTTGGTGCTTAAAGTCTGGCTGCTGGTTTTTGTGAGAGGAAGAGTCTCACTGGTGTCTAGTCCCAGGCTTTAGTGCCTCTGCTAGCCCCCTAGGGTGTGGTCTGTCACTGGTTTGCTCCCCAAACCATAATGCCCTCCTAACCAAGTGAGAAAGATCTCTCTTCCAAGCTGTGCTGGGCTTTAAAACTGCTCAAAGATCCAAAACTGGTTCCATTGTGATACTGCAATGTTGTTGAGAAAGGAATTTTGGAGAGTTTAGGTATGTTCCTGCTTCACTCTATCTTGACAACAGAAGTCCTTTCGTTATATTTTTTATTTGGGATCTAGGAGCTCTGAGTTTTGGAAGGACATTACTTAAGAATTTTAAGTTTTAATAGATTTCTTTCAAGAGATTATAGTAAGATTCTTTCTATTTTCACTTGGGCCTCTGGATGGTATTTATTCATGATTTCTTGAAATATGATGGATTGGTTCTTTTTCTGTTCATAGCTTTCAAATAGTCCATTGATTCTTTCTGATTTTTTTATGACTAATTTTTTAAAGAAATGTAAATACAAAATAAGAAAAGAGGGAAAAGATCATTTCATGTACACAACAAAACATGAGAGGATTCAAAATATATGGCAATGAATTTCCATTTTGAGAAAGTCTATATAATAAATATTATGCAATTTATTGAGAGCTATACATCTTTTCTTTCTTCCTTGTTATTTTTCTTTTGTTCCCTGTTATATACTTTTCACTTTGTTCTTTTTTCCCCACTCTCTTCCCCTCAGAAGGCTACAATTAAGCACAGATATATTTATTTATTGATATACAATTAACACATATACATATAGACATATATAGACATACACTTTCCTAACAAATACTACTTCTGACCTTTGTTTTTATGTTTCTGCATATCTCTTAATTCCATAATCCCTTCTAAATCCCATACTTTACTTCTTTCTGCCCACTATTCTGTCCTCCTATTACTTAACCTACCCCTCCTCCAAGGATCTTACCCACATTCCCATATTTCTAAGGACCCTTCTATCCCCCACTTGACTTATTCTCTCACTCCTCACTCTAATGAACACTCCCTTATTCCCCCAATGTCCCTTCATTGTTCTCCCATTCTCATTACTTTAAATCCTCTTGTACATCCCTCCTTTAACCTATTCCCTCCCTATCCCCTTAGCATTTTGTTTCTTTCTGAGTTTAGAATACTTTCATAATCTTCTGCATGTGTATCTGTTGTTCTTTTTTGAACCCATTCCTGATAAAAAGTAGTTTTCCAGAACTAACAGTTCTCTTCCTCCATCTAAGTCCTCTGTGGTGGTTCTTCCTCTTGCACCTCACTTTTTCAAAATAATTACTCTTTTTAGCTGTTCCCAAATGACTGTACGTTTTAAAGTCATATCATATTCACATCTATCCCAATATTTCTTACAAACTACCTAATTACTAATAATAATATTAGATATAAGTTTTACATTTTACATACATAAAAAGTAAACAGTCTGTAATTAGTCTTTGGGATGTACCTTACATTTCCCTTGGCTCTTGTATGTCAAATCTAGTAAGTTCAGATAGGTTTTTTTTTTTAAACAAAGTCCTAAAAGACTGACAGTTCATTAAATGTCCCTTTTTTTTCATTCAAGATTGTGCTTAGGTTTACTGGATATTATATTTTCTGCTGCAACTCCAGTTCTTTGCTCTTCCATATAGGGTGTTCCATGACCTGAGGTCTTTTAGGTAGGTGTTGCTAGGTCTTGTGTGATTCCAATTGTTGGACCACCATATTTAAATTTTTTTTCTTGTTGCTTTCAAGATTTTGTTTTTGATCTGGGGATTTCAGATTTTGAATATAATATTCCTTTGGGATTTCCTCATAGGATCTCTTTCAGGTGGTGATTGGTGGAGTTTTTCTATTTCTTCTTTCCCCTGTTGTTCTAATCCTTTAGGACAATTCTCTTTATTTCTAGTATTATTGTAAAAAAGCTTCTTTTTTTGATTATAGCTTTCAGGGAGTCTGATTATTATTAAGTTTTTCTCTTCTTGATGTATTCTCCCAATCAATTGTTTTTTTAATGAGCTGTTTCACATTTTATTCTATTTTTTAATTCTTTTTATTTTGTTTTATTATTTCTTGGTCTCATAACTTTGCTGGCTTCCACATACCCAATTCTGATTTTCAAGAAGTTGTTTTCTTCCTTAAGGTTCTGGATCTCCTTTTCTTATTGGTTGACTTTCTTTTCATAATCTTCTTGTTTTTTTTTCTTGGATTGTTTTTTTAAAATTTTTCCTTACTCTCTTTCATTTGATTTTTAAAGTCTTTTTCAACTTCTTTGGGGGTATGGAGTCAAGATGGCAGAGTAGAAGCATGGACCTCCTTGAGTTCTCCCCCTAAAAGCCCTTAAAATACCTGTAAAAAAGCACTCAAAACAAATTCTAGAGCAGCAGAAACCACAAAAATGACAGAGTGAAACATATTTCCAGTCTAAGACAGATTGGAAGGCTGACAAGAATGTTCAATTGCACTGGACCAGACCACTGCCTAGCCCAGCCTGGCTATGCTAGCATAGACAGTACTGGAGCAGGCTTCAGGGCATTGAATCATGGGAAGCTACTGAGATTTCCAAATTTCTCAACCCACAAACACCAAAGACATCTTCAAAGGTCAATGAGAAAGCTCTCACCTAGGTGAATGTGGTCCAGCCCCCGCCCCAGCACAGTGGTAGCCAGTGCTGTAGCAGCAGCCACTTCTAGAGCTCTAGGTATACAGACAGTGGGTGAATGGAGTAGCTAATTTGGGTCTCAGTCTTGAGGGACAGTCCTGGGGTGAGGAAGAGCTCTGGCATGGCGAAGCTGTTGGCAGCCATAGAGAGGGAATCCTATTTGGAGTTCTAGGTCAAAAAAGAGTACTTGTGGTTGCTCACAGAGCAGAGCACATTCCAGAAGAGGAGGAAGCACCTCTTTCTTGACTATGCCACTTTGGAGGAATTGAGAACTTACAGGTTTCAAGAGATATCTCAGAGAATGGCTGCATAAAACCTCTAAAACCTGGGGTAGTATTTCCTCCACTTAACAAAAGGCTCAAAAATCAAGTAATTGACTGGAAAAATGACCAAAATGGGGGAAAATAAGACTATAGAGGGTTAATTTTTAGTGAAAGGGTATTTTTCTTCCATCCTTTCAGATGAGGAAGATCAAAGCATACAACCAGAGGAAGATCAAAGCATACAAATAGAAGAAGAAAACAAGGCCAAGACTCCTACGTCCAGAACATCCAAAAAATATGAAATGGTCTCAGGACATGGAAAAACTCAAAAAGGATTTTGAAAATCAAGTAAGAGAGATGGAGGAAAAATTAGGAAGAGAAATAAGAACAATGCTAGAAAATCATGAAAAATGAGTCAACAGCATGCTCAAGGAGACCCCAAAAAATGCTGAAGAAAATCAACACCTTTAAGAACAGACTAATTCAAAGGATAAAAGAGGTCCAAAAAGCCAAGGAGGAGAAGAATGACTTAAGAAGCAGAATTGGCCAAATGGAAAAGGAGGTCCAAAAATACACTAAAGAAAATGGATCTTTAAAAATTAGAGTGGAGCAGATGGAAGCTAATGAGTTTATGAGAAATCAAGAAATTATAAAATAAAACTGAAAGAATCAAAAAAATAGAAGACAATGTGAAATATCTCATTGGAAAAACAACTGAACTGAAAAATAGATCCAGGAGAGATAATTTAAAGATTATTTGTCTATCTGGAAACCATGATCAAAAAAAGAACCTAGACATCACCTTTCAAGAAATTATCAAGAAAAACTGCCCTGATAGTCTAGAACCAGATGGTAAAATAGAAATGGAAAGAATTCTTGGAAACAATGGATCACCTCCTGATATAGATCCCAAAAGGAATACTCTTTGGAATATTGTAGCCAAAATCCAGAGTTCCCAGGGCAAGGAGAAAATATTACAGGTAGTCAGAAAGAAATGATCCAAGTATTGTGGAAATACAAACAGCATAATATAGGATTTAGCAGCTTCTACATTAAGGGATCAAAGAACTTAGAATATGATATTCCAGAGGTCAAAGGAGGTAGGAATTAAAACCAAGAATCACCTACCCAGCAAAACTGAATATAATATTTCAGGGGAAAAATGGAATTTCAATGAAATACAGGACTTCCAAGCATTATTGTTGAAAAGACCAAAGCTGAATAGAAAATTTGACTTTTAAATAGAAGCATCAAGAGAAACCTGACAAGGTAAACAGGAAAGAGAAGCCATAAGGAACTCATAAAAGTTAAACTGCTTACCTGCCTACATGGAAGGATGATATTTGTAACTCGTGAGACCTTTTTCAGTATTAGGGTAGAGGGAATACACACACACACACACACACACACACACACACACACACACACAAATGTGTGTACATATATGTGTAGAAATATAAATATATGGGTGTATATGTGTATTACTTGTATATACATATATGTGTACATACATATATACATACACACATAATTATAGATAGACAGCTGACACAGGGTGAACTGAATATGAAAGGAGAATACCTAAAAAATAAAATTTACTATTGAGTGGAATGTACTAGGAGAAAGAGGAAAGGACAGGTAGAACATATAGCAAATCATCTCACATAAAAGAGACAAGAAAGAGGTTTCACAATGTAGGGGGAAAGGGAGGAGATGAAAGGGAAAAAGTTAAACCTTACTCTCATGGGATTTGGCTTAAGGAGAAATAACAAACTCAATTGGGTATGGAAATCTATTTTACCCTGCAGGAAGGCCAGGGGGATTGGGATAGGAGAGGGAAGTTAATAGAAGGTACAGGATATTTGGGAAAAGAGTAATCAGAAGCATACACCATTGTGGGGGGACAGGTCCAAGGAGAGAATGTAATAAATGGAGAGCAGGACAAGGCAGAGGGAAATGTGGTTAGTCTTTCATAAAATGAGTATTATGGAAGTGTTTTGCACTGTGTTTGTCCTTTATTGCCAAAGAAGACCATGCCATCAGAGAAATGATGACATTACTTGCACTTGACTTTGTTTTGAGAGAGGGAAGGCTGTACAGATCATCAGCCTCACTTCTTCTCCAGAGCCATCTGAATGCAGTGACCAGATATTCAAGGTCTTTGCAGGTACTCACTTAGGGTGACGTAATGCCCATTCATTGAATTGGACTGTTTAAGCAGTAGAAAGGGCATGGCCCCTTTAATGAGGCCAAAAAAAAAATAAGAAAAAAGAAAGACAGGCTGTGAGAGAAACAGTCACAGTTACTATTGATAATCACTCTAAAGCTAGGAGGGCCCAGAAGAGCCCTTAGGCACGGGTCAATTTGCATCCTGGTTTCCAAATACACTAAGTTTAAGGTTTTGGGAAAGAAAAAGACAGGAAAGAAAAGGACAGGAAAGGAAGGGAATGGAAAGGAAGGGAAGGGAAGGGAAAGGAAGGGAAGGGAAGGGAAGGGAAGGGAAGGGAAGGAAACTGGTCAATAAAACCCAAGTCAACTGAACATCTTTTGGCCATCCAAATTTACCTTCCTTTGGAGAGGAGAAGGAAGGGGAGGGGAGACAGACAGGAGAGGAGCTGAATTACCCAGCTAGCTGGGTCCCTATTCAGCCAGCTGCATCTACTCACAGGTGTGTGTTCATCCTTCATTACCAAAGAAGACCATGCCATCAGAGAAATTACTACATTACTTGCACTTGACTTTGTTTTGAGGGAGGGAGAACTGGGCAAGTCACCAGCCTCAGTTCTCCTTCAGAGTCATGTGAATCTAGTGACCAGACATTCATTAAGATGACTGGAGATGACCCATGGAAATGTTTTGCATAGTTACACATGTATGACCTATATCAAAGTGCTTTCTTTCTCAATGAGGTGGGTGGGGAGGGAGGAAGGGAAAGAATATGGAACTCAAAGCTTTAAAAATTGTTTTTGCATGCATTGGGAAATAAAATGTGCAGGCAATAGGATATAGAAATCTATTTTGCCCTACAGCAAAATAGAGGGAAGGGGCATGGAAGAAGCGGGGTTATAGAAGGGAGGACAGACTGGGGCAAGGGGTGGATGGAGTGCATGCTGTCCTGGGGTGGGGGTGAGGAGAGATGGAGAGAAAATTTAAAATTCAAAGTGTTATGGAAGTGAATGTTGAAAACTGAAAAATAAATTATATATTTTAAAAAATAAATAAACTTCTATGAATTCTTTCTGAGCAGGTGACCTTTTGATGTTACTCTTTGGGGTAGAAGAGGGTTTCTTTGCTTCAGTATCCTCCTCTGAAGATAAATCCTAGTCTTCTCTGTTCCCAGACACCCAACACCCCTCATTATCCTAAGGGGAAAAGTTCCTGCAGCTGAGACTGAAACACCCTCCCAATCCAGCTAATCCCAGGGCTTGTTGCTTAAGTGAACCTAGGACCTAGCCAGGAAGCACCCAAAACTTACATTTACCCAAAACTAGGCCTGAAAACAGCAGCACAAAAAAAGCCTGAAGTTTGGCAAAGTGCCTCCCCACCCCCTAGATGTGCAGAGTCCAACCTCAATATAGTGTTCAAAGTCAAGAAAAAGCTGGAAAAAATGAGCAAACAATAAAAAATAACGACAATAAAAATCTACGATGGTGGTAGAGAAAAGCAAGATATAAACTCAAAAGAAGACAACAATGTTTTTTTTTCTGAAGCTACAATCAAAGCCTCAAAGAAAAAGGCTAATTGGACTCAAGTACAACAAGAATTCTTGAAAGAATTTTTAAAAAAAGAAAGGAGTGTGAGAGGAAAAGTTAAGATAAGAAATGGGAGTGATGCAATAAAATTATGAAAAGAGAATTAAAATCTGGATAAAATAAGCTAAAAAATATGAAAGAAAATACCTCAAAAAATTGGCCTAATGATCAAAGAAACATAAAAGCTCATTGAAGAACTCTTTAAAATCAGAATTGACCAAATGAAAAAAGAGGCAACTATATGACCCATCAAGAAATAATCAAAGTTGAAAGAATGAAAAAAACAGAAGAAAATTTGAAATATCTTATTGAAAAAACCAATTAAGCAGATCCAGGAAAAGTAATTAAGAATTATTTGACTACCTGAAAACCATGATCAAAAAAAAAAAGCTTAGATATCATATCTCAAAAAATTATCAAGGAAAACTACTTTATATCTTAGATGCAGAAGGTAAAGTTTAAAGAATCTACCAATCACCTCTTAAAAGAGATCCTAAAATGAAAATTTCCAGGAATATTAGAGTCAAATTCCAGAGCTTCCAATTCAAGGAGAAAATACTTCAAAGAGCCAGAAAGAAACTATTATCTGTCAGTTGAAGTGGATTTATTTAAAGCATTTGAAACTAAGATATTTAAGTAATTTGAAACAGATGACTAGAAAAGAAAATATTATCTCTAGAAAAATTTAATGATCCTTAATGGAAGAGATAATGCATCATAGGGAAGAGTTCTAGACCTGGCTTCAGGAAAACCTGGGTTGAAATAGTGCCACTGACCCACCTGTATGACATTGGAAAAATTATTTAATCTCTTTTAATCTGTTTTCCTCACATGAAAAATGCAAAGAATAATACCTACTGTATCTAATATTTAAGGTTATGGTGAAGATTAAATTATTACAGATCTATAAAAGTCTTGGCTTAAAGTACCTTAAAGCACTGCCTTAGTTTCAGCTATTATTACATTCTAAGGTTGTCATGAGGTTCAGATGTTATTGAGGTTCCAGTTTAAAATAAGGGAAAACTTTCTATCAATGGGATCTTTCCTCAAGTGGAATGGACTGCCTTTCAAGAAATAACTTCCTCATCACTGGAGGTCTTTGATCAGGTAGTACTTATCCTACTTGTTATAAGAAGGTATTCCTTTAAAGGGACAAACTAAAATCAATGACTCTTAAGTTCCCTGTCAGCATCAGGATTTTATTGTTCTGTATGATAGAAATAGTAGCTCTGAACTTGGGCATGAAGAGAACATGGCAGTTGTGTACAAGCATTCAAAGGACTGTTTTGTGGAGGAGTCAACAGATTTATTTTATTGGATCTAAAAGGTCAGAACCAGAGACAAGGAATGGAAGTCACAAAGAAGCATACATGTAATTGATGTCAGAAAAAAGCTTTCTGATACTTAAATATATCCAAAAGTGGAATGGTTTTTTTCCTTGAAGATTATCATGCAGAGGTTGTATATCTTGTTGGAAGCTATGTTATAGTGGGATGCCTAGAATATACGGATTGAAGTAGATGTTTGCTAAGTCCACACTCAACTCTCTAAATCTATGATTGTGTGGAGTGGGAACCACATCTTTGATACTCACATTTAAGTTTTGTTTGAAGACTAGAGGGTGAAGCACCAATAGGAGGTTCTAGAAAAGTTCAACCCAGGCCTCTGGGTAATGGGACTTATTCCCAAATCTTCCTGCAGAAAAGGAATCTCCATCTGAAAGAAACAGTATTGCCCCAGGGGCTCAGAGGCAATTACTCCATTTTTGTCTTTAATGAGGAGCTCAGGGCCTCTAAAGCCAGTAAATATTTCTTGTGTAGAATCATCAGGTGTCTGCATCATAGTCATCTTCAGGTAGCTCCTCTCTGGGAACTCCTCTACCGCAGAAGAAGACATTCCCTAAGCAATAGTGTCAGACATTGCCTGAGAACAGCTGGGTAAGTCCTGGATGATGCTCATCTCATTTTAATCTCCTGCCATCTAAAGAAGCATGAAGAGACATTCAAGTGTCCATAAAGAACATAGTCCTGCTGTCCTCTGTCTTAATCAGACCACATCTGAAGCACTACATTCATTTCTGGGCACCACATTTTAGGCAGGACATAGACAACCCTCAATGTGCTGTCTAGAGGAGGGTGACCAAGCTGATGTGGGAATATGTCACAACATGTGGTTGAACCATTGAAGAAAGGGAGAATGAAAAATCAGGAATGGGGGAACTAACTGTCTTCAAGTATGGACAGAGTTTTATTGTAGGGAAGGATTCAATTGATACTTCTTGTACTCAGAGGACAGACATGAGAACAGTGTTTCAGGGGAGCATATTTTGGTTCAGTGTAATTAAAACTTAAAGAAAATACCTTGGAAATTTCTAACAAGAAGAGCTGTCTAAAAGTGAAATGATTTGCTTTTGGAAGTCTTTTAACAGAGTCTAGAATCCTCTAGATGGCCACCTATCAGGGATAGTGTAAAAAGAATAATGTAATTTTTTTGAGCAGGTAGAAAGCATAATAGTGGGAACTTAAACTTGCCTAGCACCTAGATTTCAAAGCACTTCATACATATTATTTCATTTAATTCTCATTAAAAAAAACCCTGTTAGGTATTAGAGAAAATGCTTATATCCCCATGTTATGGATAAGAAAATGAGCTCCCCAAAGAGGAGATTCCTTAGTCAAGGTAAATGGTAGAGACAAATTTCAAACCCAAGTATTATGATTCAAATGAGATAAATGCCAGAATCCTCTACATCCAATAGACATGTCTCAGGGCAGACATGATTCTGTGATCCCATGTTCATTTACTATTTTTACTTCTTTAAAAACTAAGAATATTAATTCAAAATTTATTAAATGTGTAGTATGTTTAGAGTACTGTCTAAAGTGGGCAAAGAAAGATACAGATTGAATGGAGCCCTTAAATAGGCTGTCCACAGTCTATACTTGGAATGAATTCCTTCCTCACCTCCATCTCTTAGAATTTCTGAGTTTTCTTCAAAGCTCAAATTAAGCAAAACTTCCAAATTTCCCCTCCCCTAACTGTTCGCTCCTCCTCATTTACCTTGGATTTATTTTATATTTGCATATGTATATACAACAATATAGTTAGATATCTACATACTGTTTCTATTGATAGAATGTGAGCATCCTATGGTCAAGGACTATTTCTTTTATGGTCTTTGTATCCTTCATACTTACCACAGTACCTAGTACATAGTAGGTCCTTAATAAATGCTTGCTGATTGACTGACTGATTGATTGATTGATTGACTGGAGGCAGTAAGGTTTTGTGGAAGGCACTAGGTTATCCCTCTGTCCCAAAAAGACAAACTCTAGCACTAGCTTTGCCTCATGTAAGCTGTGTGACCTGGTGAAGGTCATGTTGCCTCTATGTATATCACTTTCCTTATATATAAAATGAGATTGATCATATGGACCCTACCTACTTACCTCAAAAAGCAGTTGTGAGATACTAATGAAAGAATGGATGTAAAGTGCTTTGTAACTTTTAAGTACTCTGCCAATAACAACTATTATTAATTGCAGGGGTTTATGAAGTTGCTATCTCATTCCCAAATAAAAAAATGCAAACTTCTTTTTTTGGAAAGAAATTCTGGGAAGATGAAGGCTAGAAGTTGTAGTAGATGTTCTCTAAGATCCCTCCTTTCTAGTTTGACATTCTATGTTCTAGAGTCTTTTCTAGCTCCAATACTCTTATTTTTAATCATTTATAGCCCTAACATCCTATGTTCTACTCTTTAATGCTCTCTCCAGAGCTAACATTCTGTCTTATGTTTTAACATCCCATGTTTAAAGGTTCTTCCCCTAGAAATATTCTGTATTCTAGTATTTTGTATTTTAAGGCTCCTCTTGATACTTGATCATGTTCACTGTTATTATGACATTCTGCCTTTCCTTTCCTCAGCTATACTAGAAAATGGACAAAGGAAACCAGACAAGAGTCTCTGAATTTCTCCTCCTCGGGCTCTCCCAGCATTTGGAGCAACAGCTGATTCTCTTTGGCCTATTCCTGGCCGTATACCTTGTTACAGTAGTGGGGAATATTCTCATCATATTGGCTATCTGCTCTGACTCCCACCTCCACACTCCTATGTATTTCTTTTTGGCCAATTTCTCTTTCACCGATGTGTGTTTGTCTTCCACCACAGTGCCAAAGATGTTGTTCAACATTCAGACTCACATCCAAACTATATCCTATGGGGAGTGTCTTACTCAGATTTTCTTCTTCCTGTGGTTCATTGGGTTAGATGTCTTCCTTCTAGGGGTGATGGCGTATGACCGACTTGTGGCTATTTGCCACCCTCTCCACTATACTATTCGCATGAGCCCCCAATGCTGTTTCCTACTGGTGGCTGGGTCATTGGTCCTGGCTCACTTATATTCCTTGACTCACACCATCCTTCTAGTTCAATTACACTTCTGTGATTCTAATACTATTTCCCACTTCTTCTGTGAGTTGCTCCCTTTGATGAAGCTCTCCTGCTCCCAACCTTATGCCAACCAGTATGTGCTAGTGTACTGGGGTGGGGCCTTAACCATTTTGATCCCCCTGATGATTCTAGTTTCCTATGTCCGCATCATGACCACCATACTCCGTGTCCCTTCAGTGAAGGGAAAATGCAAAGCCTTCTCTACCTGTGGCTCCCACCTCACTGCTGTTTGCCTGTTCTATGTGGCTGCCATTGGTGTGTATTTCATTCCCTTTGAGGCTGACTCAGCTGGAAAAGATAGGTTGGCAGCTGTGATGTATGCTGTGGTGACTCCCATGCTGAACCCCTTTATATATAGTCTGAGGAACAAGGACATGAAAGAAGCCTTGGGAAGGCTCCTTACTATGAGGTCTTGGTTATTTCAGTAAGATAGAATGCAGAATTTGGGGGAAGTCCAGAAGACAATTAGATTTATCCAAGTCAACATCACAAGATATGAGACAAGGAATAGTCACATCTCTGGGACTACCTTGAAAGGTCTAGAGCAGAATAAAATGCTTTATGAAGAATGAGGAGTTGGAATAGGAAATAGAAAAGGTGAAAGATACTTATGATCGAACCATGGAATGAGAGAATATTAAAGCTAGAAAGATCACCTTACTGATTCTGGAATATAAAGTCAGAAGGGAATTGAAAGGTCATCTAGTCCAATTTCAAATCCCCACCCCTACTATTTACAGATGAGGAGACTGAAGTTCAGAGAAACTAAATACTTACCTAAGGTCACATCATTCATAAATAGCAAAGAAATGACTTGAACTCAGGTCTGCCTGAATTCAATCTAGGGGTCTTTCCAATATAACACTTTGTTCAATGATGAAAAAAAAATGACAGAAGAATCTCTTTTCAAATGTAGGGAGAGTAGAAAGAGAAAGGAGAAAGGTTACAATAGAGGAAGAAAAAGAAAAGAAAACCCTAAGAATGAAACGTTATTTTATCTCTAGCAGCTGATGAAATATTAAGCCTTAATTCCACCGACAGAAATTACTTTTTTTCTTTCTCTTTCTGTCATCTCCTCAAAGATATTATCAGTGTCCTACCACACTGGCAAGTACCCTTTTCTACTGTCCTGAATGAGGACCACACAGCTGAGAAGAATATGGCTAAACTCAAAAGTTCCTCCAGAAAAAGGAGCCCAGAATATGGTAGATTCTTCAAACTATGCCATACAGGAATAAATGAAAGGAAATAGAGAAGAAAAGATCTAGGAGAGACAGGTAACATAATACATAGAGGGGGTGAACTTGGAGTCAGGAAAACTAATGTTCAAATCATACCTCAAATACATACTAGCTGTGCTACCATGAGCAAATCATGAACTCTCTAAGCCTCCCTCTATATATGGGGAAAGTAATAGCACCTAGCTGTCAGAGTTGTCAGGATCAAGTGAGATAACATGGAAAGGGCTTTCCTAACCTGAAAGTACTCTATAAGTGCTAGATATTCTTATTTTACATATTAAGGATTAGAAATCAGGATTTAACATCTGGAAAAGATGTTGGACATAACATAGTTCTAACTCTCATTTTACTAATGAGGAAACTGAGGTTCTGAAAGGTTTGTTGACTTGCCTGAGGTCACAAAGACAGTAAGTGGCAGAGTCAAGATTTACACCCCAAGTTTCAGACTCCAGCTCTTTCCAAACCACTGCCTTATGTCATTTGGAAGAGAGATTTTACTTGCTATAATTGGCTTCAGAGGGCAAAATCGTTAGACTAGATTACCTCTGATAATTACACTGGAAAATCTAGACTGGGTATTACTATGCTATAATAATGCAATAGGGAGAGGAGACAGAATGTGATTCAGAAAAATTGGTATTCTGATAAAATATCAAGGGAACTGTTGCAGCAAGTACAGTGATACGTCCAGGATGGTCTGCTAACATAGTCCTTGGATCTGCTTATCTGAAAGGAAAGTAACTTTTGAGGGGTCAACAATCTTCTAATCACATATATTCACAGAGAAAGTACAAGCAGAGAAATAAAGACCAACAGACAGGGCTGCTCTAGGTGCTGTGTGGCCAAGGTAAGGCTGGGCTCTGCTCTGGTCCCCTGCTTGACGGAATCTTTGGTGAGGGTTTTTCAGGTCTTTCTGGAACAGAAATCTCCTCCACTCCGTTGTTCTGTGGCTTCCACCGCTTCAGAGTTTGTTAGGAGTTCTTCTTTACAGATATTTTATAGGCTGTGGTTTTGGAGCTAGCACATGTGTGTCTTTCTACTCCACCATCTTAGCTCCTCCCCCATGTTCTAAAATTTAATTTGCATATTTAGCAAAAATATGCAAAAAGTTGATGTTTTGGGACCTCAGAATGTGTTTGTCATAAAAAATGGGAACATAGTATAGTGAAAGAGCACAGATTTGGATTCAGAGGATTTGGAATTGCTGAAACATGATGTCTGTTGCTGAGCACTCTTCTCTCTGAGTTTCAGCTTCATCTGTAAAATAAGAGACCTGAACTAGGTGATCAGATGATATCTGAGACTTCCAATTCTAAAATTTGACAATCTGATGTTATGAAAATGCATTAGGTTCCCAGACTAGCTTACAGTAGCTTATTTAACTCAGATTTGACCTAAACTATAATCCCAGTAGTAGCCCTGTCCCTGTGGTCTAGACAGAATGTTTGTAAGTGAAAAGTTTATTAAAAACAAGGAGTATTTCAAATAAGATAAGTTATGTAAAATGTTTTGGAAATGTAAAGCATTATTTAAATGTCGTTATTATTCTCTGTAGAAAGTGTGTTTCACCATTCTAACCAGCTTCTAGGATACTTTGAAACTTCCTGAAGACACCTCCATACTTTGAAGAAGAAAATAATAAATTTTTCATTTATTTCTCCTGGTCTTAAGGAAATCTTACAAGCTAGGTGTCCTTGATAATTTAAAAGGCAAAGTATAAAGAAAGAACTCTGTTCTGGGAGTCTAGAGACCTGGATTCAAATTCTGGCTTTGCTACTTGCTGCTTATGTGAACTTGGCAAATCCCTTCCCCATCGTGAGTATCAATTTCTTCATCTGTAAAATGGATCAAATTCCTACAACTGCTTACTTTGTACAGTACTTGTGAAGAAAGTGCCTTATAAATGTAAAGTGCTATGTAAGTGTGTGTTGTTATCAATCAATAAGCATTTATTGAGTTCCTACACTGTGCCAAACACTGTTTCTCGTAACCCTGGGTTTTCTAACGTTTTCACTCCTTACACGAAATTCTAAAAGAATGAACAGACCATCTCCTGCATGCCAGGTTGAGATATTTTTGAGAAATTTCAGAATTATACAGGATAAGGCATGAATTTGCATTCATTTTCAACAGGGAAGAAGAGAGTAGCCATATCACAGATATATAAAATGGTCTCTTTCTCAATCATCCTGATCCTTTTCCAGTCAACTCAATTCTGATTTTTTTTTTTGCCAATCCTCTGACAATCCAAAGTTCACTCTGACCACCTGCCTTTCCCATAAACATGCATGGTAGCATATGATTTATCCTATGACATGTATAGATTCAATCTCTGGGTAAATGGCCTACTTATAATTAATGTATGCTTATAAGATCAATAAATGTTGATTTGAATTTAATTGAATTGCCTATGGAATGGCTTCCACCTGTGCCAGAAAGAGGTATAACTGCTGAAGAGAGCATTGTTCAAGGGTCTTTAGACCCTGGAGAAAGCAGAATACTAAAACACAAAGAAAGGAGGGAAATGAGGAGAAAAGAATGATTAAGAAATCCAGATGTTGTTGAAGCCTGTATTGTCTGGATGAGAAGGGTTGGCTCCTGTGTTTGCTTTATTTCCTGAGCATGTCCTTGCTTTTCACCATATTCTACAGTGCTTCATAAGAGTGAACTAAGGACCAGTGGAAGTAGACTGGAAGTTTTTGAAATCTATGATGTTCTCCTTGGTGAAGGGGTGGTGGTGGAAATCTCCCTTCCAATAGGGTTTGAAAGAATATCTGGGCTTGATAAAATATAAATGACTGAGTATGTGGAGTCAGAAGCTAGGACTCTTCAGTCAGTAGAAGTACAAAAACAAACTCTAAAGTTATGATTCTGATTTCTTTCAGATATAAAAGCATCTTTTTAACTTGAAAAAAACTCATAGACTCTCCCCACCATCACCCCCCACAGTCAGTATAGTAGTTGTGTTATTGAGATGTATTGCTTAAGAAAAGTAGGGAACATTTAGTGACAGAAAGCTTCAGTGAATTAAATAATATTTTAAAACAATTTTTCATTTTGTGAATTGCAGTGGAATCTATGCACATAGCTCACAATGTGCATCTTGCTAGATCTACATAAAGATTAACACTATAATGCTAGGTGAAGATTTGGGTTTGCAGATCCTTTTCAATAACCATATGGCTCCTCAAAAGTGCAAACCACTAACAGCTAAAAATTTCAGGATGGACATTCAAATTGAAAGAGGTAGTGTTACTTGTGAGACTGACATTTATTTTTCCTACAAACATTCATTAAGCATCTACTGTGTGCAGAGCACAGTGCTTGACCAATAAGCTCTAAACTTAAAAACCTGTATGTATCCAACTGCCTTCATGCAATTTATAGTCTGGGAGGGGAATAAGAGAGGTAACTCTAAGAGACAATATTATATGTCATAATAGATCATGCACAATATAATACATATAGCACAAATCCATACTTTGCTATACTTTGTTGAATGCCTTAGAGTATTGAAGATCAAATTAAGGCCCAGGGAAAGGCCACTTTTAAAGAGATGGATGAAAACACTTTCTGTAGGACATGGTACTTAAGGTAGACTTTACAGAATAAGTAGGAATTCAACAAGCAGATGGAAAAGAGAATCTCAGGGATAAGAAACAATAAGAACAAAAGCATGAAGTCAAAAGAGTCAAATATATAACCGAAATAACTAGATTTTCAAGCTAGAGAGAATCTTGGATAGCTTATAGCCCAACCCTCTCACTTTATATAAAGGAAACTTGGGCCCACAAAGGTGGAGTGATTTGTCTTATCAATCCTCCTCTTTGAACTTACAAACATAATACTCTGAAAAGCTTAAAGAAGACATGGATTAGAGGGAAATTACAGGAGAGCACATCAGAGCATCAGTATCAGCAGGTAGCAAGGATTATGTCTGAGTTTTTAAAACATGCACTTAGGATACTGCAGCAGAATCAGTGCTAAATTAAAAATGCCATGGAAGCTATGTCTGAACAGCTTTCTCATCACAGATTCAGTCCTTACTTTTCTCATAAAAGGATAAAATGAAGTGCTTCCACACAACATCAAACATTCAGAGAAGAAGCCCAGGCAGATAATCTCTCTCTCTCTCTCTCTCTCTCTCTCTCTCTCTCTCTCTCTTTCTCTCTCTCTCTCTCTCTCTCTCTC
>CM053769.1:334773290-334785087 GCA_028658325.1 Potorous gilbertii | reverse complement strand
AAGGCCAGGCTTCAGCAATGAAGCTGCCAACTACTCTCAGCTTTGCCACAATCACTGGCCAAGGTGGTAATAACACGAGAGTGAGTACAAAAATGAGTCTTCTCTTTAACTCTGAAAGTGATACTAGGAAACATTCATTGGGGAATATTAGAAACTGGGTTACAGCAAGTTCTCTCTTGTAGAATATTTTCTGTTTTTACTTCTTTAAATAAAACCTTCCACATGGTTATCAAACACAGAGCTAATGCCAGACCATGAGGTAAAACAGCCAGGAGACTTTCCCACATTTCTGAATTATGCCCAAGCCAAGAACACAACAAAGAATGCATCATTTGAAAACTGGAAGAGATGGATTACTAAGATGACTCTACCTCTTACTAGTTACATGCTATTTTTATATGAGACTCAAACTCATCTGGAGGTTTCCTGGGTAGAATCTTAGAAAATTTTTTTCTCTGAAATGCAGTCCGTCTCTGGAAAACATCATTATCACAATCTAACATGATATAAAACTGACCCCAGGAGAGCTTGGGAAAATACAAAGCAAAGCCACATCATATAAGTTACAAAAAGAAAGAGGAAGCAGCCTTACATATGACTCCATCATATTTCTTCCAGAAGGTTTGCTTACTGAAGGCTATAGACAAAAAAAATAAATATTCATCCAAACTCAATTGAGTTTGTGTTATTTTTCCTTAAGCCAAATCCCATGAGAGTAAGGTTTGTTTGTTCCCTTTCATCTCTTCCCTTTCCTGCTACATTGTAAAACATCTTGCTTGGCCTTTTTATGTGAGATGATTTGCTATATATTCTACCTCTCCTTTTCTCTTTCTCCTAGTACCTTCCACTCAACAGTAAATTTTATTTTTTAGGTATTCTCCCTTCATATTCAGCTCACCTTCTGTCTGCTGTCTATCTATATTTATGTGTGTATGTACATATGTATGTATATGCAGATATCTATATGTATGTATACATATTTGTATACACAAGTATTACACATATACATTCATATACATATATATCTCTACACATATACATACACACAGTTGTGTACCTTAATACTGAAAAAGGTATCACAAGCTGCAAATGTCATCTTTCCATGTAGGAAGGCAAGCAGTTCAACTTTTATGAGTTCTTTATAGCTTCTCTTTTTTGTTTACCTTTTCATGTTTGTCTTGATTCTTGTATTTGAATGTCAAATTTTATATTCCTCTCTGGTCTTTTCAACAATAATGCTTGGAAGTCCTCTATTTCACTGCAATTCCATTTATCCCCCTGAAATACTATATTCAGTTTTGCTGGGTAGGTGATTCTTGGTTTTAATCTGGAATATCATATTCCAAGTTCTTTGATTCCTTAATATAGAGGCTGCTAAATCCTATATTATTTTGTTTCTATTTCCACAATACTTGAATCATTTCTTTCTGACCACTTGTAATATTTTCTCCTTCCCCTGGGAACTCTGGAATATGGCTACAATATTCCTAAGAGCATTCATTTTGGGGTCTCTTTCAGGAGGTGATCTATTGTTTCCAAGAATTCTTTCCATTTCTATTTACCCTCTGATTCTAGACTATCAGGGCAGTTTCTCTTGATACTTTCTTGAAAGATGATGTCTAGGCTCTTTTTTTCATCATGGTTTCCAGGTAGACAAATAATCTTAAAATTATCTCTCCTGGATCTATTTTTCAGTTCAGTTTTTCTCCAATGAGATATTTCACATTGTCTTCCATTTTTAAAAATTCTTTTGGCTTTGTTTTATAATTTCTTGATTTCTCATAAACTCATTAGCATCTATTTGCTCCATTCTAATTTTTAAAGAACCATTTTCTTCAGTGAACTTTTGGGACTCCTTTTTCATTTGGCAAATTCTACTTGTTAAGTTTTTCTTCTCCTCATTGTCTTTTTGGATCTCTTTTATCTTTTGGGATAGTCTATTCTTAAAGGTGTTAATTTTCTTCAGCATTTTTTGGATCTTCTTTAGCAAGCTGTTGATTCATTTTTCATGATTTTCTTTCACTGTTCTTATTTCTCTTCCCAACTTTTCCTCCACCTCTCTTACTTGATTTTCAAAATCCTTTTTGAGTTCTTCCATGTCCTGAGACCATTTCATTTTTTTTGGAGGTTCTAGACATAGGAGTCTTGGTCTTGTTGTCTTCTTCTGGTTGTATGCTTTGGCCTTCCTAATCTGAAAGGAAGGAAGAAAAATTCCTTTTCAACAAGAAAGTAACCTTCTATAGTCTTATTTTCCTCCCTTTTGGTCATCTTTCCAGTCAATTACTTGACTTTTGAGCCTTTTGTTAAGTGGAAGGAATTCTACCCCAGGCTTCAGAGGTTTTGTGTGGCTGTTCTCTGAGATATCTCTAGGAACCTGCAAGTTCTCAATCCCTCCAAAGTGGCATAGTCAAGGGAGCAGTGTTTCCTCCTCTTCTGGCATGTGCTCTGCTCTGTGAGCAACCACAAGCATTCTGTTTGACCTGGAACTGCAATTAGGATTCCCTTGACTGCCAACAGCTCTTCCATGCCAGTGCTCCTCCTCACCCCAGGACAACCACTCAGGACTGAGACCCAGATCAGTGTCTCTATTCCCCACTGTCTGTATGCCTAGGGCTCCAGAAGTGGCTGCTACCACAGTGGCTGCCACCATGCTGGGGCTAGGGCTGGACCACATTCCCCTCTCACCCAGGTGAGAACATTCTCATTGACCTTTGAAGATGTTTTTGGTGTTTGTGGGTTGAGAAATCTGGAAATATCAGTAACTGCTCATGATTCAGTGCCTTGAAGCCTGCTCCAAGCCCATCTCTGCTGGCATAGTCCATGCTGGGCTGGGCTGTGGTCCAGTCCACTGCAATAGACCCTTCTTGTCAGCCTTCCAGGCTGTCTTAGACTGGAAATCTGTTTCACTCTGTCATTTTTGTGGTTTATGCTGCTCTAGAATTTGTTTTGAGTGCTTTTTTACAGGTATTTTAAGGGCTTTGAGGTGAGAACTCAAGCAGGTCCATTCCTGTACTCTGTCATCTTGGCTCCATACCTCCTAAGAAGTTTAAAAAGACTTTAAAAATCTAATAGGAGAGATTAAGGAAAAACTAAAAAAAAATAATCCAGGAATAAAACAAGTAGATTATGAAAAGAAAGTCAACCAACAAGAAAAGGAGATCCAGAATCTTAAGGAAGAAAACAACTCCTTGAAAATCAGAATTGGGTATGTGGAAGCCAGCAAAGTTATGAGACCAAGAAACAATAAAACAAAATATAAAGATTTAAAAATGAGAAAGTGAAACATCTCATTAAAAAAACTGATCTGGAGAACTCATCAAGAAGAGAAAACTTAAGAATAATCAGACTACCTGGAAGCTATAATCACAAAAAGAATCTTGAAACAATCATTCTAGAAATAGAGAATTGTCCTGAAGGATTAAAACAACAGGGGTAAGGAGAAATAGAAAAACTCTACCAATCACTACCTGAAAGAGATCCTATGAGGAAATCCTATAGGAATATTACAGTAAAATTCTGAAATCCCAGATCAAAGATAAAATATTGAAAACAGCAAGAAAAGAAATTTAAATATGATGGTGCCACAATTAGAACCACACAAGACCTAGAATCACCTACCTAAAAGACCTCTGATCATGGAACTCCTTATATGGAAGAGCAAAGAAATGGAGTTGCAGGAGAAAATATCATATCAAATAAACCTAAGAATAATCTTGAATGAAAAAATGACATTTAATGAACTGTCAGACTTTCAGGGCTTTGTTTAAAAAAAATATACATGCTCTTACTAGATTTGATATACAAGAGCCAAGGGAAATATAAGGTACACTCCAAAGACTAATTACAGATTGTTTACTTTTTATGTAGGTAAAATGTAAAGCATACATCTAATATTGTTATTAGTAATTAGGTAGTTTGTAAGAAATATTGGGGTAGTTGTGAATATATGACTTTAAAAAGTAAAGCCATTTGGGAAAACCTAAAAAGAGTAATTGTTTTGAACAAATGAGGTGCAAGAGGAAGAACCACCACAGAGGACTTAGATGGAGAAGAACTATTAGTTCTGGAAAACTACTTTTATCAATAATGGGTGCAAGAAGGAACAACACACACATACGTGCAGAAGAGTATGAAAGTATTCTAAACTCAGAAAGAACTAAAATGCTAAGGGGTCAGGGAGGGAATAAGTTAAAGGAGGGATGTACAAGAGGATTTAGAGTAACGAGAATGGGAGAACAATGAAGGGACTTTGGGGGGATAAGGGAGGGATCTTTAGAGGGAAGATGAGAGAATAAGTCAAGGAGGGGGATAGAAGTGTGCTTAGATGAATGGGAATTGGAGGATGTGGGTAAGATCCTTGAAGGAGGGGTAGGTTAAGTAATAGGAGGACAGAATAGTGGGCAGAAAGAAGTAAAGTATAGGATTTAGAAGAGATTGTGGAAGAGATATGAACAAACATCAAAACAAAGATCAGAAGTAGTATTTGTTAGGTCTATATATATATGTCTATATGTATATGTGTTATTTGTATATCAATAGATAAATGTATCTGATAAATAACAGCCTTCTAGGGGAAGAGAATGGGAAAAAAGAACAAAGTGAAAAATATATAACAGAACAAAAGAAAAATAACAAGGAAGCAAAAGAAGATGGATAGCTCTCAATAAAATGCATAATATTTATTATATAGACTTTCTCAAAATGGAAATTTATTGCCATACATTTTGAATCCTCTCATGTTTTGTTGTGTACATGTGATGATCTTTCCTCCCTTTTGTTACTTTGTATTTACTTTTCATTAAAAACTTAACCATAAAAAATCAGAAAGAATCAATGGACTATTTGAAAGCTATGAACAGAAAAAGAACCAATCCATCATATTTCAAGAAATCATGAATAAATACCATCCAGAGGCCCAAGTGAAAATAGAAAGAATCTTACTATAATCTCTTGAAAGAAATCTATTAAAACTTAAAATTCTTAAGTAATGTCCTTCCAAAACTTAGAGCTCCTAGATCCCAAATAAAAAAAAATAATGAAAGGACTTCTGTTGTCAAGATGGAATGAAGCAGGAGCACACCTAAACTCTCCAAAATTCCTCTCTCAACAACTTTGCAATAGCACAGTGGAACCAGTTTTGGATCTTTGAACAGTTTTATAGCTCATCACACCTTGGAATAGAGATCTTTTACATTTGGTTAGGAGGGCATCATGGTTTAGGGAGCAAACCAGTGACAGACCACACCCCAGAGGGCTATCAGAGGCACCCAACCCTGGGACTAGACACCAGTGAGACTCTTCCTCCCACAAAAGCCAGCAGCCAGACTTCAAGCACCAAGGCAAGACAGCTGCTGTTATAGACCGGCAGCTATGCTGAACCCCCAGTGCAAAGTAGAAACAAGGCCCCCAAACTCAGGGCAAGCCACCAATGAGGTCCCAAATGCCAGGGCAAGCCACCAACAAGGCGTAGCCCTTAATACAAACCAGTTGTGAAGTCCAGAGCCCTGGGACAAGCCAGGAGCAAGGTCTCTGTTCTTAGTAACGCTGTCATAGAAAAAGAAATTGAACAAACTATCAGTGAAATCCCAAAGAAAAATTCCCCAGGGCCATATGGATTCACAAGCAAATTCTATCAAATATTTAAACAACAATTAATTCTAACAATGCATAAATTATTTGGGAAAAATAGATAAAGTAGTAGTCCTACAAAATTCCTTTTATGACACAAATATGATATTGATACCTAAACCAGGAAGAGCTAAAACAGAGAAAGAAAATTATAGACTATTTTTCCTAATGCATCCAGATGCAAAATTTTTAAAGTAAAATACTAGCAAAAAGATTATAGCAATATATCACAATATGGCAATGGCAATATATCATAAGGATCATACACTAAGATCAGGTGGGATTTATACCTGAAATGTGGGGCTAGTTCAATATTAGGAAAATCATCAGTATAATTGACCACATCAATAACAAGACCAACAGAAATAATATGATTATCTCAATAGATGCAAAAATAGCCTTTGGCAAAACACAACATCCATTCCTATTTAAAAAACACTAGAGAGCATAGGAATAAATGGAACTTTCCTTAAAATAATAAACTACATTTATCTAAAACCATCAGCTAGAAGTTTTCCCAATAATATCAAAGTTGAAGGAAAAATGTCCATTATCACCACTATTACTTAGTACTGTACTAGAAATGCTAATTACAGCTATAAGACAAGACAATGAAATAGAAGGAATTAGAATAGGCAAAGAGGAAACAAACCCTTCACTCTTTTGAGATGTGATGATATACTTACAGAATCCTAGACAATTAAGTAAAAACTACTTGAAATGATTAACAGCTTTAGTAAAGTTGCAGGATATAAAATAAACGTACATAAAACATTGACATTTCTATATATTACCAACAAGATCCAACAGCAAGAGATGGAGAAATTTTATTAAAAATCACTGTAGACAATATAAAATAGTTATCAGTTTACTTGCCAAGACAAACCGAGGAACTATATGAACACAAATAAAACACTTTCCACAAAAATAAAGTCAGATATAAACAATTGGAAAAATAGTAATTACTCATGGATAGACCAAGCTAACATAATAAAACTGACAATTCTACCTAAATTAATCTACTTATTCAGTATCATACCAATCACACTATCAAAATACTATTGTATAGTACACCATTTGGTAGCACAAACTACCAAAAAAATTTTGATGGTTACATTTTTATTTATTTTAATGATGAAGAGAGAAATAAACAGAGTCAAGAGACCTCACAAACAGCAGCAGCAATATTGTTTTAAGAACAACTTTCAGCAACTAAATCATTTTGACTATTATAAATGTTCAAATTAATGACAAAGGACATATGAAGGAAGACACTGCCTGCATCCAGAGAAAGAACTGATAAATATATGGAATAGTTTTACGTGTGTGTGTGTGTGTGTGTGTGTGTGTGTGTGTGTGTGTCTGTGTGTGTGTAATGGCAGTTATCTCTTTGGGGGAAGGGAGAGAAGTAAAAGAGGATAAAAAAGAAAAAAATTTACATAACTTTAATATATATTTAAAGGGAATATCAAGTTGTACATAATAGATTTGAAGTTCTGTTTGCAATCATTTTTATTACACTATATTATAGAAATGTTTGTTTTTTTCCATAAATTAAAAACAAACTAAATTAAAATTTAATAAAAATGTAACCATCAAAAAAGATTTTGGTAATTTGCACTACCATATGGTCCACTGTAAAGCAGTATTTTGGTACCTTGATTGCTATGACATTGAGTAAGTAGATTGATTTAGGTAGAATTGTCAGTTTTATTATATTAACCTGGCCTAACCATGAGCAATTAATATTTTCCCAATTGTTTAGATCTAACTTTCTTTGGGTGAAAAGTGCTTTTAGTTGTGTTCATATACTTCCTCTGTTTGTCTTGGCAGGTCAACTCCTAACTACCTTATATTGTCTACAGTTGTTTTTAATGGAATTTCTCTACCTCTTGTTAGACCTTGTTGGTAATATACAGAAATGTCAATATTTTGTGAGGGTTTATTTTATAATCTGCAACTTCATTAAAGTTGTTAATTATAGTATTTTTTATTTGATTGTCTAGGATTCTCTAAGTATACCATCATATCTGCAAGGAGTGTTGGGTTTGTTTCCTCTTTGCCTCTTCTAATTCTATTTCATTTTCTTGTCTTACGGCTGTAGCTAGCATTTCTAGTACAGCACTAAATAATAGTGGTGTTAATGGACATTTTTCCCTCACCTTTGATCTTATTGGGAAGGCTTCTAGCTTCTCCCCGTTGTAGATAATGCTAATGGTTTTAGATAGATGTAGTTTATCATTTTAAGGAAAGTTTCATTTATTCCTATGCTCTCTAGTGTTTTTTAGTAGGAATGGATGTTGTGTTTTGCCAAAGGCTATTTTTGCATCTATTGAGATAATCATATTATTTCTATTGGTCTTGATATTGATGTGGTCAATTATACTGATGATTTTCCTAATATTGAACCAACCCCACATTTCAGGTATAAATCCCACCTGATCATAGTGGATGATCCTTATGATATATTGCCAAAGAGGAAGTTCTTATTTCCATTCATCTCTTTGTTGCCACATTTATCGGCCTTTTCTCAGGTCTCTTCCTGTATTGACTTCTCTGCAGCATTTGATTTTTTGGATCACCCTCTCCTCCTTTTGGAGTTTTTTTAAGACTTCTTTGTTATTTCTCTTTCTATCTATTGGGCCTGATCTCAGGCCTCTTTGCAGAAGAAACATGCATATATATGGAAGATTCTGTACAGGAGCCTCTCTTCTTCCTTATCTACACTCTTTCAATAATTTCATTAACTCTCAATTTATACAATTCAGTCTCTAGGAAGAGTCCACTCTAACTCTTTGTTCTCTCTCATCCCCACAGCTTATGCATTTCTAAGTCTTGTCACTTGTACTTCCTCAAAATATCTCATGTTGGTTCATTTTTCTCTACTGACACAGTCACTACCCCTAGACTAATTGCACATTACTGCCACTTTACACTGTATATTTTAGCCAGTCTGGTCTACTTGCCATTCTCCAATAGACATTTCATCTCATTTACCAAACCTTGTAACTTGGAGAATCCACTGTTAGCCTCCATACTTGTGGCCACACTGTGCACCATGTCTGAAAGGCTCACCCTCCTCCACCATACCTCTTAATCTCCCTCTTTTCTTTTGAGACGACTCATGCCACCTTCTTTTTTTTAATAGTATTTTATTTTTTCCAATTGCTTATAAAGACAAGTTTCAACATTCCTATACGGTAAACATAGCCTGTATGTAAAAGTTTGTATGTTCTAATATCCTGTATTTACTCACCTATGAACATGCTATATTCCCCTAGCAAAATGTAAACTTCTAGAGGGTAGGAGTTTCTTTGCCTTTATATTTGCATTTCTAGGCCCTAGTAAAGTGCCTGGAACAAAGTAAGCACTTGGTAAATGCTTCTTGCTGATTAATAGCCCCTAGTCAATAGGCTTGTTATGAAGTTTAAATAAAATCATGGATGTAAAAGCACTTTGCCAATTAGAGAGGTTTACAAATGCCAGTCATTGTCTTGAGCTTTGCACCTAGTAGGCATTTAACAAAATCTTGTTGAATGAATTTCATATTAGGAGAAGCAAGGCAAATATTCTAATTGAGATATATGAATAATAATGGATATTAGGATAATTTCAATAGCTCCTATTACATGTCAGGAAAAAGAATTCTGGCTATGTGTGGTTGGCTAACCTTTTCAAGGAAGAGTGCTTTAAGATGGGACTTTCTTCCATGCTTGGTTCAGGACTTACTATTACTTCTCCCTCAACAGTGGCCCTGTCTCTATCCATCTTCCCTTGATCATGGCTGTTGCCTACCTTTATCCCCTACCTTCATATTCTCCTCTGTGATGTTATGTAGGTCAGATTCGGTTGTCAACAGTTTTCAGTGAACCTTCAACAAGGAAATAGAGGTTTGATAGTCATCTCTGCCACTTACAAGGTGTGGGACTTTGGGGGGAAAAGAAATTCTTTTGGCTTACATTTTCCTCATCTGTAAAGTGAGAGGGTTGGATTAGATCAGTGATTCCTAATCTGTTAACTGTGTTCACAGGGGTGTACTGGTAAATATTTGACACTAAGCTCTTTGGGAAAAAATGTATACATGAAACATTTTTAAGTTGAATTTGCATTATTAAAAATTTCTCCATCACTTTCTTAAGTCTAGACAATTAATGAAAAAGTAGATCAAGCCTTGATTTGAAGAATTTTCTGATTTCTGAGATATTAATGCTCACACAGAAAATTTAACAAGGAACTATTAAAAGCAAATTTGGGTTTAAAAGCAAATTTAGCATACTCCAACTTGTGGACCCTTTCTGCACCATGAAGTTTCCTCAAGAAGGCAATTTCATAAAATAACTCATAATGATAAGTACACAGACTTTTCCTCTGAAAAACGAATGAATAATATACTTCCCCGAATGTCTATAAATATTTTCAACTGTATGTAAATGCTTTTGTGAATAATAAAATATAAATCAATCTGAAAGTGGTGTGAAAAATTCATGAAATCATGTATTTTATTAATCAATTGACACTAAAAGTAAAACATCTAACATATGGGGAACCATGAAATTAATCTGGTAAAAGAAGGAGGAATCATTAGACCCTAAAGTCTTTTATAGCCCTAGATTCTATAAGCCTATAGAAATCAATTCACTTTTGAAAAGTGAAGTAGACTCTTCTTCCAAGAGGTTACTAAGTGATAACCTGCAACTGTTACTTAAGTGTGACTTGCTTGAGAGAATAGAATGTCAGGGCTTAAAGGGACCTCAGATTGCTAGACTTTAAGAGGCGTTAAAACATAAAATGTTGGAACATGGTGTTACTACTGGAATGAACTTTGGCGTTCTTGGATGCAACCCCTTTAATTTACAGAAAAACCTGAATCCCAGAGGGTAGAATTAAGCATTGAACAGAAAAAGTAGGGGGGTGGGGCACAGCCAAGACAGCGGTGTAGAAAGAGTCACTTATGCGAGGTCCAAACCCACAGCCCATGAATTTCCTCTAAAAAGAAAGCCCAGCAAATTCCAGAACAGTGGAAGCCACACAGCAACACAGTGAAGGAATTTCTGTTCCAGAGAGCCGTGAAAAACTGATCCCAAAGGTCCATTGGGCCCTGGAAGGGAGCAGACCCCTCCCCTGCCCTGCCCCGGCCACGAGGCACTGAGAGGAGCGAACAGATCCCAGCAGGCTTCAGGGACAGAATCTCCAGTGGCCACGAAGGTCCCTCCACCCACAGACTCACAGGTCAGTGAGAGAGATGGGATGAGGGGGAGTGGGGTGTCTCCGGGACTCGGACCCCCTTGGGAGGCAGCGGCAGTGGCAGCAGGCGGCCAGAGGCTCCCAGAGCAGGCAGGAGCTCAGCAGCAGCTCCATTACAAAAGGTCTCTGCATAAGCCCCCTGAGGGAACTGAGCCTGGGAGGCAACCCTGCCCCCACCTGAGAACCTGATTTAATCTTATCCTGAATAGCAGCCAGGCCTGCTGCCAAAAGCCCTGAGGCTGGGGAGCAGCATTTAAATCTCAGACCCCAAGCACTAGCTGGGCAGACCTAGGTCAGGGGTGGAAGGACTCTCAGAAGTCAAGTAAATGGTTGAGAAAATGCCCAGAAAAGGGAAAAAAACTAACACCATAGAAGGTTATTTTCTTGAAAAATGATTCCAACCTTCATCTCTGAAGATGAAGAAGAAGAAAACTGCTTACCATTAGGTAAAGACATAGGAGTCAAGGCCTCTGTATCCCAAACATCTGAAATAGGTATCCCATGGGCTCAGGTCATGGAAGAGCTCAAAAAGGATTTTGAAAATCAAGTTAGACAGGTGGAGGAAAAACTGGGAAAAGAAATGAGAGAGATGCAAGAAAAGCATGAAAAACGGGTCAATACCTTAATAAAGGAGGCCCCAAAAAATATTGAAGAAAATAACTCCTTAAAAATGAGCTAACTCAATTGGCAAAAGAGGTTCAAAAAGCCAATGAGGAGAAGAATGCTTTCAAAAGCAGAATTAGCCAAGTGGAAAAAAAGGTGAAGAAAACAGTTCTCTCAAAATTAGAATGGAACAGATGGAGGCTAATGACTTTCTTAGAAACCAAGAAATCACAAAACAAAACCAAAAGAATGATGTGAAATATCTCATTGGAAAAACAACTGACCTGGAAAATAGATCCAGGAGAGATAATTTAAAAATTAT
>CM053769.1:334741843-334772790 GCA_028658325.1 Potorous gilbertii | reverse complement strand
CTTTCTATTCCCCATTACCTGTATTTCTTATTTCCTAGTAGCAGGAACAAAACTCAACAGTTGTTCCTTAAACTTTGAGTTCCAACTTCTCCCAATTCCTTGCTCCCCTCCCATTCCCTTGGGAAGGCAGGCAATTCAATATAGGCCATATCTGTGTAGTTTTGCAAATGACTTCCATAATAGTCGTGTTGTGTAAGACTGACTATAATTCCCTCCATTCCATCCTGCCCCCCATTGCTTCAATTCTCTCTTTTCATCCTGTCCCTCCCCGAGTGTTGACTTTAAATTGCTCCCTCCTCCCATTGCCCTCCCTTCCATCATCCCCCCTACCCTGCTTATCCCCATCTCCCCCACTTTCCTGTATTGTAAGATAGGTTTTCATACCAAAATGAGTGTGCATTTTATTCTTTTTTAGTCAAATGTGATGAGAGTAAACTTCATGTTTTTCTCTCACATCCCTTCTTTTCCCCTCCACTAAAAAGTCTCCTGCCTGCCTCTTCTGTGAGAGATAATTTGCCCCATTCCATTTCTCCCCCTCTCCTCCCAATACATTTCCCTCTCAGCGCTTAACTTCATTTTTTAAAGATATGGTCCCTTCCTACTCGGTTCACTCTGTGCTCTCTGTCTCTGTATGTGCGTGCATGTGTGTGTGTGTGTGTGTGTGTGTGTGTGTGTGTGTGTGATCCTACCAACTACCTAGATACTGAAAAGTTTTAAGAGTTACAGATATTGTCTTTCCATGTGGGAATGTAAACAGTTCAACTTTAGTAAGTCCCTTATGACTTCTCTTTGCTGCTTGCTTTCTTTCTTTCTTTATTTAAAATTTATTTATTTAACTTTTTACATTCATTTTCACAAAATTTTGGGTTCCAAAATTTTCTCCCCATTTGTCCCCTCTCTCCACCCCAGTACATTGAGCATTCTAATTTCCCCCTATCACCAATCTGCCCTCTCCTCTATCCTCCCTCCCTTCTCTTCTCCCCATCTTTTCTTTTGTCCTGAGGCATTTTTTTCCTGTAACTATTAATAGCTTTGATTTTTTCTTCTGAAAGCTTATTGTTTATATACTTTGATCACATACCAATTAAGCAATGGCTCTTCCTTTTATAAATGGGGCTTGGATGCCTGTATGTTTAAGAAGTGAGGTCTTTATCAGACACATGCCATAAAAATTGTTTCCCAACTTTCTGATTCCTTCCAATCTTGATTGCATTCATTTTGTTTGTGCAAAAACAATTTAATAAAATCAAAATTGTCCATTTTACATCATATAATACTCTTTATGTTTTGTTTGGTCAAAAATTCTTCGTTTCTCCATAGATCTAAGAGGTAAGCTATTCCTTCCTCTCCTTATTTCCTTATGGTATCAACATTTATGTCTAAATCAACTGTGCATTTTGACCTTCTTTTGGTAAATAGTGTAAGGTATTAGTCTGTACTTAAATTCTGCGCTGATTCTTTTTCAGTTTCCCCAGAAGGATTCATCAAATAGTAAGTTCTTATTCAAGAAGCTGGGTTTTTGATTTTATCCAATATTGGACTGCTAGGATCATTTACTACTGTGTCTTATGTAGGTAATATATTCCAATAATGCAGCATTCAGAATTGAGAAATATGTTAGTCACACTTGTTTTCTGAGCTAGGTATAGGTACACACCATTTCTCTGTCTGTCTTTGTCATGTTGTATATCAATTATCTTATAACTATAAATCAATTATCATATTAAATATATCAATAGCCTGTTACATGTCAATTATAGAATTGTGCCTGATTCCTACTTACACTTTCCATAAAGGAGCTTGAATGGAATTCAGGAAGTTGATTTAAAGTGGCTAGTTAGCCAGAAATACTGAAAGGTGTGTGGAAAATATTGAGAACTCAGTCAGTGGCAATAGATTTAATAACAAAGTCAGGATGGTTCAAATTCTGTAAGGGTTGGAAAAGGTGGCAAGGAAAAGAGTGTGATGTGTGAAATCTGAAATAAAGCTACAAGCTAAGTACATAGAATTATTAAGCAGTGCAACTAATTGTATAACCGATATGGACCAAGCTTACTGAATTTGATACTGGATCATCAATACAGAGGGAGAGAGATTTCTATATATTAGAATATTACAATAAGTAAAATAAACGTAGGAAGTATAATTAGGTAGCTTGATTTCTAATTGGAGGGAAGAGTGGAGGCCTTCCAAGTTGAGAGGTAAAGGGTCAACAGGATAAATTCCCTGAAATCTGAAAAGAGGTATCCCATCACCCCAAATTCTGTATTCTGGCAAAGGAACATGGAAACAATACCTGATTGATCATTAGGAGACCAGTTTCCAATTAAGATACATTGGTTGCTTGAGATGTATAGTTGTGAGAAGACTTCTTGCATCAGTCTTCAGATGTGACTGAGTTTCTGATAAGCATAACCTAAGTCCCTTGGCACTGGTGGTCCAGCATTCCAGGCACTAAGGGATAGGTTAAAACAATGCAATCAAGTTTCCCCACAATTGCCCTGATTGAGGAAAGTTTTCTCACAGAAATTGGACTAAGTCTAAAATTGAATAGAAACTGCACAAATCCAGAATGGAGTCGCAAGATGGAGTCAGTGTGCTTCATTCAATATTTAGAATTTCCTCGAGGACCACCACCAAGGTAAAGAGCAAAGAGGTGGTACCACTGACAGACTTCACTCATCTCCCAGTCTTACTGAGGCTTGTCTCTAGAGTTGTCTTTTAGAATTTCCGTGTCACATTGTCCACTTCTATTTCTTCAGAGACTCTTTATTACTAACTCCCTTATTGGAGGTCGTGAGACAGTTGTGGAAGTTTTAAAACAGAAAGACAGAGTGAAAGCAAAAATCACACTTCTGGTTTCCAGCTATGATCGTATTAATTGTTTTAACAATAATGTGTATCCCCTCCCTTACACCTCAACCCTCATGGAATTATCAACATCCTCTTGAACCAGGTCGTGTTTCTGGCTGGAACCCTGATGGTCAGTTAAATTCCCTTAACTTATCACTTAACTGTGAGAAGACATACATGTGACTCTAGGTTGTATGCAAAAATACCAGGCTGATTAGGTCTTTGACTTCTCTGTCAGGATAAAGTTGAAGATTTACCCTACAGTCTACCATTACCTAAGGTCCCTAGAATGGCCTTGCCAACTACTGGAAATATGAATATATCCACAGACGATAAAGATTATTTTTATAGACTCTCTTTCATCAAAAGAGCTCTGCCTGTTAGGCAGCAAATTTCCACCCCTTTTTTACAGACAGAAGACATCTGCAGTACAGATTTTACAGAAATATTCTGCTCACTGTATCATTAACAACATCAGCTCAGAAAGTGGAAGTGATCTTCTTAGGGTCATACTGTGCACTCATTCAATGAACACGTATTCAGCAGTGATTATGTGCAAGACTTGAAGTTATAGTTTGAGGATATTCAACTGAATGTTTCCCTTTGATAGTGCAGAGGGCAACTCTTCTCACTCTTGAAACCCATCTTTGGAGATTCTTTGCCATGTATGCCCATAATTTTGGCTGTAGATTCCACCCAAAATGTTATTTTCCATCCTTCTATTCCTCTGACACAACTATGGAGTACTCAGTATGCCCATTTGTCATCCGTCATTCCTCCTCTATGAACAATCCTTTCTTTTTTGCTCACAATTTTCCCTGTTAATATTTGCTCCAGTTGTTTAAAGTTCTTTCTTTTCAAATGTTGCAGCATTCTCTCATTCACCATGAACATTTCAATGACTTCTGAGTAATGCTAATATTTAATTCTTTGAAGCACTGTAATGTTCCATGACTCAAAGTCATATAAGAACACTTGTGGATAAAAGGCAACATGTTTAAAAACCAAAATCTTAGAAATCTAGACTCCTGAATTTTGATAGCATCTTAGAGTTCATCTTTTTCAACTCCTATCTAAACAGTTCTTGACCTTGTAGAGATCATAGTCTAGTGTATGGCTGTGGTTGTAAATAATTACAATGTGAAAAACAACATGGGAGATACACACAAAAAATAAACAAAGATAAAAGACTGTTCATATGAAAACTGCTTGTAGGCTCTGTACCATAGGGAGGAATGCACTGGACTGTGAGGTATAAAATTTGACTGCACGTGAGTCATGCTTGTACAGATTAGAACACTGGAACACAAGTCTTCTGGCAAAAAGACTAGCACTCATTGGACTACTGTAACAAAAAAATGATACAAAATTATAGACTTAGGCCATAAATTCATATGCAGGTTCATGTAACAGAAAGGACATTGGACATGGAGTCAACACATCTGGGTTGGGCTCTCTCCTTTACCATTCACCACCTGGGTGTCCATTAAAAGTTCCTTGAACTTCTTCTTTTCTGGTTTCCTTCTCTGTGAAACAAGGCAGTTAACAAAAATGACTTCTTAGATACATTCCTACTCTAATGATTTAGGATTTTATAAAATCTTATAGCATATATTATATGGCATTCCTAGTAAATGTTAAAACTTCTGTTTAATATCATCCTGGATTTGTCTTCATTATTTGAGTATCATGTTTCTAAATTTTTTATTTTTAGATTATATTGGTTGTTTTATGAAATACTTAAAAATTTTATGTAAGAAATATTTAACAATCATTTTTTAGAAATTTTGAGTTCTAAATTCTTTCCCTCCCATTGCATCTCTCCCCCCATGAGAAACCAAGCAATTTTTCATAGATCATACACACAAAATCATACAAAACACATTTCCATATTTGCCATGTTGTCAACAAAAACACAAGCAAAATAAAACAATAAGAAAAAGAAAGGAAAAATATGGTTTAATCTGTGTTCAGAGTTTATTGGTTTTCTCTCCAGAGGTGGATATTATTTTTCATCATGGGATCTTTACAATTGTCTTGGATCTTTCTTCTGATTAGAGTAGCTGAGTCGTTCTTAGTTTATCATTCCTATAATATTGCTGTTACTAAATACAGTGTCTTCTGGGTGCTACTCCCTTTACTTTCCATGGGTTCATGGGAGTCTTCCTAGGTTTTTCTGAAGTCATGCTTCCAATCATTTCTTGTAGCACAATGATATTCAGTCACAATCATAATATACAACTCTTTCTGTCAATTCTTAATAGATAAACATCCCTTGGATTTCCCATTCTTTGCCACCACATGCACAATAAAAACTTCTATTATCATTTTTGTACACCTAGATCATTGCCTCTTTTCTTTGATCTCTTTGGAATACAGTCCTCATAGTGATATTTCTGTATCAAAGGGATTACAGCTAGGAATATGGGTTATGATTAGGGTTATTTCTTTGAGAACCATCTAAATTGATCTTCAGAATGGCTGGACTAATTTAAAACTCTACCCACAATGCATTCATGTCCAATTTTTCCACATGTCCTCCAGCATTTGTCATTTTCTTTTTCCTCTCTTTCAGTCAATCTTAGAGGTATGTAGTGGTATCTCAGATTTGTCTTTATTTTCATTTCTCTACTCAGTTGTGGTGTATAGCATTTTTTCCTGTCACTATTAATAGCTTTGATTTCTTCTTCAGAAATCGTATTTTTCTTATGCTTTCACCACTTATCAATTAAGGAATGGCTCTTCCTTTTATCAATGTGACTGAGAAATCAGGTCTTTCCCAGAGATATCTTGTAAAAATTGTTCCCCAGTTTTCTGATTCCTTTCAATCTTGGTTGCATTGGTTTTATTTGTGCAAAAACTTTAATACAACCAAAATTGTCCATTTTACATCTTATAATCCTCTGTCTTCTTTGTTCAATTATTCTTCCGTTCTCCCTAGATCTGACACACAAACAATTCCTTGCTCTACTGATGTGCTTTAACTATCCACCTTTATATCTATCATGTACACATTTTGATCTTCTTTTTAATTAATTTAGCCCAAACTGTCACTCAGTATAAGAATCAACTACACAGCATCCCTGGCAAGTGGTCCTTTAGCCTGTACTTGAACACTCCACATGGAGAGGGTGCTCATTCCTACCTTACATAGTCTATCTCCCCCTTCAATCCCTCTGTTTCGGGGAAGCTGTTATGTTACACTGAGTGTTTCCTGAATTTTCCTGTATTCTAGCCTTTCTCCCACTCACTAGATTTCCTTACATTGAAGGAGCTGTTCATATGATGAGAGGATTTTCTAATTTCATTTTATTAACTTTCTGAGCTAAGGTGAGAGAGCACGAAGGACAGGGGAACCTAGGGCTTGCTACCAGAGAGGTTGCAGTATGAGAGCTAGGGTCATCAGTTGTTTTAACTCTGAAAAAACCGATCAAGGAAGCCAGGAGATATTAGGAGTCAGAAGAACTGAGGTTTGTGACTTGACTCAGTAATTCAGTTATTGATATTGACCTCAAACACATCTTTTTTGGTTTCAGTTTTCTTCTCTGTTTAATGGGTAGTTCAGGCTAGATTACCTTTTATGATCCCTTCCCTATCTAACCTTCTAATATCCTTTCTTGTGTGAAGATTAAAAACAGCTTACATATTTAGATGTTTCTTATCCTATTATTTGATATATTAAAAAGGTATTCTTTACAATAAAGTATTGAAATACCATGTATGCCAATATGAAATACCCAGAATGGAAAAATATTGGAATGAGGGGGTTCCAAAAAGAAGTAGATGAGGTAAGGAAGGTATTTTGCATGTAACTGTACTACAGATAAGATTTGAAAGGAGTCAGAGAGTCAAGAAGCAGAAATGAGGAAGGAGAGAATTTCTGGTGTGAGGTAAAACTCAGGCAATGGTTCAGCAGTGGGGGAATGGCTTTCACCCGTATATAGAGAACAATCAAGTAAGCCAGTTTGGTTGAAGAATGGAGTGTCTGAGGGGAGCTCAGGTTTAATTTGTCTGGACAGAGAAACTGGTGCAGAATCTGGGTAGTTTTGCTGCTGAACAGGAAGTGTTTTCTTATATTTTGATTCAGAGTCAATTAGGAACCTGCTACATTATATTTAAATTTACAGTTGAGAGGCATGTTCCGACCCGAATTAAAATTCTATGCTCTCTATTCTTTGTTCAGCAAAGTGATTTTTCTACAATTCAGTTCTGATCTTGTCACCCAAACAGCTTAACTCGTACACACACACACACACACACAAACACACACTCAATAAACTGCAGTGGCATCCTATTATCTCCACAATCAAAAACAAAATGCTCTGTTTGATAGTCAAAGCCCTTTGCAACCTATCCCCATTCTCCATCCCTGGTCTTCTGACATGTTACCATGCTCTTCAGTCCTGGTGAAACTGACCTCCTGGCTGCTCCAGAGACAACATACTGCAGCTCTCAGCTCCAGGACTTCTCTTTGGCTCTCTCTCATGTTTGAAATGCACTCCCTCATCTTTGCCCACTGAATTTTTTTGTTTTCTTTAAGTCCCAACGAAAATCCCATCTTTCATAGGAAGTCTTTCCCAACTACTCTTATTTTTTGTGCTTTTCTTCTGTTACATTATTTTCTATTTTTCATGTATAATAATTTCTATATGTGCATTGCCATTCTGTTTTCTCCACTAGATTGTGAGCTACTTGAGGGAAATAATTATCTTTTGATCCTTTTTATAACACCAGCACAGTGCTTGACAGAGAGCAAGCCCTTAATAAACGTTTCATGATTGATTTAAAAATCTTTTCTATGTTCCACATCGCATGTCTCCCATGGTGATTCAAATAAACTGGGAATCCATGTTGGAAAGTTTAAAGGGCTCACTGCATAGATTCCTGGAACTAGATTCAGAAGACATGAGTACAAACTCAGACACTTGCTAGCTGCATGACATGGTATGAGTCACTTTACAATTTTTCACTCTCACATTGTGCATTTGAGAAGTAAGAACCATATCACCTACGTCCCAATGTTCTTGAGGGGATCAAATGAGATATTGTTTATAAAGCACTTTGCAAACCAATAAGTGCTATAAAATGTTAGCTCTTAAGTGGAATTATGCTTTGTTAAATGTGAGGAAGCAGAATAATATGAACCCATCTATTTGTCTCTCTCACTCTGTGTCTCGGTCTGCTTATCTCCGTCTCTCAGTCTTTGTCTCTGTTTCTGTCTCTTTCTCTGCCTCTGTTAGTCTATTTGTCTCTCTGTCTCTGTCTGTCTCGCACGCGCGCACACACACACACACACACACACACACACATAATCTACATAAACACACATTATTAGAGTAACGTTTTGTAAAACTATCAGACCTGTTCCTTCATGGGATAAATTCAGATACTCTCAGCTCCAGAGTATAGAGCTTCTCACCAGGATACATGGGAGTCTGGAAGGAAAAGCAGAACCCAAAACTTCAGCCCAAATTCTCGACAGCTCACAGGGGATGAAGAGATGGAGGAAGCATGATATTTGTTGGGAAGATCTGCTTCATTCCTCTTCACCACCTCTTCACCTCAAGCAGGAGCTTGGGGCTCCTGCTTTATCAGTCAAAAGAGTAATGAGGAGGTGGAAGATGATGCTCCCATGATGCTGGTCAGCAATAAACATGGAGTAATTGCCTGATTCCCCCCATTCTCCCTGTAAAATAGATATACTGTTGTTGGGGGAAAGAGAATGTTATTGCCAGAGATTGGAAAAGGCAATGCTGTCAGCCCTTGGGAAAAATTCCTTTGGGATGTCCATCCTCACTCTCCTGGTTCTTTGTGAAGAAATTATTAGCTTCTTATTCTCCAGCTCAAAGCTGCTCCTGCTGCAACTCTCATTCACTAATGCCACTAGTACTGACCCAGTCTCTTATACAACCATGATCAACCAAAAGTTGGATTATTCAGATTTTGATAAGAATCCTCTTCATCCTCATCATAGTTTTGATATTTTAACAGTTTGCAATGTCTTTGTAAGAATTGAAGGAAACATATAAATTAAACCCTGTGAGAATAGAGATTGTTTCACTTACATTTGTATCCCCAGTGCCTAGCACAGTGCTTAAGCACAGAATAGATAGCTAATAAGTGAAAGAAAAATTCACTGAGTGAAAGAAAAAATACATTTTTAAAAAGCTGGAAATGCTTTAGCACGTTAGAGTTTGTAGACACTCTGTCATCAAAACTGGCCTGTACATTAGGTAAAATATTTCCTCCCCCCCGTTCTAGAGATGGTGTTCATTTGTAATACAGAAGATCTTTCCAATTATCTTGGATCTTTGTCTTGATTAAAGTGACATAAGTCCTAGTTTACATACTTTTAATATTACTCTTCCTACGTACAATGTTTTCTTGGTTCTACTGAATTTACTTTGCACGAATTCTTGTAAGTCTTCCAACATTTTCTGAACCATTCTGCTAATCATTTCCCACACCACACAATCATATTCAATCACAATCATATAGTACAATTCTTTCAGCCAGACCTCAATGGATGGACATCCTTTGACTTCCCATTCTTTGCCATCACATACGCACACAAAAAGACCTTCTATCAGTATTTGTGTACAAATAGATCCCTGCCCCTTTTCTTTGATTTCTTGGAATACAGTACTAATAGTGATACTGCTGAGTCAAACTGTTACTTTTAGATTTGGAGTTAGGGGTTAAGATTAGGTTTAGCTCTTGGAGTGTCATTCTAGATTGTGAGGTTTAAGGTTAGTGTTAGGATTAGTTCTTTGCTTGTCACTCTAAATTGTTCTCCAGAATGGTTGGGCTAGTTTAAAACACTATGGATAATGGATTTGTGTCCAATTTTTCCACAGGATCGCCACAACTTGTCATTTTTCTTTTCTCTGATTTGTCTTGTCAGTGACATTTCTCCTTATATGCATTTCTCTACTCAGTAGTGATTTAGAACATTTTTTCCTGTGAGTATTAGTAGTTTTGATTTCTTCTAAAAGTTTATTGTTTGTATGTCTTGACCATGTAACATTTAAAGAATGACTCTTCCTTTTATAAATATGACTTGGTTCCTCATATAATTGAGAAATGATATCTTTATTTTTATCTAAGATATGCAGTAAAAATTGTTTCCTAGTTTTCTGCTTACTTTAATTTTGATTGTATTGTTTTTGTTTGTACAAAAGTTTTTTAATGCAATCAAAATTATGTTTTTTAAGTCTCATAATACTCTCTTTACCTTGTTTGGTTAAAAATATTTCTTTTCACCATAGGTCTGACAGGTAAATTATTCTGTGCTCTCCTCAATTCTTTAAGGTATCACCATATTTGTCTAATTCACATACCCATTTTGCATTTCTTTTGATAAATAGTCTAAGATATCAGTGTACACCACGATTCTGCCCTACTCTTTTTCAGTTTCCCCTGAAGGTATTATCAAATACTAAGCTCTTAATCTAGAAGCTGGGGTCTTTGACTTTATCAAATGCTAGCCTGCTATGGACATTTACTACTGTTTCTTGTTTACCTAATATGTTCCACTAAACCACAATCCACTAATTCCACTCAGAATTGAGAAATTTCTAAGTTATTCCTGTTTTCTGAGGTAAGCACAGCTACACACCATATCTCTGTCTGCCTTTGTCATGTTATATATCAATTATCTTCTAACTATAAATGAACTATCACATTAAGTAAATCAATATCAAGCTACATATCAATTAGAGAATTGTATCTGATTCCTACATATACTTTCTATAAAGGACCTTGAATGAAGTTCAGGCAGTTGATTTAAAATGGCTAGTTAGCCTGCAATGAGAGGTCTCTAGATAATATTGAGACCTCAGGCTGTGGCAGTAGATTCCATAACAAAGCAAGGACTGTTAAAATTACGTGAGTGTGGGAAATAGTTTGAAGGCTAGAGTATCATGTGTGAAATCTGAAATAAATAAGGAATCGAAGTTTCAAGGTAAGCATATAGTTTTATTAAGTAGTGCAGTCAATTGCATAACAAATAGTGACCATGCCTCCTGAACTTCACACTGCATCATCCATACAGGAGGAGAGAGATTTTTATGTATTTGAATATTACAATAAGCAAAATACAATAGGAAGAAAAATTAGGTAACTTAAGTTCCAACTGGAGGAAAGATTGGGGGCCTTCCAAGTTGAAAGGTGAAGTTTCAACAGGTTAGTTGCCTTGAAATCAGAAAAGGAAGTCTCCCATCACCCCAAATATCAGCATTCACTCAAAGGAACATGGAAGCAAATGCTGATTGACCACAATGGGACCCGTTTCCACTTAAGATGCGTTGGTTGCTTGACATGTATCATTGTGAGAAAACTTCTTGCATCAGTTTTCAAATATGACTGAGTTTCTGATAAGCATAGCCTAGGTCCTTTGGCAGAGGTGTCCCAGTTTCCAAGATACTAAGCGCTAGGTTCAACCAATGCAATCAAGTTTACTCACAATTCCCCTAACTAAAGAAAGATATTGGACTAGGTGTGTAATTGAATAGAAAGGGGACTGATCCAGAAGCTAGTAACAAGATGGAGTCAACGTTCTTCATTCAATTTTAACAGTGACCTCCACGACCACAGCCAAGGTAGAGAGCAAGTAGGTGGTACCACTGATAGACTTCACTTACCTTCCAGTCTTACCAAGGCCTTGCTCTAGAGTTGTCTTTTAGAATTTCCATGCTACATTCTCCACTTCTATTTTCTAACACTGAACTATCTCTTACTAACTCCCTCATTTGAGGTCATGAGACACAGTTGTGGAGGTTTTAAAACAGAAAGCCAGATTGAAAAAAAAATCACTCTATTGTTTTTCAGCTAGCATCAAAATAATTTTATGAACCATTACATGTGTCACCTCTTCCACATCTCAACATTCATGGCATTATCAACATCCTCTAGAACCAGATCATGTTTCTGGCTTGAATCCTGATGGTTCTTTTTTATTTCTGTTTCCTTTTTCTTCCATCACTTACTAAAACAGCATGGAAAGAGACAATGAGAAGAATGTCTCTCAATCCCTTCTCCTAAGACTTAACTGTGACAATAAGTTACCCACAAGGTTGAATACAAAAAGTACTATCCTGGTTAGGGTCTTTGACTGCTTGATCAGGATAAAGTTGAAGATTTCTCCTCCAGTGTACCTCTGTATAGGGCCCCAAGACGGGCCCCAAGATGGGCCTCCCTCTGCCATTGGAAATGTGAATATATTCACAAGCAATAAAAGTTATTTTTGTTACAGTAACCTGGTCTCACTGGACTTGTGTTGCACTGTATGAACTCAGATGTTGTATGGACTATATCCAACCAAAGTGGAAAGGAGACTACTAACAGTATCATGGAATTAGAGCAAAAAGGGATCTTACAGGTCATCCAGTCCAACTGACTCATTTTATAAAAAGGTAAATTGAGGAATCAACTGATTAAATCATTTGCTGAAGGTGACACAGGTGGTTCATAGCTAGGAGAACTGGCATGTAACCACGTATATTACCTCCAGGTGCATTGTGTTTCCCCTTATATTGTGCCATCTCTCTCCTGCAAAATGCTCTTGAATTTTTCTTAATTAAAACAGTTTTACCTGAAAATCACTGTGAGCGTTTGGGAAGAGAGATTTATTTGGTTTCAGGAGACCTGGCACTTCCTATTCGAAGAATTTACCGTTCTGGAGGACAAATGACTGCTTAAATTTTTCCTTGTATTCCTAGTACCTAAGAGTGCCTTGAACATAAGAGATGCTAAAAATGTTTGGTAAACTTAATTAGCCTTGGGAAAATTATGTGAGATTTTAAAAAATTAGGTTTCCTCATCTCTTAAGAATTTTGGTTTCTCAGAGGTGGAGCCAAGATGGCAGAGTAGAAAGACTTACATTTGGTAGCTCCGAACCCACAGCCCATGGATTTCCTCTAAAAAGAACTCCCAACAAATTCTGGAACAGTGGAAGCCTCACAGCAACACAGTGAAGGAGATTTCCGTTCCAGAGAGCCCTGAAAAAACGACTCCAAAGGTACATCGTGCACCGGATGGGAGCAGAGCCCTCTCCTGTCCTGCCCTAGCCGTGTAGCACTGAGAGGACTGAGCAGACCCGATCAGGCTGCAGGGATGGACGGATTCTCCAGCAGCTGCGAAGGTCCCTCCACCCACGGACTCGCAGGTCAGTGAGAGAGACGGGCTGAGATGGGAGTGGGGTGTCTCCAGGACTCAGGCCCACTCAGGAGGCAGCAGTAGCAGCAGAGGCAGAGGCTTCCAGAGCAGGCAGGAGCTTGGCAGCAGCTCCATTACAAAAGGTCTCTGCATAAACCCCCTGAGGGAACTGAGCCTGGGAGGTGGCCCTGCCACCACCTGAGCACCAGGACATAAGCTCCCATTGAATAGCAGCCAGGCTTGCCGCCGAAAGCCCTGAGGATGTGGAGCAGCATTTGAAACTCAGACCCCAAGCACTACCTGGGCAGATCTAGGCCAGGGGTGGAAAGGACTCTCAGAAGTCAAGTAACTGGCTGGGAAAATACCCAGAAAAGGGGAAAAAAACTAAGACCATAGAAGGTTATTTTCTTGGTGAAAAAATGATTACAAGCTTCCTCTCTGAGGAGGGAGGGATGGGGAGAAGTTGGAACTCAAAGTTTTAGGAACAGCTGTTGAGTATTGTTCTTGCTACTAAGAAATAAGAAATACAGGTAATGGGGACTAGAAAGTTATCTGGCCCTACAGGACAAAAGAGAAGATGGGGTAAGGGAAGGGAGGGATGAAAGAAAAGTGGGCAGATTCATGATACGGGTAATTAGAATGCTTAGTGTATTGGGGTGGGGGGAGGGGACAAATGGGGAGAAAATTTTGGAACCCAAAATCTTGTGAAAATGAATGTAAAAAGTTAAATAAATAAATTTATAAAAAATAAAATAAAATTTAAAAAAAAAAGAATTTTAGTCTCTCTCACTGAAATACCATAAAGGCCACAAAAAATGGCTGGTGAACAATAAACCAATGTAGTTTTCTTTGCATTTGTGTGAGTCATCTGTCTACCAGTCAAAAGCTCCAACAGTTTTAGCCTGTCTCATTCTCAGAATACCTTGATGATGTCTGATGAATTTTCTATGACAAATTTATGCAGAAATGTGAAAAATTTGTTGTTATACATATTTTTATGGATTGTAGAATGAGTAGACAGAAATTACAGTTTCATTTACAGAGTAAAATTAATTCATGGCTCTGACTATGAAGGACAAGAGAATATTCCTCTACTATGGACTTTCTTCAGAGCCTCATTAATATCTCTGTTCCTCAGACTGTAGATGAAGGGGTTCAGCATGGGAGTCACCACCGTAAACATCATAGAACAAATGATGTCTTTGATATTAGAGTTACTGGAAGAGGGGAAAAAGTACTGACCAATGATTGTCCCATAATACAATGACACCACAGAGAGGTGGGAACCACAGGTCGATAAAGCTTTGCATATCGCCTTGGTAGAAGACATCTTCAGGATAGTGGAAAGAATACGAAAGTAAGAGACAAGGACACATGTTAATGGCACTATCATTACTGGTACCCCTAGAGAGAATATCAGTAGTTCATTGAGGGAGATATCTGAGCAGGATAACTTGAGTAAAGCACCCAAGTCACAGAAGTAATGGGCTATGGTATTGTCTGCACAGAAGGAGAGTCTGGCAAGAGGAATGGTGTGGGTCAAGGGGTAGGCAAAGTTGACTGTCCAAGACCCAACCACCAATAGGATGCATAGTTCCTTGCTCATGAGAGTGGTATAGTGGAGAGGATGGCATATGGCAACATAACGATCATAAGCCATTGCAGCGAGTAGGAAACTGTCTAGATCAGCGAACAATATGAAGAAATACATCTGTGAGATGCAACCATTGTAGGAAATGGTCTGGCTTCCTGTCTGCATGTTTACCAGCATCTTTGGGGTTGTCACTGATGAGAAACAGAGATCAGTGAAGGCCAAGTGACTGAGGAAGAAATACATAGGGGTATGGAGGTGAGAGTCTAGTCTGATCAGCAAGATAATAAGCAGGTTCCCAAACAGTGTGGTGAGATACACACTCAGGAATAGGACATAGAACACCCCCTGTTGCTGTGGTGTGATGGGAAGTCCTAGGAGGAGGAATTCAGAAACATTCGTCTCAATATCTCTTTCCATGATGTTTTAGTAGCTGCTGGAAGGGAAAGGAATCAGAAATAAATACCACTGGATCACAAAAATCATAGAATATTGAATATACTAGGTTTCATCCACATCACCCATAAAGTCACAAGTGTGTAGATAAGATTTAGAATACAGATTTTATAATGTTGAAGTTAACAAAAACCTTAGGATTTAAAGGGTTATAACAGGAAGGGACTTTAGAAGTGACAGTGGTAGCACTAATACATAAAATATGAAGGATGGAAAGAACCTTAGAGTATAACCACAGCAATATTATTTTTGGATAAAATCATAATCTGCAGCGTTATAAAATAAAATATGTACTGTTTGAATTAAAAGGCACTTTATATCATATAATGTCACACCATGGAATTCATGGACTATATTCATACCGTTACAAAAGACTGCTTTTGTAATCCACCTTTAGAGCAAGCAAAATGGGATTTGTTTTGTTTTCTTTTCCAGTTCAGTTTCCTAGGCTCATAGTAAATATCTGAAGGATTGATCTCCTTTGAATCTTGATGGTTAACAGTTGTGCTGAGTCATGTAGGTTTTGTACCTACTGGCTCTGAGCCAATCAGAAAATGTGTTTTTGTTATATATCCTGGGAGGTCTTCATTTAGCTTTGTGGGCTTTCCTTACGAGAACAAGATCAACCTTTTGATTCCCTGGAACCGACTCTGAGGAGCCATTTGTTAAGAGCTCCTCAAATGCTCAGAGGTTTGTGCTCTCCCACTTGGGTGGGGTATGTACCTGATTGTGTTACTTTGTTCAGACAGTAAAGAGCCCTATCTCTTGAATCTATGTGCTAATTTCTCTCCTTGTCTTTACGGTTTCCTAAGTAAGATTGTTGACCCCTTAACTTTCCTAAAGTAAGATTGTTGACCCCTTAAAAATTGCTTTCTTTTAGCAAACCAGATGAAATACCCTGTGCTATCCATCCTAGGTTTGCTAGAATGCTTGCCAATATATCTATCAGTACAGTCTTTGTTGAACAAGTTTCTCCCTTGTTCAGAGAAAAAATTATCCTGCTACGACTGTGTCTGGGTGGTTATCACATGGATTCTCCACTTGTAGTCTGAAGGGAGAGAAAAAGCCTCCCAACCTGATTCCCCTCGCCAAAGTACTGTTCCTTACAGATAACATAACAGTCCTACATTTCCTCATAATACATACAGACATGGAAGAGACCTCTGAGATTCTCAAGTGCAAACTCTTCATTTTATGGTTTAAAAAATGATTCTAAGACACGACTTACCCAAGTTGCTAAATAGAGGTACTTCCATATGTACCTTTGGAACACAGTGGCTCTATGATCAATTATATTTATTTTGCCGTGTGTCTTATAACTCATATAATGTACCCCTACAGTAGCTCATTCTGGTGTCAAAGTGCCCCTGGATTCCTGGGCTATCCAATGTATCACAAGCATTCATAGGCCCTGCCAAAGTGGAAAGACTTCATTTATGGGCCCTGTGGGGTCACTAAATGTTTCTTGTTTGAGAAGCAGAATAGAAAACTATATGGATAAGTAGGAAGCTCAGTGTGTAAAATGATGCGTATAGAGTCAGGAAGAGCTGAGTTCAAACATAGCCTCACACATTTATATCTATGTGACCCTAGACAATCCTTTGTCCTCGATGTGCCTTAATCTACTGCAGAAGGATATTACAAAACATTCAAGAATCTTTGCCAACAAAACCCTATGCATATATTGATATGCTATGGTCCATGTGTCATACCCAGGAACATTCAGACAGGACTGAAGAACAACAAAAATGATTCCTGCTGTCTAACTCTGTATGAGTCACTTAGTTTCTTAATGCAAGCAATCCATATTTCAAGAGCAAAAGCTGCAAAGTGTGTATCAGCCTGCACTGATTAATGGAGTTTCTTCCCTGGGAATCCTTTATTCTGATGAAATCACAACTCACAAAGTGTTCACTATATTCTGTCTCCTACATTACAAAATCTGTCCAATGTCTCGTTATGGCATGGTGATGACTCTGGTCTTACAAAGTCTATGCCAGGAGATCACAAAACAGACCTTACTGCTTAACTCTCTGATTTCCAGTTATGGTTAAACACAGATAAAAATCTTTCTAAGGAGGCAAAAAGCAAAGTGAAGAAAGGATCGTGACTGGAAAACTGCTTTTGGGGTGATGGATTTTTGCCTCAGTAACTCAGGAGGACCATCTATGGAAGAACAGAATGATGGCCATCGATGGAGGGAGCATCTATACAAAAGAAATAATGGATTTTTTTGAAGTCCAAAAAGAAACTTAAACCAGAACGATATTTTACAGAAAGTTTATATTAAAATAATTAAATTACAATGATTAAATTATAACGTTATTTTTTAAAAGGTAAAGCTTTCAATTTCTGGAGAATTCTGATCACAGGATATAAATTGTGTTGCTGAATGTATTGTCTTTCCTACTTCTTTAAATCCTATCATTTCTTAAATCCTTTCAAAAAACACCATTACCAACAAAATTTTTTTGTACTTTTACAAAAAAGGACACAAAGAATTTGTGATTTTTTGAAGCCTGAGGAACCACTGTGAAAATTTCCTCAATCACCACAAATTGCATCCTGTACATGACTTAGTAAATAAATGCTTGGGAATTTCCTGAAGCATTTAAATATTAAGTGACTTCCTTAAGGTCACAGAGCTCTTATGTATTTTCAGTGACAGGACTGAACCCACTTTGTCCAGAATCTATGGTCAGCATTCTGTCTACTACACAAACCTACTGGCCCAATGCTGTGTTTCAGTTTCACAAATTAAGCCTAAGTGAAGTTGTTCAGGAGGGCTGCATGTACTTCAAGGTTTTCATGACTTTGTTTCAAATGATGTAACAAATTGTGATCATATTACGGAAAAAAACGTAACTTGAATCAAAGTAATGTTTATTTCAAATGGCTGCCATAATTTGAGGTATATTTCTTCCAATTTCTTAGCCATGCTTTCCCCAAATCTTTTCCAGTGATGGTTTCCAAATATTCAGATAGGTATCACTGTGAATTTAAAATTAGATTGTGTTTGATGAATTAAGTTTCTATTTATAAGATATCAGGATTATCTGGGTTTTCTTCACTGTGGATATTCCTTCCACTGATCCAAATTGTAAATAACCATTCTGTGACCCAATACATTGTCTTTTTGTGTTATCTTGGTGAAAAATTCTTCAGCCTCTCTCCAATCCAGTGACAAGACCTCCTAAACTGAAAAAAGCTTGTGTTTGCGTGACTGATGATAAACCATCAGTTGTTAGAATCTATTTGAAATGCTTCTGCTGTGGCAGGGTGTGGCAGAGAGCTTGCCCTTCATTTACAGAGTCTTTGAGAACTGAAGGTCACCTCTCATTATGATGACAGGTACTAAGACTTTAGACAAGAATGACAAAAGGACAATAAGCCCAGATTCCACAACAAAACCAAAACTTCTGTCGTCTACATCCAGGTGGCCACTAAGGTGCCATGTGACCTTGTGCAAGTTCCTCAACCTGTCTTCCTCTGTAAAATGTAGGGATAGTTGACCTCCAAAGTCATGTGCATGCTTAAAATCATATGACTCTGTTACCACCACCAGGTATCAATCCCATTCCAGTTGCTTATGTGTGTGCAGGGCTATTAACTACCAGTTCCTCTCTATCCATTCTATTGTACCTTATTTCTGTAGTATGAATTAGTGTGATCAGAATAAGGTAGACCTTTACTTAGTTTCCTGATTTATTTTTTTCCTTCACATACCTTTGTAAAAAAATGACTTTACCCGGGGTGAAAATCTACACCTCTTCTAGTTACCCAAGATGAATGCAAATTTGGGAATTATTACAAATATCACACTCAAGACTAGGAAGGCCACTCTTGGTCTATCTCCCAATGAATCTAAACTGCTCATGTAAAAGTCAATACATGGTCACAGTAAATCTTGTTTCTAAAGGAAAAAGAAGAAAGCACCACAGCATTGCATGTGACAATGAAAAGAGTCATGGCTTTGGAGTCAGAGTCTAGACTCTGTCAGTTAACTATGTGATGAATCAAAGTTTTTAACATATATATCTATCTATATGAAGCTCATATTTCTTCCTAAAGAATGTCATAATTCTGCTGGAAAGTTAGTCATAAACTGAAAAGTTCCATGACCCAATTATATTCTTGCTGGCAGAGCAAGTGATCTGCTTTTCCTTTAATAAACACATCTAGTAAATCCTGATACTTAGGGTCTGAGTTCTTTGGTTTTTAATTGAGGCTAGCACACCTGGGTTGTCTCTGGTTCCAGGTGAAGAGATCTCTACTTGGGGGAAATGATATTGACACGCATCATATTCAGTGTAGAGACTGAACTGTCTTACACATGGCAACCTGAACATCATACTGGCCACTTTCACCTCCATGGCTACTAGAATTATTTTCCCTCCACTGCCATTTGCTTGCTGCATGATGGGAATAATTTTGTACTCTGTCAGGCTTTTTATCCAAAGACCTGCATTCCACATAATCTGAATATATCTTTCTGAAGAAAAGCAATCCTATATTCATACCATACCCTAAGTAATATATTCCAATTAATCTGATTATCTTTTTATTTTGGATCTCCCTGGGAATTTTTCATAGTGCAAGTTAATGTGGAAAAGGAGTTCCTGGTACCCAAGTTCCCTCTCTTTACATTTGATGAACTTAGTTATCTAAGAGAGAATTCCTGATTTGTGTTTTCTACTCCTGTTCTATTCCTGCCTATAGTACCAAACCACAAGTGTTGTAAAGTTGCTTGCTAATAAGTAGTCATTGTATTTAGATTCCAAACACATATTTAATATTTTTGGCTACAGTGTCTCATGACAGCGGCTGTCTAAGAGATTTACACAAATGTATCTTTGAAAGGCATTCTGACAAGCAACTCGGCCTTTAAAAGAAAATTGACCTCTTCCCCCTAAGGGCCAGTACCAGATACTTGGAAAGGCAATATGGTGATACTGATATTCTCCCCCAATTGCTTCAATAAATCCATTAAGAGAGTGGCCCCAGACAATCCTAGTACAAGGAAGTGTTTTCCTTAGAAAAGTCATAATGGAAAAGCACCTTTCTTGTAGCCAAGAGAGTCTCACCCGGGTTTTAATCTCAGAGGAGTGAATCAGTCTAATTAAACTTACAGAATCCAGTAACAGTCTCCCTCTTCCTGAATGGGCAGGTAATATCAACCAGGGTAATACAGCCTCTCAGAATGACTTACTGCTCTCCACCACCTTCATGCTAAACTTGCCTAGTATTCTCAACTGCATCACAGTCTCTGTGCAGTCCTGAGAGCAATCATTCCTATGGGTTGATAAGTGGACTAGATGATACAGGATCAAATAGATTTCATTGTCCTGAATCTTCAGGACACTTTATCACCCCTGAAATATCTTCTTGGATATGCCATGTCCTAACTACCAGCATTTCTAAAACCTTACTGTGGATAACCCCATAACCAGAGGAAACACAAAATGGTACATAAACTCTTGTATCACTATTTTCTTCAGAGCTGTAGGAAACAGGTCCATAGTAATATATCAGAAAAGATAGGAAAGTAAAAGCACAGTCCACCACCAGAAAGCCATCAAAACTTTCTGGTAACCTTCAAAGTTCACTTCCCTTTTCTCATAACTTCTACTGTAATTACTGGTGATTCTAGCCAATCTGACAAAGATTCAGAAGCGACAAAGGCAGGACACTCTTCCTCTAGCCAGCCTGGATGTGGGTGCTCTACTCCTTACTTCTGTTATACTGATTGATTATCCATAATGCATATTTCCAAATAACTCTAGTGTGAATGTCCAAGCCAAGATTAGCTGAACACCCTGACTTCCGTGCTTTGTGAGAGCACTGAAATACATAAAAAACCACAATGTATTAGTTGTATTACTCATGTATAAGATACTCTTCTTGTCAAAATAGGTAACACAAACACACATATATTTATATATATTTGGATTCTTCGTTGAAAGGTCTTGATTCAAACAAACAGGACCTATGTACACATTCACCCATCTCCCTGTTTCTCTGTTTATAATAAAATTATATAAGCATGTATTTAAATACACTCATTTCTATTTATATATTTCAATATATGAAATAGATGTATGTCTTTCTGTGTATGTGTGCATAAAATGAACATCAGAAGGGAACTAAAATGTCATGCTATGCAGCCCAAAACTGAATTATGAAGCTTCTCAATGTAACTTTCAATCAGAATTCATTTGGACCCTGAGTATCTCCAGGGGTAGCCCCTCATGACTCATGCAATCACCCTCTTTAATTTTGGGTCCTTTAATTCTGTTAAATTATTTGAATATTGCAGCTTTAAACAGATTTGAAGAAAACCATTATGTTCCACCTACTCTTCTCTTCCCCAAGATAAAGAAATAATTTGTACATGTTCATTGGCATTCTGTTTTCCCCACTAGATTGTGAGTTACTTGAGGGGAAGAACTATCTTCTGCTATTTTTCTAACACCAGCTCAGTGGTTGGCACAAAGCAAGCATTTAATAAATGTTTCATGATTGATTCAAAAATCTTTTCTATCTTTCATATCTAATGATCCATGTCCTAGCAGTCTATAGTCGAACATGGTGATTCAAATAAAGTGAAAACCTGCATTGGAAAGTTTAAAAGGCTCAGTGAATAGAGCCCTAAAACTGGACTCAGAATACGAGTTCAAAGTCAGACCCTTGCTAGCTGCTTGACATTATGCAAGTCACTTTAACATTTTTCAGTCTCAGCTTCCTCATCTGAAAAGTAAGAACAGTATTACCTACCTCTCAAAGTTCTTGAGGGGATCAGATTAGATCCTGTTTATAAAATGCTATGAAACCCTAAAAGTACTATAAAAAGTTATCTATTATTTGGAATTATTCCTTGTTATATCTGAAGAGAAAAAATATTATGAATCTATTTGTCTCTTTCTGTCTCACAGTCTGTCACTGTCTCTAGGTTTCTCTCTCTCTCTCTGATTCTCTCTGTTGGTCTTTATCTCTCTGTATATATCTCGCTGTCTCTATCTCTGTCGCTGTTTGTCTGTCTCCCTTTCAGGCAAATACACACACACAAAGACACAGGCACTCCTCATAAACAGACAAATGCACATTACTTAAGTAAAGATGTCCAAATCTATCTGACCTGCACCAGAACGGGATAAATTCAGATGTTCTCAGCTCCAGAGCGTAGAGTTTCTCACCAGGGTACATGGGAATATGGAAGGAACAGCAGAACTCAAAACTTCAGCATTCTGTACTGCTCACAGGGTATGGGGAGGTGGATGAACCTTGGTATTTGTTGGGAAGACCCTCCTCATTCATCTTCAACACCAAAGGAGTCTGGCACTCCTGCTTTATCAGTCAAAGAAGGACACAGGAGGTAGGAGACAATGCTTCCAAGATTCTGGTTAGAAATAAACATGGAGTAATTGCTTGATAACCCCATAAGCTCCTTATGGAATGGATACCCTGGCGTTGGGGGAAGGGGAATATTTGTGCCAGAGATTGCAGAGGGAAATGCTGTGGGCCCTTGGGAAAAAAACCTTTGGGGTGTCCATCCCCACTCCTCTGGGCCTGTGGAAAGAAATGATCAGCTTCGTATTCCCCAGCTCAAATCTGCTCCTCCTGCAAGCCTCCTTCACCTAATGACAACAGTTTGAGTCCATTCTCTAGGACATTCACAATCAAACCAAATTTAGGTTATTCAGATTCAGATAAGAATCCAATCACCTTCATTTTAATTTTGATGTGGTTGGGGTTAAAACACGTTTCTAGGAAAGAAGGAAACATATAAAGTATAAAGTAGACTCTAAAAGTAGAGATTTTTTCAGTTATATTTGCATCTGCAGTGCCTACCACACTCCTTGGGCACAGAATAGATAGCTAATAAATACTGCTGACTGAATGACAATCTAAATTTTTTTAAACCATGGCAATCCTTTAACATTTTAGACTCTCTTTCATCAAAACAGGTATGCGTATTAGGTAGCAAACTTCCACTCTTTTTTAGAGGAGTTCATTTGTAGAACAGAATATAGAGAAGTGTTCTTTTCACTGTATCATTACCAACAGCCGTTCAGTAAATGGAAGTGAAATTCTTAGGGTCATATTGTCCATTCATTCAATGAACATATGTATTCAGCAGCTATTATGTGTATGGCTCAATGCTATACTTTGAAGATATTCAATTGCATCCATGATCCCCTTGATGTTACTGAATGCTTCTGTTTCATGATACAGAGAACAACTCTTCCAACCCTTCTAACTCATCCTTGCAGATTCTTTTCCAAGTATGTCCTAATTTTGTCTCTAGATTCCACCCAAAATGTTATTTTCTATCCTTCTTTTCCTCTGACATAACTATGCAGTAGTCAGTATGCCCATTTGTCATCCCTCATTCCCCCTCTATGGACAATCCTTTGTCTTTTTTGCTCACAATTTTCCCTGTTAAATAATATTTGCTCCAGCTCTTTAAAGTTCTTTCTTTTCATATGTTGCAGCATTCTCTCATCCACCATGAGCATTTCAAGTGACTTCTGGGTAATGCTAATATTTAATTCTTTGCAGCAATGTACTGTTCCTTCACTCGATGCCATACAAAAACAGTTGTGGATAAAAGACTACATCTTTAAAAAAATAAAACCTTAGAATTCTAGACTCCTGAATTTTTGATAGAACCTTAAAAGTTCTTCCAACTCCTACCTGAATAGTTCCTGATCTTGTAGAGATCATAGCATATTGGTGAGGTTGTAAATAATTGTAATATGAAATAGAGCATGGTAAATCCATGAGAAATAAACAAAGCTCTAAGACTGTTCACATGGAAATTTCTTGCAGGATTTGTGCTATAGGAAGGTATGCACTGGACTATAATGTATAAGATTTTGTTATGTGTGTCATGCTTGTGCAGTTTACAATAATGGAACAAAAGTCTTCAGGCTACAAGGGTAGCATTCATTGGACTGTTCTAACAAGAAAATGCTACAAAACCACAGACTTAGTAAGGCCATAAATTCTTATGCAGCCTCATGTAGCAGAAAGGGTTTTGGACATGGAGTCAGCGCATCTGGGTTGGGCTCCCAGCTTTGCCACTCATCACCTGGATATCCATAAAAACGTCCTTGAGCCTCTTGGTTTCTAGTTTCCTTGTCTATGATATGAGGCATTTAGCAAAAATGACTTCTCCGGTACCTTCCTACTCTAATCTTTTATAACTGCATGAAAACATATAGCATATATCATATGGCATTCCTAGTAAATATTAAAACCACTGTTTAATATCATCTGGATTTGTCTTCATTGTTTCAGTACAAAGTTTCAAAATCACTTTATTTTTGAAATTATTTTGGTTGTTTTATTAAGTACTTCCAAATTTTATGCAAGATATTTTTAACAATCTTTTTTTAAAATTTTGAGATCGAACTTCTTTCCCTCCCATTGAATCTCTCCCCCATGAGAAGTCAAGCAATTTAATATAGATCATGCACACAAAATCACACAAAATACATTTCTGTATTTGCCATGTTGTTAACAAAAAAACAAACAAATAAAACTATAAAAATAAAGAAGGGGAAAATATACTTCAATTGTGTTCAAAGTTTATCAATTTTCTCCCTGCGGGTGGTTAGCATTTTTCATCACAGGATTTTTGCAATTGTCTTGGATCTTTATCTTGATTAGAGTAACTAAGTCTTTCCTAGTTTATCATTCTTATAATATTACTGTTGCTATGTACAAGGTTTGCTTGCTTCTACTGACTTTACTTTGCATGAGTTCTTGTGAATATTCCTAGGTTTTTCTGAAAGCATACTGCCAGTCATTTCTTATAGCACAATAATATATAATCACGATCATATAATAAAGCCCTTAAAGTCAGTCCTCAAAGGATGGATATCCCTTTGATTTCTCCTTCTTTGCTGTATACACAATAAAAGCTTCTGGTAGCATTTTTATAGAGTAGATCCCTGCCACTTTTCCTTGATCTCTTTGAGATACAGTCCTAGTAGTGATAGAACTGTGTCAAAGATAGAGATGGGGTTAGGATTAGGGTTACCTCTTTGGTAATCATTTTGAATTGTTCTCCAGAATGGTTGGACTAGTATGAAACTCTAACAACAATGTGTCAGTGTCCAATTTTTCCACATGCCCTCCAGCATTTGTTATTTTCCTTTTCTTCCCTGTTACCAATCTTAGAGGTGTGGGGTGGTGTCTCACATTAGTCTTTATTTGCATTTGTCTAGCCAGGAGTGATTTGAGGCATTTTTTTCCTGTAACTATTAATAGGTCATCTTTTTCAACTCCTATCTGAACAGTTCTTGACCTTGTAGAGATCATAGTCTAGTGTATGGGTGTGGTTGTAAATAACTACAATGTGAAAAAGAACATGGGAAATACACACAAAAAATAAACAAAGATATGACTGTTCAGATGAAAACTGCTTGTAGGCTCTGTACCATAGGGAGGAATGCACTGGACTGTGAGGAATAAGATTTGACTGCACGTGAGTCATGCTTGTACAGATTAGAACAATGGAACACAAGTCTTCTGGCAACAAGACTAGAACTCATTGAACTATTGTAACAAAAAAATGATACAAAATTATAGACTTAGTAAGGCCATAAATTCATATGCACACTCAAGTAACAGAAAGGGCATTGGACATCGAGTCAACACATCTGGCTTGGGCTCTCACCTTTGCCATTCACCACCTGGGTGTCCATGAAAAGTTCCTTGAACTTCTTGTTTTCTGGTTTCCTTCTCTGTGAAACAAGGCAGTTAACAAAAATGACTTCTTAGATACATTCCTACTCTAATGATTTAGGATTTCATAAAAACATATAGCATATATTATATGCCATTCCTAGTAAATGTTAAAACTTCTGTTTTATATCATCCTGGATTTGTCTTCATTATTTGAGTACCATGTTTCTAAGTTATTTTATTTTTAGATTATTTTGGGTTTTTTATGAAATACTTCCAAATTTTATGTAAGAAATATTTAGCAATCATTTTTTAGAAATTTTGAGTTCTAAATTCTTTCCCTCCTGTTGCATCTCTCCCCCCATGAGAAATTAAGCAATTTTACATAGATCATACACACAAAATCATACAAAACACATTTCCATATCTGCCACGTTGTCAACAAAAACACAAGCAAAATAAAACAAAAAGAAAAAGAAAGGAAAAATATGTTTCAATCTGTGTTCAGAGTTTATTGGTTTTCTCTCCGGAGGTGGATATTATTTTTCATCATGGGATCTTTGCAGTTGTCTTGGATCTTTCTTCTGATTAGAGTAGCTGAGTCGTTCTTAGTTTATCATTCCTACAATATTGCTGTTACTAAATACAGTGTCTTCTGGGTGCTACTCCCTTTACTTTCCATGGGTTCATGGGAGTCTTCCTAGGTTTTTCTGAAGTCATGCTTCCAATCATTTCTTATAGCACAATGATATTCAGTCACAATCAATACTATACAACTCTTTCTGTCAATCCTCAATAGATAAACATCCCTTGGATTTCCCATTCTTTGCCACCACATGCACAATAAAAAACTTCTGTTATCATTTTTGTACACCTAGATCATTGCCTCTTTTCTTTGATCTCTTTGGAATACAGTCCTCATAGTGATATTTCTGTATCAAAGGGATTAGAGTTAGGGATAGGGGTTTTGATTAGGGTTAGCTTTTTGAGAGCCATCTAAATTGATCTTCAGAATGGCTGGACTAATTTAAAACTCTACCCACAATGCATTCATGTCCCATTTTTCCACATGTCCTCCAGCATTTGTCATTTTCTTTTTCTTCTCTTTCAGACAATCTTAGAGGTATGTAGTGGTATCTCAGATTTGTCTTTATTTTCATTTCTCTACTCAGTAGTGATATATAGCATTTTTTCCTGTCACTATCAATAGCTTTGATTTGTTCTTTAGAAATCGTATTTTTGTTATGCTTTCACCACTTATCAATTAAGGAATGGCTCTTCCTTTTATCAATGTGGCTGAGAAATCAGGTCTTTCCCAGAGATATCTTGTAAAAATTGTTCCCCAGTTTTCTGATTCCTTTCAATCTTGGTTGCATTGGTTTTATTTGTGCAAAAACTTTTAATGCAACCAAAATCGTCCATTTTGCATCTTATAATACCTTGTCTTCTTTGCTCAAAAATTCTTCCTTTCTCCCTAGATCTGACACACAAACAATTTCTTGCTCAACTGATGTGCTTAATCTATCAACCTTTATATCTAAACAATGTACACATTTTGATATTCTTTTTAATTAATTTAGCACAAGCTGTCACTCAGTATGAGAATCAACTATATAGCATCCTTGGCAATTGGTCCTTTAGCCTGTACTTGAACACTCCACATGGAGAGGGTGCTCATTCTTACCTTACATAGTCTATCTCCCTCTTCAATCCCTCTGATTTGGGGGAAGCTGTTATGTTGCACTGAGTGTTTCCTGAATTTTCCTGTATTCTAGCCTTTCTCCCACTCACTAGATTTCCTTACATTGAAAGAGCTGTTCATATGATGAGAGGATTTTCTACTTTCATTTTATTAACTTTCTGAGCTAAGGTGAGAGAGCACAAAGGACAGGGGAACCTAGGTCTTGCTACCAGAGAGGTTGCAGTATGAGAGCTAGAGTCATCAGTTGTTTTACCTCTGAAAAAATCGATCAAGGAAGCCAGGGGATATTAGGAGTCAGAAGAACTGAGGTTTGTGTCTTGACTCAGTAATTCAGTTATTGATATTGATCTCAAACACATCTTTTTTTGGTTTCAGTTTTCTTCTCTGTTTAATGGGTAGTTCAGGCTAGATTACCTTTTATGATCCCTTCCCTATCTAACCTTCTAATTTCCTTTCGGGTGTGAAGATTAAAAATAGCTTATATATTTAGATGTTTCTTATCCTATTATTTTATATCCTAAAATAGTATTCTTTACAATAAACTATACAAATAACATATATGCTAAGAGGAAATACCCAAAAAGACAAAATATTTAGATAAGAGGGACCAAAAAGAAGTAGATGAGGTAAGAAAGGTATTTTCCATGTAAGTGTAATATAGATGAGATTTTCAAGGAGTGAGAGAGTCAAGAAGCAGAAATGAAGAAGGAGAGAATTTCTGGTGTGAGGCAAATCCCAGGCAAAGGTTCAGCAGTGGGAGGCTGGCTTTCACCCCTATATAGAAAACAGTCAAGTAAGCCAGTTTGGTTGAAGAAGGGAGTGTCTGAGAGGAGTTCATGTTTAATTTGTCTGGACAGAGAAACTGGTGCAAAATCTGGGAAGTTTTGCTGCTCAACAAAAAGTGTTTTCTTATATTTTGATTCAGAGTCAATTAGGAACCTGCTACATTATATTTACATTTACACTTGAGAGGCATGTTCGGACCTGAATTAAAATTCTATGTTCTCTATCCTTTGTTCAGCAAAGTGATTTTTCTACAATTCAGTTCTGATCTTGTCACCCAAACCGCTTAACTCCTACACACACACACACAAACACACACAAACACACACTCAATAAACTGCAGTGGCATCCTATTATCTCCACGATCAAAAACAAAATTCTCTGTTTGATAGTCAAAGCCCTTTGCAACCTATCCTCATTCTCCATCCCTGGTCTTCTGACATGTTACCATGCTCTTCAGTCCTGGTGAAACTGACCTCCTGGCTGCTCCAGAGACAACATACTGCAGCTCTCAGCTCCAGGGCTTCTCTTTGGCTCTCTGTCATGTTTGGAATGCACTCCCTCATCTCTGCCCACTGAATATTTTCGTTTTCTTTAAGTCTCAACGAAAATCCCATCTCTCATAGGAAGTCTTTCCTAACTACTCTTATTTTTTGTGCTTTTCTTCTGCTACATTATTTTCTATTTTTCATGTATAATTGTTTCTATATGTTCATGGGCATTCTGTTTTCTCCACTAGATTTTGAACTACTTGAGGGGAAGAGCTATCTTTTCACTCTTTCCACAACACCAGCACAGTGCTAGATAGAAAGTAAGCACTTAATAAATGTTTCATGATTGACTTAAAAACCTTTTCTCTGTTTCACATCGCATGTCTTAATAGTCTTTGGTCTCCCATGGTGATTCAAATAAACTGGGAATCTGTGTTGGAAAGTTTAAAGGGCTCACTGGTTAGATTCCTGGAACTGGATTCAGAAGACATGAGTTCAAACTCAGACCCTTGCTAGCTGCATGACAGTGTGCGAGACAATTTACAATTTTTCACTCTCGTATTGCGCATTTGTAAAATAAGAACAATATCACCTACCTCTCAATGCTCTTGAGGGGATCAAATGAGAGTTTATAAAGCACTTTGCAAACCAATAAGTGCTATAAAATGTTAGCTATCAAGTGAAATTATGCTTTGTTAAATGTGAGGAAGCAGAATAGTATGAACCCATCAATTTGTCTCACTCACTCTCTGTCTCTGTTTATCTCTATCTCTCAGTCTTTTTCTGTTTCTGTCTCTTTCTCTGCGTCTGTCAGTCTATTTGTCTCTCCATCTCTGTCTGTCTGTCTCTCTCGCACACACGCACACACACACACACACACACACACAGACACACACAATCTACATAAACACATATTATTTGAGTAAGGTTTTCTAAAACTATCAGACCTGTTCCTTCATGGGATAAATTCAGATACTCTCAGCTCCAGAGTATAAACCTTCTCACCAGGATACATGGGGGTCTGGACGGAAAAGCAGAACCCAAATATTCAGCCCAAATTCTTGACAGCTCACAGGGGTTGGGCAGATGGAGGAAACATGATATTTGTTGGGAAGATCTGCTTCATTCCTCTTCACCACCCCTTCATCCCAAACAGAAGCTTTGGACTCCTGCTTTATCATTCAAAACAGTAATGAGGAGGTGGGAGAGAATGCTCCCACGATGCTGGTCAGCAATGAACATGGAGTAATTGCCTGATTCCCCCATAGTCTCCTGTAAAATAGATACACTGGTGTTGGGGGAAAGAGAATGTTATTGCCAGAGATTGGAAAAAACCATGCTGTCAGCCCTTGGGAAAAATTCCTTTGGAATGTCCATCCTCACTCTCCTTGGTCAGTGTAAGGAAATGTTCCGCTTCTTATTCTCCAGCTCAAAGCTGCTCCTACTGAAAGTCTCATTCACTAGTGCCACTAGTACTGGTCCAGTCTCTTATATATCCATAGTCAATCAAAAGTTGTATTATTCAGATTTTGATAGGAATCCTCCTCATCTTCATCATCGTTTTGATTTTTTTAACAGGTTGAAATGTCTTTGTAAGATATGAAGGAAAAATATGAAGTAAACCTTGAGAGAGTAAGAGATAGTTTCACTTACATTGGTATCGCCCGTGCCTAGTACAGTGCTTGGGCACAGAATAGATAGCTAATAAGTGAAAGAAAATTCAGAGTGAAAGAAAAAATACATTTTTTAAAAGCTGCCAATGCTTTAGCACATTAGAGTTTGTAGACACTGTGTCATCAAAGCTGGCTATATTTTGAGGATATTCAATTGCAAAGATGCTGGATGTTTTCTTTTGCTGATGCAGAGGACAACTCTTCGAAACCTTCTCAGTTATTCTTGGAGATTTTTTTCCCTGTACGTCCATCACTTTGTATGTAGATTCCACCAAAAATGCTACATTCCATCTTCTTTGCTTCAGACTTAACCACTCCGTCTGCCAATTTGTCGTATATTATTCCTCCTCTATGGCCAATAATGTTCCTTTTTTGCTCATAAATTTCCCTGTTCATGTTTGTTCCAGTTCTTTAAACATCATTACTTGTCCCATATCGCAGCATATATTCCCTCATCCACCACGGACATTTCAAAGGAATTCTGGGTAATGCTAATATTTGATTCTTTGGAGCACTGCAATGGTCCATGACTCAAAGCCATACAAGAACAC
>CM053769.1:334724167-334741343 GCA_028658325.1 Potorous gilbertii | reverse complement strand
TGTTTCTTCTCATTTTTGTGTTTGAAAGTCAAATTTTCTTTTCAGCTCTGGTCTTTTCATCAAGAATGCTTGAAAGTCCTCAATTTCACTGAAAGACCATATTTTCCCCTGAAGTATTATACTCAGTTTTGCTGGGTAGGTGATTCTTGGTTTTAGACCTAGTGCCTATGACTTCTGGAATATCCTATTCCATGCCCTTTGATCAGGGCTTTCAGCTGCAGGCCTGACTGCTGTTCAATGGGAGCTTAATTTCTGGTGCTCAGGTGGGGGCAGGGCCACCTCCGAGGCTCTGTTCCCTCAGGGGGTTTATGCAGACTACTTTTGTAATGGAAAGACAATATTTGTAACTCCGGAAATTTTTCAGTATCTGTGTAGTTGTTGGTATTACACACACACACACATACACACACGTACAGACACATATATAGGCATGCATGCACACACACACATATGCACATGCACGCACACAGAAAGACAGAGAGCACAGAGTGAACAGTGAGAGAGAAATGTAGTGGGAGGAGAGAGGATGAAATGGAATGGGGTAATGCCTGCTCCAGGAGTCTCTGGATGCCTGCTGCCTCTGCTGTTGCCTCCTGAGGGAGCCTGAGTCCCGGAGACAACCCGCTCCCCTCTCAGCCTGTCTCTCTCACTGACCTGTGAGTCTATGGGTGGAGGGACCTTCGGGCTTTGACTTTAACAAATAGTAGCCTTCTATGGACATTTACTGTTGTTTCTTGTTTCCCTAATATATTCCACTAAACCACGATACACTAATTCCACTCAGAATTGAGAAATTTCTAAGGTATACCTGGTTCCTGAGGTAGGCACAGCTACACACCATATCTCTGTCTGCCTTTGTCACATTATACATCAATTATCTTGTAACTATAAATGAACTATCATATTAAGTAAATCAATATCAAGCTACATATCAATTAGAGAATTGTGTCTGATTCCTAAATGTACTTTCCATAAAGGGGCTTGAAAGAAGTTCAGGCAGTTGATTGAAAATGATTAGTTAGCCTGCAACAATGAGAGGTGTGTAGAAAATATTGAGATGTCAGGCTATGGCAGTAGATTCCATAACAAAGCAAGCATTGTTAAAATTATGTGAGTGTAGGAAATGGTTTGAAGGCTAGAGTATCTTGTGTGAAATCTGAAATAAACGAGGAATCAAAGGTTCAAGGTAAGTATATAGATTTCTTAACATATTATTATTACTGTAGTTATTAAGTCAATTGCATAACAAATAGGGACTAGATCTCCTGAGATTCAAAACTGTTTCATCAATATAGGAGGAGAGAGATTTTTATGTATTTGAATATGATAATACGCAAAATACAATAGGAAGCAAAACTAGGCAATTTGAGTTCCAACTGGAGGAAACATTGGGGGCCTTCCAAGTTGAAAGTTGAAGTTTCAACAGCTTAAATTCCATGAAATCAGAAAAGGATGTCTCCCATCACCCCGAAAGTCAACATTCACTCAAAGGAACATGGAAGCAAATGCTGATTGACCACTATGGGACCCATTTCCACTTAAGAGGCATTGGTTGCTTAAGATGTATCATTGTGAGAAAACTTCTTGCATCAGGTTTCAAATCTGGCTGAGTTTCTGATAAACATAGCCTAGGTCCTTTGGCAGAGGTGTTCCAGTTTCCAAGACACTAAGGGCTAGCTTCAAAAAGTGCAATAATGTTTACTCAAAATTCTCCTAACTGAAGAAAGAACTTGGACTAGGTCTGTAATTGAATAGAAAGGGGACTGATCCATAACCTAGTCACAAGGTGAAGTCAGTGTGCTTCATTCAATTTTAACAATGTACCACAATGACCACATCCAAGGGAGAGAGCAAGGAGGTAGTACCACTGAGAGACTTCACTCAGCTTCCAGTCTTACTGATGAATGGCTCTAGAGTTTTCTTTTAGAAATTCCATGTTACATCCTCTACTTCGATTTTCTAACACTGAACTAACTCTTACTCCCTCATTCGAGGTCATGAGACACAGTTGTGTAAGTTGCAAAACAGAAAGCTAGACTGAAAAAGAATCACTGTATAGTTTTCCAGCTAGGATCACAATAATTTTATGCACCATCATGTGAGTCACCTCCCCCACATCTCAACACTCATGGAATTATCAACATCCTCTAGAACCAGATCTCATTTCTGGCTTGATCCCTGATGGTTCTTGTTTATTTCTGATTCCTTTTTCTTCCAGCACTTACTAAAAATGCATGGAAAGAGAGAAGAATGTCTATGAATTCCTTCTCTTAGGACTCAACTGTGAGAAGACATACAGCTTACCCAGAAGGTTGCATATAAAAAGTACCACCCTGGTTAGGGTCTTTGACTTCTTGATCAGGGTAAAATTGAAGATTTCTCCTCCACTGTACCACTGCATAGGGCCCCTAGGAGGACCTCCCTCTGCCACTGGAAATGTGAATATATTGATAGGTAATAAAAGTTTTTTTTGGTACAGTAAACTGGTTCTCACTGGTGTTGTGTTGCACTGAATGAACTAAGAGTTTTTATGGGGTATATCCAACCAAAGGGGAAAAGAGATTATTAATGATATTATGGAATTAGAGGAAAAAGGGATCTTAAAGGTCATCGAGTCCAACTGCTTCATTTTATAAAAAAGGAAATTGAGGAATCAACTTATCATATCATTTGCTGAAGGTGACACAGGTGGTTGATACCGGAGAGAACTGGCATGTAACCACAGTATACTACCTCCAGGTGCATTGCTTTTCCCCTCATATTCCATCTTCTCTCTCCTGTAAAATGCTCTTGAATTATTTCTTGATTAAAACAGTATTACCTGAGCATCAGCGTGCACTTTTGGGAAGAGAGATTGATTTGGTTTCAGGAGACCTAGAACTTCATATATGATGAATGTACCATTCTTGAGGCCAAAAGACTGTTTTATATTTTTCCTTGTATTCCTAGTACCTCAGAGTGCCTTGAATATAAAGGATGCTAAAAATGTCTGGTAAATTTAACTAACCTTGGGAAAATTATGTGAGCTTTGAAAAAATTTAGTTTCCTCATCTCTAAAGAATTTTTCTTTCTCTCATTGAAATACCACAAAGTCCACAAATAGTGGCTTGTGAACAATAAACCAATGCAGCTATCTTTGCATTCGAGTGAGTGGTCTGTCTACCTCTCAAGAGCTCCACCAGTATTAGCCTGTCTCATTCTTAGAAAACCTTGATGATATCTAATGAACGTTCTATGGGGAATTTATGCCGAAATGTATAAAAATAAGTTTGGTGTTTATAATTTTTCAAGTGTAGAGTGAGTAGACACAAATTATAATTTCTTGTACAGAGCAAAATTAATTAATGACTCTGGCTATGAAGGACAAATGAACTTTTCTCCAATAAGGACTTCCTTCAGAGCCCCATTAATATTACTTTTTCTAAGACTGTAGATGAAGGGGTTCAGCATGGGAGTCACCAATGTATACATCATAGAACAAATGATGTCTTTGATATTAGAGCTACTGGAAGAGGGGAAAAGGTACTGACCAGTTATTGTCCCATAATACATTGACACCACAGAGGATGTGGGAAACACAGGTTGATAAAGCTTTGCAGATCCCCTTGGTAGAAGACATCTTCAGGATAGTGGAAAGTATACAGATGTAAGAGACAAGGATACATGTTAATGGTATTATAATGAATGCTACCTCTACAGTGAATATCAGTAATTCATTGAGGGAGATATCTGAGCAGGATAGCTTGAGTAAAGCACCCAAGTCACAGAAGTAATGGGCTATGGTGTTATCTGCACAGAAGGATAGTTGGACCAGGGGAAGGATGTGGGTCAAAGAGTGGGCAAAGTTGATTGTCCAGGACCCCACCACCAGTAGGATGCATAGTTCCTTGGTGATGAGAGTGGTATAGTGGAGAGGATGGCAGATGGCAACATAGCGATCATAAGCCATTGCAATGAGCAGGAAGCTGTCCACATCAGTGAAAAACATGAAGAAATCCATCTCTGAGATGCAGCCATTGTAGGAAATGGTCTGTTTCCCTGTCTGCATGGTTACCAGTATCTTTGGAGTTGTCACTGATGACAAACAGAGATCAGTGAAGGCCAAGTGACTGAGGAAGAAATACATAGGGGTATGGAGGTGAGAGTCTGATCTGATCAGTAAGATGGTAAGCATGTTCCCCAAAATTGTGGTGAGATATATACTCAGGAATAGGACATAGAACAACCCATGTTGCTCTCGTCTGATGGGAAATCCTAGGAGGAGGAATTCAGAGACATTTGTCTTGTTATCTCTTTCCATGCTGTTTTAGTAACTGCTGGATGAAAAACGATTTAGAAATAAATACCTTTGGATCACAACAATCATAGTATATTGAATTTAAAATGCTTCATACACATCAGTTAGAAAGTCACATATATGTAGACAAGGTTTAGAATATAGACTTTATAATGTTAGAGTTAACAAAAACCTTAGTACTTAAAGTGTTATAAGAGGAAGTGACTTTTAGAAGTGACGATGGTGGAACTAATACATAAAATATTAAGTGTGGAATGAACCTTGGAATATAGTCACAGCAATATTATATTTGGATAAAATAATAATCTGCAATGTTGTAAAACATGCTGTTTAAATTCAAAGGGACTTTATATCATATAATGTTACACCATGGAATTCATGGACTATATTCATGCTTTTGAAACAGCCTGCCTTTGAAATCTACCTTTAGAGCAAGCAAAATGGGATTTGTGTTGTTTTCTTTTCTAGTTCAGTTTCCCAGGCTCATAGGAAACATCTGAAGGATTGATCTCCTTTGAACCCTGATGGCTAACAGCCACGCTGAGTCCTGTAGGTTTTGTACCTACTGGTTCCAAGTCAATCAAGAAATGAGTTTTTGTTGGTTATCCCAGGAGGTTTGCATTTGGTTTTGTGGGATTGCTTATGAGAAGGAGAACAAACTTTTGATTTCCTGGAAGTGACTCTGAGGAGCCATTGGTTAAGAGCTCCACAATTGCTCAGATGTTTGTGCTCTCCCATTTGGGTGGTGTGTCTAGGTGGTTGTACTACTTTGTTCAGACACTAAGAGCCCTACTCTTTGAATCTGTGTGCTAATTTCTCTGCTTGTATTTACTGTTTTCTAATTAAAGTAAGATTGTTGACCCCTTGAAAGTTGCTTTCCTTTAGCAAACCATATGAAAGAACTTGTGCTATCGGTCCACTCTAGGTCTGCTAGGATGCCTGCTAATACATCTACAAGTACGGTCTTTGTTCTACAAGTTTCTCTCTTATTCAGAGAAAAAAATAATCCCACCATGACTTTCTTTCGGTGAAATCGCACATGGATCATCACAGGGATTCTCGATTCGTAGTCTAAAGGGAGAGGAGAGGTTTGTCAAACACCTGATTCCCCTCTCCAAAGTACTGTTCCTTACAGATAATATACAGCAGTACATTTCCTCATAATACATATAGAGATGGAAGAGGCCTCTGAGGTTATCAAGTACAAACTCCTCATTTCATAGTTTAAAAAAATGAGACTAAGTCAGTGACTTACCAAAGTGGCTTAGGAGAGGTGCATTTATATGAACCTTGGCATCACATGGACTCTATGATCAATTATTTGTATTTTCCTTTGTGTCTTCTACCTCTTATGAAGTTCACCCACTGTTGTTCATTATGAGGAAGTTCCCTTGGATTCCTCAGCACTTATAGGCCCTGTCAAACTGAGAAGATGTGATATATGGGCCCTGTGATGACTAAGTGTAATTATTAGTGGTACTGACCAATATGACCAAGATTCAGGTGTGACAAAGGGTGGGCACTCTTCCCCTAGGCAGCCTGGACATGGGTGTTCTACTGATTAATTCTGTTATACTGACTGATCATCAATGATACATATCTCCAAATGAATCTAAAGTGAATGGTACGGCCAAAGATAAGCTGAACTTCCTTACTTCTGTGCTTTGTGATAGTACAGAGATACATAAAAAGACCCCAACATATTTTTGCCATTATTTTCACATAAAGATTCTCTTCTTGTGAAAATAGGGATCAATAACACATGTATATATGAATTATTTGTTGAAAGGTCACACTTCAAATACAGAAAAATGACTTGTGCACACATTCTCACATCTTCTTCTTCCTCCGTATATAATAATGTATATATGCATGTATTTAAATAAACTCATTTGTATTTATGTATTTCAATATATGAAATATGTATCTATATATATATATATACAAATAAGTTATGTATGTCTGTGTGCATGTATAAAATCAGCATCACAAGGGAACTAAAATGTCGTCCTATCCAACCAAAAACTGATTTTAAAAGCTTCTCAATATAACTTTCAATCAGAATTCATTTGGACCCTCAATATCTCCAGGGACTACCAACTGACTACTTATGCAGTCAGCCTCCTTAATTTTAGATCCTTTAATTCTAATAAAGTATTTGAAGATCACAGCCTTAAACACATTTGAAGGAAACAATTATGTCCCATACACGTTTCTCTTCCCCAAGGTAACTTTCCCCAATGTCATAACTACTTGAACAAGCTTATGTAGATAAGGGGATGTGACAGAGTCAGTGAATCACAGAATTTAAGGGAATAAAGGGACCTCACAGATCTTCTGGTTGAACTCATACCTAAAACTTATGTCCTCTAGAACATGCCCAGCAAGTGTACGATTATTTTGCATCAGATACCCTATGCAGGAGAATCTATTCTATTCAGAGACATCCCATCCCAATTAAAGACTGCTGTAATTATTAAGAAATTTTTCATTACATTGAATCATATCCCAACCTACTACAACTTTTACCCATTTGTCTGGATCCCGCACTTTGAATTCAAGCAAAAACAAGCCCATTCCTTTTCCACATGCCAGTCCTGAAACTATATGAAGACGTCTGTCAACTCCTGCAAAAGTTTTTTCCTCTTTTGTCTGAAATTCTTGGCCCTTAAGTTTATCCTCGAATGGAGTGATTGCCAGTCTTGTTCCACACTGGGGTTTCTTTCCTAAGGGCATTCTCCAGATTTTCAATGGGGCATCAAACACTGAAGGGAATCCTATAGGTATGGTCTGACCAGGGCAGAGAGCAACAGGGTGAATTTCTTCCCTTGCTCTGCGTGTTGCTTCTCCTACTGTAACTCAACCATCTTATCATTTCTATATTGGCTACTATAACACACTTTTCACTCACTTTGATTTTGCAATCTACCAAATCCCCTAGATGTTTTTATCACTCAACTTGTTGTCTAGCCATCCCTTCTTTTTCTTGAACTAGAACAGCTCATTTTCTGAGCTCAAGAGGAGTATTTTGCTTTTATTTCTATCAAATTGCAAGGTACTGGATTTGGCTTATGTTTCTAAACTTTCTTCTGATGTTTTTGAAAAACTTTCAGTTAACATTCTGGCTACGCCTCCTAGATTTGTCATCGTTAGAATTCAAAATTTCTTATTTATTACTTAATCCAATTCACTCATTAAATATTAGAACACATTAGAATCCTTGTGTCAAAGAATCTCAGACTCACATAGTCAAAGAAATGGAGAATCACATAACCTCAGGTTAGCAGAATCTCAGAGCTAGCCTCAGTTTTTAAAGAAACCTCAGAATTAATTTAGCCCAAACTACCACTCAGTATGAGAATCAACTACATAGCATCCCTGGTAGGTGGTCCTTCAGCATCTACTTGAACACTGCAAATGGAGAGAGTGCTCACTTGTGCCTAACACCGTCTATCTCTGCCTTCAATCTCTCTGATTTGGGGGAAGCTCTTAAGTTGCAGTGAATATTTCCTGAATTCTAGCCTTTCTCCCAGTCACTAGATTTTCTTACACTTAAAGAGTTATTCATGTGATCAGAGGATCTTCTAATTTCATATTATAAACTTTGTGAGCAGAGGGGAGATAGCAAGGAGGAGAGGAGATCCTAGAGCTTCCTACCAGAGAGGTTGCAGTACCAGGTGCGTAACCTCCAAAATAAGAAATACGGAGCTCAGGATATACTATGCAGGGAGGATGGCATTAGGAGTTAGAAGAACTGAGGTTTGTGACTTGTCTCTTTGATTAATTCACTTATTGATATTGACCACAACCACATCTTTTTTGCTTTCAGTTTTCATCTCTGTTTAATGGGTAGTTTTGTGATCACTTCCCTTTCTAACCTTCCTATTTCCTTTCTGGTGTGAAGATTAAAAGAGCTTACATATTTAGATGTTTCTTATTCTATTCTTTTATATCCTATAAAGGTACTCTTTTCATGCTTTGTTCAGATAAGGAAACTCAAACTCAAAAATAATGTCTAAGTAATTGACCAATATGGGATTAGAACTCAAGACTCCTGATGCCAATATCATGGTCTGTCCACTAGATAATATTCTCCCTTCATTCCACGTTTTAAAGTTTTCACAGTTTATATTCTTAGGTTGCTAATATTTCTGATGTTTTCACCATTTTACGATGCTTTCTCTGCTAAGATTCTATCCTGCATGGTCCCAAGGTCTCTTCAAGTTCTAAAACTAATTTCATTAATTCAACCAACATTTATTAAGTAACTGCTATTTGCCAGTTATTGTGCTACATGCAGAAGATTAAAAAACCTATACAAATACCATTTATGTCAATACAAAGTACCCAGAAATGCAAAGTAATTGAGTGATGGGATTCCAAAAACAAATGGATGAATTAAGAAAGATATTTTACAGGTAATTGTATTGCAGATGAGATTTGAAAGGAGTGAGAGCCAAGAAGCAGAAATGAGGTAGGAAAGAATTTTTGGTGTGAGCTATAACCCAAGCAAAATCTCAGCAGTGAGAGGTTAGCTTTCACCTGTGTATAGAGAACAGACAATGAGTCAATTTGGTTGAAGAATGGAGTTTCTGAGGGGAGCTCATGTTTAATGTGCCTGGACAGAGAGACTGGTGCAAGATTTGGGTAGTTTTGCTGTTGAACAGAAAATGTTTTCTTATGTTTTCTTTCAGAGTCATTTAGGAGCTTTTAACATTTTATTTACTTTTTCTGTTGAGAGACATGTTCAGACCCGTATAAAAATTCTAAATTCTCTGTCCTTTGTTGACCAAAGTGATTTTTCTAAAGTTCAGGTCTGATCTTGTCAGCCAACCCCCTTAACTCCTACACACACACACACACACACACACACACACACGCACACATGCGCGCACACACACACACACACACAGCTTCAGTGGCTTTGTATTATTTCCAGGATGAAATACAAAGTACTCTGTTAAGTAATCAAAGCCCTTTACAACCTAGCCCCGTTTTCCATCTGCAGTCTTCTGACTTGTTACATATGTTCTTTAATCCCAGTGAAACAGACGTTGTGGGTCCTTCAGAGACAAGACACTACAGCTCTCAGCTCTAGGACTTCTTGTGGTTGTCCTTTATATTTGGAATGCACTTGTCCCAACTAAAATTCAACCTTCCTTGGAAGTCTTTGCCAACTCTACTTAATTCTAGTTTTTTCCTTCTGTTACGTTATTATTTTATCCTGTATAAAAATTTTTTATATGTTTATTGGTGTTCTGTTTTCCCTACTAGATTGTGAGCTACTTGTGGGGAAGAACTATCTTTTGCGTCTTTTTGTAACACCAACACAGTGCTTGGCACAAAGTAAGCATTTAATAAATGTCTCATGATTGATTCAAAAAATTTTCTGTCTTTCATATCTAATGATCCATATTCTAACTGTCTGTGGTCTAACATGGTGATTCAATTGAACTGTGAATCTGCGTTGGAAAGTTTGAATGTCTCAATGGATATTGCCCTGAAGCTGGACTCAGAAGACATGAGTTCAAAATCAGACATTTACCACCTGCATGACATTGTGCAAGTCACTTTACAATTTTTCCGTCTAAGTTTCCTCACCTGAAAAGAAAAATATTACCTAACTCTCAACCTTCTTGAGGGGATCAAATGAGATATTGTTTATAAAACACTTTCAAAACCTACAAGTACTATAAAATGCTATGCATTCTTTGGAATTATTCTTTGTTTTTTCTGAAGAAGCAGAATAATATGAATCTTCCTGTCTCTGTCACACTGTCTACCTCTCTCTCTGGGTCACAGTCTCTGTCTGCTTGTCTCTGTCTCATTGTCTATGTCTCACCATCTCTGTCTGTCTGTCTGTCTGTCTGTCTCTCTCTCTCTCTCTCTCACACACACACACACACACATACACACACACACACAGACACATGCACACTCCACATAAACCCACAAACTCACTTTTCTTGAGTAAGGATGTTCATATCTATCTGACCTGTTCTTTCCTGGGATAAATTGATATGTTCTCACCTTCAGAGTATACTGGTTCTCACAAGGATACATGGAAATCTGGAAGGAACACCCGAACTAAGATTCTCAGAATTCCGTACTGCTCACAGGGGATGGGGAGGTGGAAGAAGCTTGATATTTGTTGGGAAGAAGGTCTTCATTCCTTTTTCTACCAAACGACATTCAGGCTCCTGCTTTATCAGGCAAAGAAGGAAACAGGAGTTGGGAGACAATGCTCCCGAGATTCTGGTTAGAAATCAACATCAGGTAATTGCTTGATAACCCCACAGGCTTCCTGTGAAATGAATACAATCACATAGAGGGAAAAGGAATATTTGTGCCAGGATTGCAGGAGGCAACTCTGTGGACCCTTGGGAAAAATATCGTTGGGGTGTCCATTCTCACTCCTCTGGGTCTGTGTAAAGAAATGATCAGCTACCCCTTCTCCAGCTCAAAGTTGTTCCTCCTTCAAGCCTCATTCACCTGATGACACCAAACTCCCCAGACCCTGGTACATCTCTACTTAAAAAAAATAGATTATTCCTATTGAGATAAGAATTCCTCTCTCCTTCATTTTAGTTTTGATATGGTTGACGTTAACGAGTTTTCTAAGGAATGAAGGAAACCCATAAACTCTGTGACACTAGAAATTGTTTCATTTATGTGTTTCACTACAGTGCATAGCACAGTGCTTGAGGATAGAACAGGCAGTTAATAAATACTCCTGACTGAATGACAAAATGCATTTCCTTAAAAACTGATAATGCGTTAGTTCTTTAGAGTCTATTGACTCTTTTACATCAAAAGAACTCTGCCTGTTACGCACCCAACTGCCAATACTTTTTACAGAGGGAGTTCATTTGCAGTACAGAATTTAGAGAAGTATTCTGTTCACTGTATCATTAACAACAGTAGCTCCGAAAATGGAAGGGACCTTCTCGGGGTCATATTTTCTATTCGTCCAATAAACGTATGTATTCAGCATAGATTTTGTGCAAGGCTGGAGGCTATACATTCAGGATATTCAACTGAATGTCTCCTTTTGATAAGGCAGAGAACAACTCTTCCCACCCTTGTAACCCATCTTTGGAGATTCTTTTTCATGTATGCCCATAATTTTGTCTCTAGATTCCACCCAAAATGTCCACCCTTCTTTTCTTCTGACATAAAAATGGAGTACTCAGTCTTCCCATTTGTCATCCCTCATTCCTCCTCTAAGTATCATCCTTTCTCTTTTTGGCTCACAATTTTCCCTCTTAATAGTGGCTTCACTTCTTTAAAGTTCTTTCTTTTCAAATGCTGCAGCATTCTCTCATCCAACATGAACATTTCAAGTGACTTCTGAGTAATCCTAATATTGAATTCTTTGAAGCACTGTAGTGTTCCATGACTCAAAGACATATAAGAACACTTATGGATAAAAGGCCACGTTTTTACAAACCAAAATAGAAGGTGGTAGAGTAGAAAGATGCACATAAACCACCTCTTCCTTCACAGCCCTTAAAGTACCTGTGGAGAAGGACTCTTGGCAGGTTCAGGAGCAGCAGAGCCCATGTATCAGAGGATTGGAGGAGATTACTAGGCCAGAACATCCTGGGGAACTACTGGGGGGGGGATTACAGTGGCAGGGTGTCAGTCATACAAGGCATGGAGCAGAGGTCAACCCAGCCTTGGCTGTGCTGCATGAGGAGGAGCAGGACCAAGCAGGCTTCAGGGACACAATCTTCAACAGCATCACTGATCCCTCAACCCACAGGTGCTAAAGATCAGTGAGAAGGTTTTTTCAGCTGGCTGAGAAGGGAGCAGCATGTCCCCATTACTCAGGCCTCCTCAAGTGGCAGCAGCAGAGGCAGCAGTGGATCAGGGCTCCCAAGGCAGGCAGCAGGTGGCTTCCATAATTGAAGGCCTCATAGAAAAGCTCCTAAGGGAACTGAGCCCTATATGGTGACCCTGCCTCCACCTGAGCAGCTCATCTTTATCGCACACTGAATAGCAGCCCTGACCCCACCTAAAGCCACTAGGGGATTGGAGCACCTCATCTGAATCTCAGCTTCTAGTGCTGCCTTGGAAAAATTGGAGGTGAGGTAGCTATGTAGAGGAAACTCAGAAGTCAAGCGACTGTCTGGGAAAATGCCCCCAAAAGGGAAAAAAGGTAGAACCGTTGAGAATTGCTTTCTTGATTAAAAGGGTATCCTTCCATCCTTCTGGATGAGGAAGAACAAGGAATACTGTTAGAGGAAGTCAAGTCCTCTACCTCCAGGGCCTCCAAAGGTACCTTAATCTGGGCTCAGGCAGTAGAAGAGCTGGAAAAGAGAGTTGACACCTTACTAAAGGAGAACCAAGGGAATGCTGAGGAAAATAAGCCCTTTGAGGAGAGGCTAGCTAAATTGAAAAAGGAGGACCAGGAAGTCAACAAGGAGAAGGGAGGCTTTGAAAAGCACAATTAGTCACTTGGAGGAGAATGATCAAATGATCACTGAGCAAAGTAATTCGTTGAAAGAGGTAATTGAGTTCAGGGAAATCAATGACTATTAGATAAACCAAGCAGCTGAAAAACAAAACAAAGACTTTGAAAAAGTGGAGGATAATGTGAAACATCTCATTAGAAAGGCAACTCACCTGGAAAAAGGATCCAGGAGAAACAATTTGTAAGTTGTGGGGCTACCTGAGGGCCATGATCAAGGAAGGAGGTTTGAGATTATCTTCCATGAAATTATCAGGGAAAACTGCCACGATGTTCCAGAACCAGAGGGCAGGGTGAAGATTGAAGGAGTCCAAAGATCACCTCCTGGAAGAGACCCAAAGAAAGAAACTCTTGGCAATGTTGTGGCCAGGTTTTAGAGTTCTCAGATCAAGGAGAAGGTGCTATGAGCAGCTAGAGAGAAACAGTTGGAGTGTTGTGGAAGTACAGTAAGGATAACACTGGAGCAGGTGGCTTCAACATAGAAGGGCTTAGAACGGGATATTCCGGAGGTTGAGGGAACTGGGACTGGAGCTGGGAATCACCTACTCAGCAGGACTGAGTGTAATGCTTCAAGGGGATAGATGGTCATTCAATGATATAAAGGACTATGAAGCATTCATATTCAGGAAAAGACCAGAAGTATATACAAAGTTTAACTTTCCAACACAAGACTTGGGAGAGGCATGAAAGGGTGAACAGAAAAGAGAAATCATAAAAAAAAATCTTTCTAAAGCTGAGTTGTTTACATTCCTACATGAAAGGAGAATATTTGTGACTGTTGAACCTTTTCTTGGCATTTGGGTAGTTGGAGGGATTGCAGACACACACACATACACAGACACACACACACACACACATCTATGGACAGAGAGTCTTGGCTGTGTTGAATCAGAACAGATGATTTCCACACAAAAAAGATATAAAATAAAATATAAGGGGTGAGGGAAGAAAATACTGGGAGGAGAAAGGGAGAAATGGAATGGATTAGGCTATAACTCATAAAAGAAATAAGAAAATTCTTGTTCAGTGGAGGAGAAAAGGGAGAAGGGAAGAGGGGAAAAGTGAAGCTACTCACTCCACATATGGCTGAAAGAGGGAATAACATGCTCACTAAATTAGATATGAAATTCTATCTTAGACCATAGGGAAGTAGGGGAGGAGGCTACAAGTGGAGTGAGGTTAATGATAGAAGGGAGGGCAAATGAGAGAAGGGAATAACTTAATTAGAAATAAACACTTTTGGTAAGGGACAAGGTCAAATAAGGGAATAAAAAAGTAAGGGAGGATATTGTAGGGTTGAGGACAATACAGTTAGTATTAAACAACATGATTATTATGGAAGTATTTTGCAAAACGACACATATTTAATCCGTATTGAATTGTATGCCTTTTCAGTGGGGGTGGGGAGGGAGGGAGAGAGGGAGATAAGTTGGAATTCAAAGTATTAGTAATGAATATTGAGAATTTTATTGCATATAACCAGGAAATAAGAAATAGAGGGTATGGGGTATAGAAATTTATCCTGCCTCACAATAAAAGAGAGAAGATGGGGATAAGGGAAGGGTGGGGTGTGATGGAAGTGAGGGTACATTGAGGGAAGGGCTAATCAGGATGCAAGGTATTAGGAAGCAGGGGGAGAGGAGTGATGGGAAGAAAATTTGACATGTTACAAAGTGATGTAAAAGCAAATAGTAATAAAAACAATTGACTGAATTAATTACTAAGAATAAATAAAAGACACCTTTAGTTTGAGGAATAGAATTTTAGTATAAGTGTCCTACATACAGGTAACCTTGGGTAAAATTTAGCATTGATTGAAAAGATAAGGTTTTAATGGTAAATTTGATTTTATGTTTGCTATTTAATCAGGAAATAGAACATGTATAGAAAGTCATGTAAGCCACCTAAGACTTGCCTCAAAAAGTGTTCTGTAGCCAAAGTGAAACTATAGTCATATTTGAAAACTGGTTATTGGAACTTGCTATTTTAAGATATTCTGGAACTATTAAGTGACTGTTCTTCTGAGTCTAACTCCAGGTATGTATAGCAAGAAAGGCGGTCTGAGGCTGCCGTGCATGATGCCAGTAAGCCTGTGTGATGCTAGTATGAACTGAAAAAGGTGATCTTACGGGAAGGGTGGGAGAGCAGCTTTCTGTCTGGGCTGAGGTAGCCTTCTCCTGAATCAATTTCACCACTGACACTTGGCAAACTTTAAACCTGATAGAATGCAAGTTGACAATCTAATCCTAGTTGTAATTGACATGAAGTTGGGGAGATATTGGTTCCCTGCAATGTCCCTACTCTTAGTGGCAATTTCCTACTGTCAAAAGGTTTGTAAGCTTTATACTCGATCTGTTAAATTATAGATTGTTGGTAGGGGAACATCTGAGGTTAAGTCTAAAATTAAGATATTTGGCTTATGACTTTAGACCAACAACAATAATTTAAGGTCCTTAAATTCTTAGTAATAACATGGAGACAATTAGGTCAATGGCTTGTGAAGTTAGCATATATAAACATTATTTGTGTCTCAATTGGTTAACATTTTAAAAAATTTCTTTTGTGGTCTATATTGTAAATGCTATAAAAAGAATTATCACCTGACCAAAAGTTGGAACTGTTTTATGTAATATGATCTGTATTAAAAATGAGAAATAAAATAAAACTAAAACACCCAAAAGTTTAGAATTCTGGACTGCAGAATTTTAGATAGAATCTTAAAGGTCATCTCCTCCAACTGCTATCTGAACAGTTCCTGATCTTGTAGTGATCATTGTCCGGTATATGAGTGCCTTTGTAAAAAATTACAATATGAGGCAGAACATGGGAAATCCATAGAAAATAAACAAAGAGCTGAGACTGGTCATATGTAAATTGCTTATAGGCTGTGAACTATAGGGGGGGATGTACTAGACTCTAAGGTATAATATGTGGGCACGATTGTACAGGTTAGAACAATGGAACACTAGTCTTATACCTACAAGAATAGCACTCATTGGACTGTTCTAACAAGAAAATGCTACAAAACCATATACTTAGTAAGGCCATAAATTCATATGCATAATCATGTGGCAGGAAGGGCATTAGACATGGAGTCAGCACATCTGGGTTGGTCTCTCATCTTTGCCACTCACCACCTGGGTGTCCATGAGAAATTCTTTGAGCCTCTTTGTTTCTAGTTCCTTCTCTATGAACGGAGACAGTAAACAAAAAAGATTTCTCAAATACCTTCCTACTCTAAACCTTTATGATTGTATGATAACATGTAGAACATCGAAGATGGCATTCTTATTAAACGTTAAAACTCCTGTTGAATATTATCTTGAATTTGTCCTAATTACTTCAGTACAATGTTCCTAAATTATTTTATTTTTAAAACTATTTTGGTTGTATTATTAAATACTTCCAAATATCGTGTAAGAAATATTGTACAGGGGGGCGGAGCCAAGATGGCGGAGTAGAAAGACTCACATTTGCTAGCTCCGAATCCACAGGCCATAGATTTCCTGTAAAAAGAACTCCTGACAAATTCTGGAACAGTGGAAGCCACGCAGCAACACAGTGAAGGAGATTTCCGTTGCAGAGAGCCCTGAAAAACCAACCGCAAAGATACCCCGGGTGTGAGCAGAGCCCTGCCCTGCAGAGTCCTCCCCGCCCCTTACCCCAGCTGCGGAGCTCTGCCTGGCCACGCAGCACTGAGAGGAGCCAGCAGACCCAAGCAGGCTTCAGAGACCTGAATCTCCAGGTGGCCACGAAGGTCGCTCCACCCACAGATGCACAGGTGAGTGAGAGATACAGGCTGAGAGTGGAGCGGGGTGTCTCTGGGACTCGGACCCCCTCGGGAGACTGTGGCCACAGCAGAGGCAGAGGCCTCTTGGCCAGAGGCCCCCAGAGCAGGCAGGAGCTCCACCCCAGCTCCATTACAAAAGATCTCTGCATAAACCCCCTGAGGGAACTGAGCCTGAGAGGCGGCCCTGCCCCTACCTGAGAACCAGCAGATCAGCCCCCATTGAAGAGCAGTCAAGCCTGCCGCCAAAAGCCCTGAGGCTGGGGAGCAGCATTTGAATCCCAGACCCCAAGCACTAGCTGGGCAGACCTAGGCTGGGGTGGAGAGGACTCTTAGAAGTCAAGTAACTGGCTGGGAAAATGCCCAGAAAAGGGAAAAACTAAGACCATAGATGGCTATTTTCTTGAGAAGATGATTCCTCCATTACTCTCTGACAACGACGAAGAGATATGCTTACCATCAGGTAAAGACATAGGAGTCAAAGCCTCTGTATCCCAAATATCTGAAATAGATACCCCATGGGCTCAGAGCTCAAAAAGGATTTTGAAAATCAAGTCAGACAGGTGGAGGAAAAACTGGGAAAAGAAATGAGAGATGCAAGAAAAGCATGAAAAACAGG
>CM053769.1:334703457-334723667 GCA_028658325.1 Potorous gilbertii | reverse complement strand
ACTTAAAGTTTTAGGACCAACTGTTGAGTATTGTTTTTGCTACTAGGAAATAAGAAATACAGGTAATGGGGAATAGAAAGTTATCTGGCCCTACAGGACAAAAGAGAAGATGGGGTAAGGGAAGGGAGGGATGATAGAAGAGAGGGCAGATTGGTGATATGGGTAATTAGAATGTCCAGTGTATTGGGGAGGGGGGAGGAGACCAATTGGGAGAAAATTTTGGAACCCAAAATCTTGTAAAAATGAATGTAAAAAGTTAAATAAATCTATTTGAAAAAAAAAGAAATACTGTACAATCACTTTTTAGAAATTTGAGTTCTAAATTCATTCCCTTCCATTCCATCTCTCCACCTACGAGAAGTGAAGCAATTTTATGTAGATCATAGACATGAAATAATATAAAACCTATTTTCATATTTTCCATGTTGTCAAAAAAACCACAAAAAAAAAACAGTAAAGTAAAGGAAGGAAAAATACGGTTCAATCTGTTTATTCAGAGTTTAGTAGTTTTCTCCCTGGAGGGGGATAGCATTTTTCATCATGGGATTTTTGTCTTGGATCTTTCTGCTGATTAGAGTAGTGAAGTCTTTGTTAGTTTATCATTCCTATAATGTAGCTATTACTACGTACAATGTCTTCTTGGTTCTACTCACTTTATTTGCATGAGTTTATGAGTCTTCCTAGGGTTTTCTGAAACCATGCTGCCAATCATTTCTTATAACACAAAGATATTTAATCACAATCTTAGTATACAACTCTTTCTGTCAATCTTTAATGGATGAATATCCCTTGGATTTCCCATTCTTTGCAACCACATACACAATAAAAGTTTCAATTAGCAGTTTTTGTACACCTAGATCATCACCCCTTTTCTTTTATCTCTTTGGGATACAATCCTATTAGCGCTATTTCTGCCAAAATGTTAGCATTAGAGTTAGGAATATGGTTTAGGATTAGGGTTAGTTCTTTGAGAGTCACTCTAAATTGTTCTTCAGAATGGTTGGACTAATTTAAAACTCTACCAACAACGAATTCATGTCCAATTTTCCCACATGCCATCCAGCATTTGTCATTTTCCTTTTCTTCCTTTTCAGCTGATCTTAGAGGTGTGTACCGGTATTTCACATTAGTCTTGATTTGCGTTTCTCTTCTCAGTAGTTATATAGAGCATTTTTTTCTGTCACTATTTATAGCTTTGATTTGTTCTCAAAAAGCTTATTGTTTGTATCCTTTGACCTCTTATCAATTAAGAAATGACTCTTCCTTTTATAAATGTGACTTAGTTCCCTATATATTTGAGAAGTGAGGTCTATGTCAGAGACATGCTGTAAAAATTGTTTCCCACCTTTCTGATTCATTCCAATCTTGGTTGCATTGATTTTATTTGTGCAAAAACTTTTTAATACAATCAAAATTATTCATTTTACATCTTATAAAGCTCTTTGTCTTCTTTGGTCAAAAATTCTTCCTTTCTCCATAGATCTGACACACAAACAATTTCTTGCTCTACCGATGTGCTTAAGTTATCAACCGTTATATATAAATCACGTATGCATTTTGATCTTCTTTTGGTAAAGTGTGTACGATAATAATCCATACCTAGATTCTGCCCTCCTCTTTTCAAGTTTCCCAGAAATTTCCAACAAATAGTAAGTTCTTATTCCAAAAACCTGTGTCTTTTTCTTTATTATATACTGAACTGCTATGATCATTTACCACTGTCTTGCATAAATAAACTTTTCCACTAATTTAACAAATTTCTAATTTACACATATTTTTTAATCTTTTTTATTTTATTTGTTTTCAGTGTTCTACAATCACTTTCACATTATCTTAGGTTTTTCCCCTGCCTCGCCGCTGTATTCCCCAGTCTTTCCCTGAGATGGCATATAGTCGCATATAGGTTCTACGCATACATTCCTATTAAATACATTTTCACCTAAAAATGTTTGACAGAAGAATCAAAATGAATGGGAGAAATCATAAAACAAATTTGCAAATAGTAGAAAAGAGAATGACCTGCTTCCTTCTCAGACCCATTTCCATAGATTTTTCTCTGGATGTGGAAGGCGTTTTACCATAAGAGATCAATGGGAATTTTTTAAGTCCTTGCATTGCAATGAAGTTCTAAGTCTATGAGAAAAAATCCTCACACACTGTGTTTGTTGCTGAGTACAAAGTTCTGCTGGTTCTGCTCCTTTTGCTCAGCATCAGATCATGTAAGTCTTTCCAGGCCTCTCTGAAGTCTTCTTATTCATCATTTCTTATAGCACAATACTATTCAATTTCCTTAGTATATCACAATTTAAACAGCCATTCCTTAATTGATGGACATCCCTTTGATTTCCAGTTTTGGACCATCACATAATGTTGCTATAAATGTTTTTCTACATGTGCCTCCCTTTCCCTTTCTTATGATCTCTTGGGGATACAGTCCTAGAAAAATTATTGCCAGGTCAAAAGGTGTGCCCATTTTTGTAACTCTTTAAGCAAAGTTCTAAATTGTTTTCCAGAATGGTTTTTTCAGTTCACAGCTTCACCAACAATGAATTAGTCTTCCATCTCTCCCACATCTTCTCCAACATTCATCTTCATCCTATCTTTTCATGTTAGCCAATCTGAGAGGTGTGATTTGGTATCCCAGAGATGTTTTGATTTGCATCTCTCTAATCACTAGTGATTTAGAGGATTTTTTCTTATTATTATAGATAGCTTTCATTTCTTCCTCTGAAAACTGCCTGTTCTTATGCTTTGTCCATTTATCAATTGGGAAATGACTTGTATTCTTGTACATTTGACTCAGTTCTCTATTTATTTTAGAAATGAGGCATTTATCACAGACACTAGTAGCGAAAATTCTTTCTCAGTTTTCTGCTTCCCTCCTAATTTTGCTTGCATTGGGTTTACATGTGCAAAAACTTTCCAATTTAATGTAATCCAAATTATCCATTTTGATCTTCATGTTTTATATTTCTTGTTTAATCTAAAATTTTTCCCTTCTTCACAAGTGTGTTAAATACACTATTCCTTGCTCCAGTAATTTGTGTATAATATAAACCTTTATACCTACATCATATACTCATTTGGACTTTTCTCTTGTGTACAGTATCAGACTTTAGTCTATGCCTAGTTTCCATCACACTATTATCCAGTTTTCCCAGCAATTTTTGTCAAACAATGAGTTCTTATCCCAGAAATTGGGGTCTTTGGGTTTATCAAATAGTAGGTGGCTATATTCATTGACTACTGTATGTTGGGTACCTAACCTATTTTGCTGGTCTATCCTTCTGTTTCTTAGCCAGTACCAACTGGTTTAGATAATTGCAATTTTATAATACAATTTGAGATCTGGTAGAGTTAGAACATTTTCCCTAGCATTTTTGTAGGCCAATGAATAAGTAAATTAATTTAGGTAGAATTGTTATTTTTATTATATTGACTTGACAACTGATGTTTTTCCATTACCTAGATTTGAGATTATTTGTGGGAAAATTGTCTTGTAATTGTGTTCATATAGTCAATCCCTGGATTTTTTTCGGCAGGTAGACTCCAAAATATTTTACAGTCTCTACCCAGCTTTAAATGAGATTTCACTTTCTATCTCTTGGTATTTGGCTTTGTTAGTGAAATACAGAAATGCAGAAGGTTTGTGTGGGTTTATTTTGTAACCTACAACTTTGCCCAAGTTGTTTATTATTTCAAGTAGGTTTCTACCTGACTCTGGGATTTTCTAGCTGTATCATCATATCATCTGCAAAGTGTTTTCTTTGTCCATTCTAATTCCATCAATTTCTTTTTCTTCTCTTATTGCTACAACTAACATTTCTAGTACCATATTGAATAATAGTGGTGATAATGGACATCCTCGTCTCACCCCTGACTTTATTGGAAATGCATCTAGCTCATCCTCATTGCATATAATGTTTGTTGAATATTTTAGTGGATACTGCTTATTACTTTAGGGAAAATTCCATTTATTCTAATGTCCTCCAATGTTTTCAAGAGGTGTTGTATTTAGTCAAATATGGCTGAGATAATCACTTGGTTTCTCTTAATTTTCTTGTTGATACCATTGATATTTGCATTTTCTTAGTTTTATTGTTGATCAATAATATTAATAGCTTTCCTAATATTGAACGAGCCTTGCATTCCTGTTATAAATCTTACCTGATCACAATGTATTATTCTGGTGATTAGTTGCTGTATTCTTTTTGCTAAAATCTTATTAAAACCTTTTTCATCTGTATTCACTAGGGAAACTGGTCCATAATATTCTTTCTCTGTTTATCTCTTGCTGGTATCAAATCCATAATTGTATCCCCAAAAAAATTTGGGAGGACTCCTTCTTCCCCAATTTTCCCAAATAGCCTATATTGTGTGGGAACTAACTGTTCTTTAAATGTTTGACAGAATTCACTTGTGAATCCCTCTGTTTCTGGAGAATTTTCCTAGTGAGTCCACTGATGACTTGTTCAATTTCATTTTCTGAGATGGGGTTATTTAAGTGTTCCGTTTCCTTGTCTGTTAATCTGGGCAATTTATATCTTTTAAAATAATCACCATTCTCATTATCACTGTTGAATTTATGGGCATACAGCTCAGGCTATGGTGCAAGATGCAAAAACAGAGCCAGGATGGGATTTACTTAAGGGTGGGAAAAGGTGTGAAAGTAAGAGTGTCGTATGTGTAATCTGAAATAAACAGGAAATAAAATGTTCAAGCTAAGTACATAGATTTATTAAGAAGTGTAGTCAATTGCATAATGTATAGGTATAAGCATCTTGTACTTTACACTGGACCAAGAAAAAAGAAAGAGAGAGTTTTCTATATATCAAAATATTATAATAAGTAAAATAAAAAGAGGAAGTCCAATTAGGTAACTTCATCTCTAATTAGAGGAAAGATTGAGGGCCTTCCAAATTGAAAGGTGAAGGATCAACAGGTAAAACTCCCTGAAATCAGAAAAAGAGATCTCCCATCACCACAAATGCCTGTATTCAGTCAAAGGACTATGGAACCAAGAGTTGATTGACCACTATGGGAACCATTTCAAGTTAAGATGCATTGGTTTCTTGAGATGTATCATTGTGAGATCATTTCTTGCATTAGTCCTCTGATTTGACTGTTTATGATTAGCATAGCCTACATCCTTTGGCAGAGGTTTTCTAGCTTCCCAGACACTCAACACTAGGTTCAAACAGTGCAATAAAGTTTTCTCACAGTTCCCCTAATTGAAGAATGTTTTCTCACAGATATTGGACTAGGTTTGTAATTGAATAGAAAGGTAATTGTTCCATAACATAGTCATAAGATGGAGTCAGTGTCCTTCACTCAGTTTCATCAATGACCTCAATGACCACCACCAAGGGAGAGAGCAAGTAGGTGGCCCCACTGATAGACTTCACTCAGCTCCCAGTCTCACTGAGGCCGGGTTCTAGGATTATCTCTTAGAATTTCCATGTTACATTCTCTACTTCTGTTTCCTATTACCAGGCTATTTCTTAGTAAGTCCCTCATCTGAGGTCGTGAGAGATTTGTGGAGGTTTTAAAACAGAAAACCAGAGGGAAGCAAAAGTCACTCTATTGGTTTCCAGCAATGATCAGAGTAATTGTGTGAACCATCATGGGTGTCATTTCCCTCACATCTCAACACTCATGGAATTATGAACATTGTCTAGAACCAGACCATGTTTCTAACCATGAGGTTCTTATTTATTTCTGATTCCCTTTTCTTCCAGCAGTTGGTAAAGCTACATGGAAAGAGACAATGAGAAAAATTTCTCTGAATTCCTCCTCCTAGGGTTTAACTGTGATAAGGCCTATAGCTGATCCTCTAGATTGCATAAATTCCTTCAATGGTCTCACCCTGCTACTGGAAATGTGACTGTATCCACAAGCAGTCAAAGTTACTTTTGTTGCTGTAATCTGGTTGTCACTGTCCTTGTGCTATACTGTATGAACTAAGTCTTTGTATGGACTGTATCCAACCAAAGTGGAAAACACACTGTTAACAGTATCATGCAATTAGACAAAAAAGAACAATACAAGTAATCCATTTCAACTGTTTCATTTTACAAAAACGGAAATTGATGACTACACTGATAAAATCATTTCTTCAAGGTCAGATAGCTCATTGAGAGTTAGAAGAACACACATCTAGCTACAGTGTACTACCTTCAGGTGTATTGCTCTTTCCCCTATATTATGCCATCACTCTTCTTTAAAAGACTCTTGCATTATTTATGGATTAAAACACTATTACCTGAACATAAGGGCGAGCTTTTGGGAAGAGGCGTTAATTACTTTTCAGGAGACCTGGCACTTCCTATATAAAGAAGGTATTGTCCTTGAGGACAAATGACTGTTTTGCATTTTTTTCCCTGTATTCCTAGTACCTAAGAGTGTCTTGGACATAAAGGATGCTAAAAATGTTCAGTAAATTAAAACAACCTTGGGAAAACTATGTGAGCTATTCAAAAATTAAGTTTTCTCATCTCTAAACAATTTGAGGTTCCATCAAGAAAACACCATAAACTCCCTAAACACTGACTTGTGAAGCAGTTTAGCTTTTCATTGCATTCATGTGAGTGGTCTGTCTACTACTCAAGAGCTCCACCAACTCTAGCCTTTGTCCTAGTCAATATCCTTTATGAGGTGTGATGGATGTTCAGTGGAGAATTTATGTAGAAATGTGGAAAAATGAGGTTAAGTTACATACATTTTTATGAATTATAGAATGAGGAGACAGAAATTAAAATTCCATGGACTGAGTATAATTAATTCATAAGTCTGGTTACAAAGGAAAAGAGAATATTCCTCTACTAAGGACTTTCTTGAGAGCCCCATTAATATCTCTGTTCTTCAGACTGTAGATGAAGGGATTAAGCATGGGAGTCACCACTGTATACATCATAGAAAAAATGATGTCTTTGATATTAGAGTTGCTGGAGGATGGGATAATATACTGGCCAATGATAGTCCCATAATAGAAAGACACCACAGAGAGGTGGGAACCACAGGTTGATAAATCTTTACAGATCCCCCTGGTAGAAAACATCTTCAAGATAGTTGAAAGAATATGGATGTAAGAGAAAAGGACCCATGTAAATGGCACTATAATTATTGCTACACCTACAATGAATATCAGTAGTTCATTGAGGGAGATATCTGAGCAGGATAGCTTGAGTAAAGCAGCCACGTCACAGAAGTAATGGGCTATGGTATTGTCCGCACAGAAGGAGAGTTGGACAAGAGGAATGGTGTGGGTCAAGGAGGAGGCAAAGTTGAGTGTCCAGGACCCAACCACGAGTAGGATGCATAGTTCCTTGCTCATGAGAGTGGAGTAGTGGAGAGGGCGGCAGATGGCAACATAGCGATCATAAGTCATTACAGTGAGCAGGAAGCTGTCCAGATCAGCAAACAATATGAAGAAATACATCTGTGAGATGCAGCCATTGTAGGAAATGGTCTGTCTTCCTGTCTGCATGTTTGCCAGCATCTTTGGGGTAGTCACTGATGAGACATAGAAATCAGTGAAGACCAAGTGACTAAGGAAGAAATACATAGGGGTATGGAGGTTGGAGTCTACTCTGATCAGCAAGATGATAAGCAGGTTCCCAAACAGTGTGGTGAGATACACACTCAGGAATAGGACATAGTACCACCCCTGTTGCTGTAGTCTGATGGGAAGTCCTAGGAGGAGGAATTCAGAGATACTCGTCTCATTGTCTCTTTCCATTCTGTTTTAGTAACTGCTGGAAGAAAAAGAAATCAGAATTTAATACCACTGGGTCACAAATATCATAGTATTCTGAATATGTTAGACTTCATACACGTAACTCATAAAGTCACAAATTTTTAGATAAGATTTGAATACAGAGTCTAAAATGTTAGTGATATAAAGGATCTTAGAACACAAAGTGTAAGAACAGAAAGGTGCTTTACAAGTGACAAGGGCAGCACTAGTATATAAAATGCTAAAGATGGAAAATACCTTCGAGTATAACCAGAACAATATTATATTGCGAAAAAAATCATTATCTACAATGTTATAAAATAAAACATGTGCTGTTTGAATTAGAAGGGACTTTATATCATATAACATTAGACCTTGGAATCAATGGATTATATTTATCCTATTACAAATATTGCCTTTGTAATCTACCTTTAGAGCAAATAAGATGGGGATTTCATTGTTTTCTTTTCTAGTTCAGTTTCCTAGACTCATAACAAACTTCTGAAAAATTGATCTCCTTTGAACCCTGATGGCTAATAACTATGCTGAGTCATATAGGTCTTCTACCTTCTGACTCTGAGTCAATCTAGAAATGAGTCTTTGTTGTATATCCTAGAAGGTTTGCACTTAAGTTTGGGAGATTTGCTAATGAGAAGGAATTTTTATTCTCTAGAAGGGATTCTGAGTTGCCATTTGTTAAGAGGCCCTAGATTACTCAAAGTTTTGTGCTCTCCCATCTCTCCCATTTGAGTGGTGTATGTAGGTGGTTGCGTTACTTTGTTCAGACTCTAAGAGCCCTATCTCTTGAATACATGGGCTAATTTATCTATTTGCATTTACTGTTTTCTAATTAAAGTAAGATTGTTGACCCTTCAAATGTTTCTTTCCTTTAGCAAACCAGATCAAAAACCTGTGCTACCAGTTCATTCTGGGTTGGCTAGCAAGCTTGCCAATACATCTACCAGTACAGTCTTTGTTCAACAAGCTTTCCTCTTATTCAGAGAGAAACTTGTGCTGCCATGACTGTCTCTGGGTGGATATCACACGGATTCTCCATTCAGAGTCTATAGGGAGAGAGGAGGATTTCTCAGACATCTTACTCTGCTCTCCAAATTACTGTTCTATACAATAAACATACTGTCCTACATTTCTTCATAATGCATGTAGAGATGGAAGAGACCTCTGAGATTATTGAGTACAACTCTCCATTTCATAGTTTTAAAAATGATACTCAAAGAAATAATCCATATATAGATGAGCTATTGATCCCTATTTTGAAAAGAAGAAAATCTAAGGAGAAGTGCCTGTATATGAACCTTGGCATCAAACTGATTCTGTGAGCAATTATATTTATTTTGCTTTGTGTCTTATATTTCATCTAAAGTTCCCCACAGTAGCTCATTATTGTGTGGAAGTGTCCCTGGATTTCTAGGCTATGCAATGCATCACAAGCACTCATAGGCCCTGACAAACAGGCTAAGTAACTGACCAATATGGGACTAAAACTCTGATTCCAAGTATGGTCGTCTGTCTGCTATATAATCTTCTCTCTCCATTCCATTTTTTAAAGTTTTTACAGTTTATATTCTTAGGTTCTTATAATATCTGATGTTTTCATCATCATTCTAAGATCCTTTCCTTGCTAATATTCAATCTTATATGGACTCGAGTGCTCTTCCAGTTCTAAATTAAATCTAATTAAATTCAACAAACACTTGTTAAGTGACTATTTGGCAGTCATTGGGCTACATTCTAAAGATACAATAAACTATACAAATACCATGTATGCCGAGAGGAAATACCCAAAAAGACAAAATATTTGGATGAGATGGTCCAAAAAGAAGTAGATGAGTCAAGAAAGGTATTTTCTGTGTAACTGTACAACAGATGAGATCTGAAAGGAGTGGGAGAGTCAAGAAGCAGAAATGAGGAAGGAGAGAATTTCTGGTGTGAGGCAAAACCCAAGCAAAGGTTCAGCAGTGGGGGGCTGGCTTTCACCCCTATATAGAAAACAATCAAGTAAGCCAGTTTAGTTTAAGAATGGAGTGTGAGGAGAGCTCATGTTTATTTTGTCTGGACAGAGAAACTGGTGCAATATCTGGGTAGTTTTGCTGCTGAACATAAAATATTTTCTTATATTTTGTTTCAGAGTCAATTAGGAAACTTTCACATTATGTTTACATTTACATTTGAGAGGCATGATCAGACCTGTATTAAAATTCTTCATTCTCTATCTTTGTTCAGCAAAGTGATTTTTCTACAATTCAGGTCTGATCTTGTCACCCAAACCGCTTAACTCCTACACACACACACACACACACACACACACACACACACACACACGCACGCACTCAATAAACTCCAGTGGCCTCCGATTATCTCCAAGATCAAAAACAAAATGCCCTGTTTGATAGTCAAAGCCCTTTGCAACCTATCCCCATTCCCTATCAATGGTCTTCTGACATGATACCATGCTCTTCAGTCCTGGTGAAACTGACCTCCTGGCTGCTCCAGAGACAACATACTGCAGCTCTCAGCTCCAGGACTTCTCTTTGGCTCTCTGTCATGTTTGGAATGCACTCCCTCATCTCTGCCCAAAGAATTTTTTCGTTTTCTTTAAGTCCCAACGAAAATCCCATCTTTCTTAGGAAGTCTTTCCCAACTACTCTTATTTTTTGTGCTTTTCTTCTGCTACATTATTTTCTATTTTTCATGTATAATGACTTCTATATGTTCTTTGGCATTCTATATTCTTCACTAGATTGTGAGCTACTTGAGGGAAGGAATTATCTTTTGACTCTTTTTATAACACCAGAACAGTGCTTGACAGAATGTAAGCACTAAATAAATGTTTTATGATTGATTTAAAAACTTTTTCTGTCATTCACATCCCAGGTCCTAATAGTCTTTGGTCTCTCATGTTGATTAAATAAACTGGGAACCTGTATGGAAAAGTTTAAAGGGCTCACTGTAGAGATTCCTGGAACTGGATTCAGAATGTGACATTGCACGAGTCACTTTACAATTTTTCACTCTCACATTGCGCATTTGAAAAGTAAGAACCATATCACGTACCTCTCAATGTTTTTGAGGGTATCAAATGAGTTATTGTTTATAAAGCACTTTGCAAACCAATAAGTGCTATAAAATGTTAGTTATCAAGTGGAAATATGCTTTGTTATATGTGAGGAAACAGAATAATATGAACCCATCAATTTGTCTCTCTCTCTGTCTCTGCTTATCTCTATCTCTCAGTCTTTTTCTCTGTTTCTGTCTCTTTCTCTGCCTCTGTTAGTCTATTTGTCTCTCTGTCTGTCTGTCTCTCTCTCTCTCACACACACACACAGAAACACACACACAATCTACATAAATACACATTTTTTTGAGTAAGGTTTTGTAAAACTATCAGACCTGTTCCTTCATGGGATAAATTCAGATACTCTCAGCTCCAGAGTATAGAGCTTGTCACCAGAATACATAGGGGTCTGGACGGAAAAGAAGAATTCAGATCTTCAGCCCAAATTCTTGACCACTCACAGGGGATGGAGGGATGCAGGAAGCATCACACTTGTTGGGAAAATCTGCTTCATTCCTCTTCACCACTTCTTCACCCCAAGCAGGAGCCTGGGGCTCCTGCTTTATCAGTCAAAGGAGTAATGAGGAGGTGGGAGACAATGCTCCCACGATGCTGGTCTGCAATAAACATGGATTAATTGCCTGATTCCCCCCTAGTCTCCCTGTAAAATACATACACTGGTGTTGGGGGAAACAGAATGTTATTGCCAGAGATTGGAAAAGGCAGTGCTGTCAGCCCTTGGGAAAAATTCCTTTGGGATGTCCATCCTCACTCTCCTGGGTCTGTGTAAACAAATCATCAGCTTCTTATTCTCCTGCTCAAAGCTTCTACTGCTGCAACTCTCATTCACTAATGCCACTAGTACTGACCCAGTTTCTTATACAACCATAATCAACCAAAGGTTGGATTCTTCAGATATTGATAGGGATCCTCCTCATCTTCATCATAGTTTGATATTTTAACAGGTTGAAACATTTTTGTAAGAAATGAAGGAAACACATAAAGTAAATCCTGTTAGAGTTAGAGATAGTTTCACTTACATTTGTATCCCCAGTGCCTAGCACAGTGCTAAGGCACCGAATAGACATCTAATAAGTGAAAGAAAAATTCACTGAGTGAAAGAAAAAATACATTTTTAAAAAGCTGGAAATGCTTTAGCACTTTTGAGTTTGTAGACACTCTGTCATCAAAACTGGTCTGTACTTTAGGTAAAACATTTCCTCGCCCCCATTCTAGAGATGGTGTTCATTTGTACTACTGAATATAGAGAAGTATTCTGTTCACTACATCATTAACAACAGCCGCTCAGAAAGTGAAAGTGACCTTCTTAGGGTCATATTGTCCATTCATTCAGTGAAGGCATGTATTCAGCAGCTATTACATGCAAGGCTTTAGGCTATACTTTGAGGATATTCAATTGCAAAGAGGATCTCTTTGGTGATTCTGGATGTTTCCTTTTGCTGATGTAGAGGACAACTCTTCAAACCCTTCTCAATAATCCTTGGAAAATTTTTTCCATAGATGTCCACAATTTTGTATCTGCATTCCACCAAAAATGCTATGTTCCATCTTCTTTGCTTCAGACATAACCACAGACTACTTGGTCTGCCAATTTGTCATGTATTATTCCTCCTCTCTGGCCAAACTTTGCTCTTTATTGGCTCATGAATTTCCCCATTCATATTTGTTCCAGTTCTTTAAAGATCTTTATTTGTCATATGTTGAGCATTCCCTCACCCACCATAAATGTTTCAAATGAATTCTAGTTAATGCTACTATTTAATTCTTTGGAGAATTGCAATGTTCCATGACTCAAAGCTATACAAGAACACTTGTGCAAGAAAAGCAACAATTTTTAACAACAACCCTAGAATTCCAGACTCCTGAGTTTTTTATGGAACCTTCAAGTTCATCTTTTCCAACTCCTGCCTGAACAGTTCCTGACCTTGTTGAGATCATAGTCTAGTGAATGGTGAAGAGTATCAATAATAACAATGTGACCCAAAACGTGGTAAATACAATAAAAGCAAACAAAGACCTAAGAATGTTCACATGTAAATTGCTTGCAGACCATGTACTATAAAGAACAATGTATTGCAACTTAAGCTATGATATTTGGCTGCTTATGAGTCATACTCGTACAGCTTACAGCAATGGAACACAAAGTCTTCCGGCTACAAGGCTAGTGTTCATTGGACTATTCTAATAGGAATATACTATAAAACCATAGACTTATTAAGACTATAAATTCATATGCAGCATCATGTACCAGAAAGCACATTGGACATGGAGTCTGGGTTGGACTCTCAGCTTTGCCTCTCGCCACCTAGGGATCCATGAAAAATTACTTGAACCACTTGGGTACTAGTTTCCTTATCTCTGGAAAGAGACAGTTAACAAAAATGACTTCTCAGATACCTTCCCAATCTAATCTTTTATGATTTTATGAAAATATATACCACATAAATTATGGTATTTCTACCAAATATTAAAACTCCTCTTCAGTATCATCCTTTGTTTCTTCATGAGTTCAGTGACATTTTACAAAATCATTCTATTTTTAAAGTCACTTTTATTTGTTTTATTAAACACTTTTAAATTTTATGTAATACATTTTAACAATTATTTTTTAATTTTTGATTTCTAAATACTTTCCATTCTATTAAATCTCCCCCTCTTCGAGAAGCCAAGAAATTTGACATAGATCATACACACTAAATCATACAAAACAGATTTTCACATTTACCATGTTTTCAACAACAAAAAAATAAAACAATAAAAATAAGGGAAGGTAAAATATGCTTCAATCTCTGTTCAAAGTCTATCACTTTTCTCTCTGGAGGTAGATAGCATCTTTCATCATGAGATCTTTGGTCTTGGATCTTTGTCTTGATTAGAGTTATTAAGTCTTTCCTACTATACATACTTTTAATATTGCTGTTACTATGTACAATATTTTCTTGATTCTACTGACTTTACTTTGCATGAGTTCTTGTGAGGTTTTCAAGGTTTTTTGAAACCATACTGGTAATCATTTCCCATACCAAAATAATATTCAATCACAATCATATAGTACAATTCTTTCAGCCTGTCCTCAATGGATTGACATCCCTTTGACTTCACATTCTTTGCCATCACTTACACAGGCAAAAAAAGACCTTCTATTAGCATTTTTGTACAAATAGATCCCTGCCTCTTTTCTTTCATCTTTAGGATACAGTACTAATAGTGATACTGCTGAGTCAAACTATTATATTTAGAGTCAGGCTTCAGAGCTAAGATTAGGTTTAGCTCTTGTAGTGTCATTCTAGATTGTTAGGTTTAAGGTTAGTGTCAGGATTAGTTCTTTGCTTGTCATTCTAAATTGTTCTCCAGAATGGTTGGACTACTTTAAAACACTCTGAATAAAGGATTTGTATCCATTTTTTTCACATACTCTCCACAATTTATCATTTTTCTTTTTTTCCGTGTTACTCAGTCTTATAAGTGACATTTGTACTTATATCCATTTCTCTACTCAGTAGGGATTTAGGAGATATTTTCCTGTGAGTATTAGTAGTTTTGATTTCTTCTGAAAGTTTATTGTTTGTATGTCTTGATCACTTATCATTTAAGGACTACACGAATTTATAAATATGGCTTGATTCCTCATATATTTGAGAAATGATATCTTTATCAAAAATAGGCAGTAAAAATTGTTTCCCAGCTTTCTGCTTCCTTCTAATCTTGATTGTATTGTTTTTGTTTGTGCAAAATCTTTTAATTGCAATCAAAATTATCCTTTTTACATCTCATAATACTCTCTTTATCTTGTTTGGTGAAAAATTTTTATTTTCTCCATAGGTCTGACAGGTAAACTATTCTTTGCTCTCCTGAATTCCTTATGGTATCACCCTATATGTCCAAATCATGTACCCATTTTGAACTTCTTTGGATAAATAGTCGAAAATATCAGTGTACACCTAGATCCTCCCCCACTCTTTTTCAGTTTCCCCTGAGGTATTATCAAATAGTAAGTTTTTATTCTAGAAGCTAGGGTCTTTGACTTTATCAAATATTAGCCTGCTAAGGACATTTACTATTGCTTCTTGTTTACCTAATATATTTCACTAAACCACAATCCACTAATTCCACTCAGAATTCAGAAATTTCTAAGTCACACTTGTTTTCTAAGTTTGGAAAAACTACATACCATTTCTGTATCTACCTTTGTCATGTTATATATCAATTATCTTGTAACTATCAATGAACTATCATATTAAGTAAATCAATATCAAACTAAATAGCAATTAAGAAATTGTGTCTGATTCCTACGTATACTTTCCATAACGGAGATGGAATGAAGTTCAGGTAGTTGATCTAAAATGGCTAGTTAGACTGCAACAATGAGAGGTGTGAAAAAAATATTGAGGTGTCAGGCTATGGCAGTAGATTCCATAACAAAGCAAGGATTGTTAAAATTATTTGAGGGAAATGGTTTGAAGGCTAGAGTATCGTTGGTGAGATCTGAAATAAATGAGGAATCAAAGGTTCAAGGTAAGCATGTAGATTTCTTAAGTGATTATTGTCACTGATTTATTAAGTCAATTGCATAACAAATAGGGACTAGATCTCCTGAGCTTCACACTGTATCATGAATACAGAAGGAGAGAGATTTTTATGTATTTGAAAATTACAATAAGCAAAATACAATAGGAAGCACAACTAGGTAACTTAAGTTCCAACTGGAGGAAACATTGGGGGCCTTCAAAGTTGAAAGGTGAAGTTTCAACAGCTTAAATTCCTTGAAATCAGAAAAGGATGTCTCCCATCACCCCAAATGTCAGCATTCACTCAAAGGAACATGGAAGCAAATGCTGATTGACCACTATGGGACCCATTTTCACTTAAGATGCATTGGTTGCTTGAGATGTATCATTGTGAGAAAACTTCTTGCATCAGTTTTCAAATCTGACTGAGTTTCTGATAAACATAGCCTAGGTCCTTTGGCAGAGGTGTTCCAGTTTCCAAGACACTAAGGGCTAGCTTCAAAAAAATGCAATAAAGTTTACTCACAATTTCCCTAACTGAAGAAACAACTTGGACTAGGTCTGTAATTGAATAGAAAGGGGACTGATCCAGAACCTAGTCACAAGATAGAGTCAGTGTGCTCCATTCAATTTTAACAATGTACCACAATGACCACATCCAAGGGAGAGAGCAAGGAGGTGGTACCACAGATAGATTTCACTCAGCTTCCAGTCTTACTGAGGCCTGGCTCTAGAGTTGTCTTTTAGAAATTCCATGTTACGTTCTCTACCTCGATTTTCTAACACTGATCTATCTCTTAGTAACTCCCTCATTCGAGGTCATGAGACAGAGTTGTGGAAGATGTAAAACAGAAAGCCAGACTGAAAGGAATCACTCTATTGGTTTCCAGCTAGGATCATAATAATTTTGTGCTCCATCATGTGAGTCACCTGCCCCACATCTCAAAACTCATGCCATTAGCAATATCCTAGAGGATCCCGATGCTGGCTTGAACCCTGATGGTTCTTATTTATTTCTGATTCCTTTTTCTTCCAGTACTTACTAAAACAGCATGGAAAGAGAGAGTGAGAAGAATGTCTATGAATTCCTTCTGTTAGGATTTAACTGTGAGAAGACACACAGCTTACCCAGAAGGTTGCATATAAAAAGTACCACCCTGGTTAGGATCTTTGACTGCTTGATCAGGATAAATTTGAAGATTTCTCCTCCACTCTACCATTGCATAAGGCCCCTAGAAGGATCTCTCTCTGCCACTGGAAATGTGAATATATTGATAGGTAATAAAAGTTATTTTTGGTACAGTTAGCTGGTTCTCACTGGACTTGTGTTGCACCGTATCAACTAAGAGTTCATATCCAACCAAAGTGGAAAAGAGACTATTAACAATATCATGGAATTAGAGCAAAAAGGGATCTTACAGGTCATCGAGTCCAACTGCTTCATTTTATAAAAAAAGGAAATTGAGGAAGGAATTGTTAAAAATTATTTGCTGAAGGTGACACAAATGGTTGGTAGCTGGGAGAACTGACATGTAACCACAGTACAGTACCTCCAGGTGCATTGCTTTTCCCATCATATTCCACCATCTCTCTCCTGTAAAATGCTCTTGAATTATTTCTTGATTAAAACAGTATTACCTGAACATCAGCGTGAGCTTTTGGGAAGAGAGATTGATTTGGTTTCAGGAGACCTAGAACTTCATACATGATGAATGTACCATCCTTGAGGACAAACGACTGTTTTATATTTTTCCTTGTATTCCTAGTACCTAAGAGTGCCTTGAAAATAAGGGATGCCAAAAATGTCTGGTAAATTTAAGTAGCTTTCGGAAAATTATGTGAGCTTTGAAAAAATTAAGTTTCCTCATCTCTAAAGGATTTTTCTTTCTCTCACTAAAGTACGATAAAGTCTACAAATAGTGGCTTGTGAACAATAAAGCAATGTAGCTTTCTTTGCATTCATGTGAGTGGTCTGTCTACCATTCAAGAGCTCCACCACTATTAGGCTGTCTCATTTTTAGAATACCTTGATGATGTCTAATGAACTTTCTATGGAGAATTTATGCCAAAATGTAGAAAAATAAGTTTGTTATATATAATTTTTGAATTATAGAGTGATTAGATACAAATTATAGTTCAACGTACAGATTAAAATTAATTAATGATTCTGGCTAGGAAGGACAAGGGAACATTTCTCTACTAAGGACTTTCTTCAGAGCCCCATTAATATCTCTGTTTCTAAGACTGTAGATGAAGGGGTTCAGCATGGGAGTCACCACTGTATACATCATAGAACAAATGATGTCTTTGATATTAGAGCTACTGGAAGAGGGGAAAAGGTACTGACCAATTATTGTCCCATAATACAATGACACCACAGAGAGATGGGAGCCACAGGTGGATAAAGCTTTGCAGATCCCCTTGGTAGAAGACATCTTCAGGATAGTACAAAGAATACGGATGTAAGAGACAAGGATACATGTTAATGTCATTATAATGAATGCTACCCCTACAGTGAATATCAGTAGTTCATTGAGGGAGATATCTGAGCAGGATAGCTTGAGTAAAGCACCCAAGTCACAGAAGTAATGGGCTATGGTGTTATCTGCACAGAAGGATAGTTGGACCAGTGGAACAATGTGAATCAAGGAGTGGGCAAAGTTGACTGTCCAGGACCCAACCACCAGTAGGATGCATAGTTCCTTGCTCATGAGAGTGGTATAGTGGAGGGGATGGCAGATCGCAACATAGCGATCATAAGCCATTGCAATGAGCAGGAAGCTGTCCACATCAGTAAACAAAATGAAGAAATATGTCTGTGAGATGCAGCCACTGTAGGAAATGGTCTGGCTTCCTGTATGCATGTTTACCAGCATCGTTGGAGTTGTCACTGATGAGAAACAGAGATCAGTGAAGGCCAAGTGACTGAGGAAGAAATACATAGGGGTATGGAGGCGAGATTCTGATCTGATCAGTAAGATGATAAGCATGTTCCCAAAAATTGTGGTGAGATATATACTCAGGAAAAGGACAAAGAACAACCCTTGCTGCTGTGGCCTGATGGGAAGTCCTAGGAGGAGGAATTCAGAGACATTTGTCTCATTCTCTCTTTCCATGATGTTTTAGTAACTGCTGGAAGAAAAAGGGTTCAGGAATAAATACCTTTGGATCACAAAAATCATAGTACATTGAATATATTATGCTTCATACACATCAGTCATAAAGTCACCTATGTGTCGAAAAGATTTTGAATGCAAACTTTATAATGTTAGAGTTAACAATAATCTTAGGCCTTAAAGTGTTATAAAAGGAAGAGACTTTAGAATTGACAATGGTAGCACTAATACACAAATTACTAAAGATGGAAAAATCCTTGGAAAAGAGTGACAGCAATATTATATTTCGATAAAATAATAATCTGCAGTCTTGTAAAACATGCTGTTTGAATTAAAAGGGACTTTATATTATATAATGTTACACCATGGAATTCATGGACTATATTCATGCTTTAACAAAAGACTGCCTTTGTAATCTACCTTTAGAGCAAGCAAGATGGGATTTGTGTTGTTTTCTTTTCTGGTTCAGTTTCCTAGGCTCATAGTAAATATCTGAAGGATTGATCTCCTTTGAACTCTGATGGTTAACAGCCATGCTGAGTGATGCAGGTTTTGTACCTACTGGCTCTGAGTCAATAAAGAAATGAGTTTTTGTTATATATCCCCGGAGGTTTGCTTTTGGTTTTGCGGGGTTTGCTTATGAGAAGGAGAACAAGCTTTTGATTCCCTGGAAGGGACTCTGAGGAGCCATTTGTTAAGAGCTCCTCAATTGCTCAGAGCTTTGTGCTCTCCCATTTGGGTGGTGTGTATTTGTGGTTGTACTACTTTGTTCAGACACTAAGAGCCCTAGCACTTGAATCTATGTGCTAATTTCTCTGCTTGTATTTACTGTTTTCTAATTAAAATAAGATTGTTGACCCCTTGAAAGTTGCTTTCCTTTAGCAAACCAGATAAAAGACCTGTGCTACCTATCCACTCTAGGTCTGCTAGGATGCTTGCTAATACATCTACCAATACAGTCTTTCTTCAACATGTTTCTCTTTTATTCAGAAAAAAAATGTTCCCGCTATGACTGTCTCTGGGTGAGATCACACTTGGATTATCACATGGATTCTCCATTCGTAGTCTAAAGGGAGAGAAGAGGTTTCTCCAAAACCTGATTCCTCTCTCCAAAGTACTGTTCCTTACAGATAACATATAGCCCTACATTTCCTCATAATACATAAAAAGATGGAAGAGGCCTCTGAGGTTATCAAGGACAAACTCTTCATTTCACAGTTTAAAAAAATGATACTAAGACAGTGACTTACGGAAGTGGCTTAGGAGAGGTGCTTGTATATTAACCTTGGCATCACATGGACTCTATGATCAATTATTTGTATTTTGCTTTGTGTCTTCTACCTCCTCTGAAGTTCTCCCACTGTACTTCATTATTATGTGGAAGCTCCCCTGGATTCCTCAGCACTCTTAGGCTCTCCCAAACTGAGAAGATTCATATATGGGCCCTGTGATGACTAAGTGTAATTACTGGTGGTACTGACAAATCTGACCAAGATTCAGATGTGACAAAGGCAGGGCCCTCTTCCCCTAGCCAGCCTGGATATGGGTTTTTACTGATTATTTCTGTTATACTGACTGATCATCAATGATGCCTATTTCCAAATAACTCTAATGTGAATGTCATGGCCAAAGATAAGATGAACTTCCTTACTTCTGTGCATTGTGATAGTACAGAAATACGTAAAAAGACCACAACATATTATTGGCACTATTCACACATAAAGATTCTCTTCTTGTGAAAACAGGGATCAATA
>CM053769.1:334684247-334702957 GCA_028658325.1 Potorous gilbertii | reverse complement strand
TCTCATGACCTCGAATGAGGGAATTAGTAAGAAATAGGCTGTTATTAGGAAACAGAAGTGGAAAATTTAACATGGAAATTCTAAAAGACAACTCTACAAGCAGGCCTCAGTAACACTGGGAGCTGAATGAAGTCTATCAGTAGTACAACCTCTTTGCTCTCTCCCTTGGTGGTGGCCTTTGGGGTCGTTGTGAAAATTGAGTGAAGAACACTCACTCCATCTTGTGACTACGTTCTGGATCAGTTCCCTTTCTGTATAAGTACAGACCTGGTACAATTTTTGTGGGAAAAATTTTTTCAATTAAGGGAATTGTGAGAAAACTTTATTGCATTATTTGAACCTAGCCCTGAGTGTCTCGGGAGCTGGGACGCTTCTGCCAATGGACCCAGGTTATGCTTATTATCATAAACTCAGTCAGATATGAAGACTGATGCAAGAAGTTTTCTCATAAATATACATCTCAAGCAACCGATTCATCTTAACTGGAAACCATAATGGTCAATCAATTATTGTGTCCATGTTCCTTTGGCTTAATACGGACATTTCGAGAGATGGGAGACCTGTTTTTCTGATTCCAGGGAGTTTGACCTGTTGACCCTTCCCCTTTCAACTTGGAAAGCCCTCAATCTTACCTGCAATTGGAATTCAAGTTAGCTAATTGTACTTCCTATTTTTATTTTGCTTTTTGTAATATTCTAACATATAAAAATCTCTCTCTGTCTTTATTGATGGTCCAGTGTCAAACCCAGGCATCCTGTTACCTACCGGTTGTGCAATTGGTTGTGCTACTACATAAATCTATAAGCTTAGCTTGAACCTTTGATTCCTCATTTATTTCAGATTTCACACATGACAGTCTGACCTTCACAACCAACCCTCATGTAATTTTAACCATCCTTGCTTTGCTATCAAATCTACTGTTACAGTCTGAGGTCTCAATATTTTAGACATGTCTATCTGTTCTGCAGGCTAACTAGCCATTTTAAATCCACTTTCTACACCCTATTCAAACTCCTTTGTGGATAGTATGAGTAGGAATCAGGCACACATCCTGAATAGATATATAGCATGATATTGATTTACTTAATATGATAACTTATATGTAACATGAAAAAGGCAGACAAAGAAATCATGTGTAGCTATATTCAGCTCATAAAACAGGTCTGAACTAGAAATTCCTCAATTCTGTGCATTGGAATAGTGGAATAGATTAGGTACACAAAAGACATTAGTAAATGACCATAAGAGTCTAGTATTTAATAAAATCAAAGACCCCAGTTTTTAGAATAAAAACTTAGTATTTGATGATATCTTCAGGGGAAATTGAAAAAGAGTAGGGCAGAATCTTGGTGTAGACTAACATCTTAGACTATTTATCAAAAGAAATTCAAAATGGGTACATGATTTAGGCATGAAGGGTGATACCCTAAGGAAATCAGGAAAACAAACATAGTTTACCCCTCAGATCTATGGAGAAAGGAAGCATTTTTGACCAAGCAAGACATAGAGAGTATTATAACATGTAAAATGAATAATTATTACTGTATTTAAAAGTTTTGGCACAGACAAAACCAATATAAGCAAAATTGGAAAGAATCATAAAGCTGGGAAACAATTTTTGCAGCATATCTTTGATAAAGACCTCATTTCTCAAATATAGAGGGAACCAAGCCATACTTTAAAAGGAATAGCTATTCCTTACTTGATAAGTGGTCAAGGCATACAAACAATAAGCTTTCAGAAGAAATCAGAGCTGTTAACAGTCACAGGAAAAAATGTCCTCAATCACTATTGAGTAGAAAAATGTATACAAAGACAAATATGAGATACCCCTAAACACCTATATTTTTGGTTATAGTGGAAGAAAAGGAAAATGACAAATGCTGGAGGGCATGTGGAAAAATTTGACATAATGCAATATTTGTAGAAATGTAACCTAGTCCAAACATTCCAGAGAACAATTTAAAATGACAACAGAAGAACTAATCCTAACCCTAATCCTAAAAATTTAGAAGGATGCTAGTTCCAGATGTTGACCCTAATCCTAATCTCTAAACTTAATTAAAACCTAACAATTTGATGCAGCAGTATCACTATTAGGACTGTATCCCAAAGAGAGCAAAGAATAGGGGCAACGATCTACTTGTACAAAAATGCTAATAAAAGTTGTTTTTGTGTGTGTATGTGGTGGCAAAGAATGGGAAGGCAAAGGGATGTCCATCCATTGAGAATTGGCTGAAAGATTTGTATCATATGATTGTGACTGAATATTATTGTGGTATAGGAAATGATTAGCAGTATGGTTTTGGAAAAAGTTTGGAAGGCTCACAAGAATTCATGCAAAGTGAAGTCAGTAGAACCAAGAAAACATTGTATATAGTAACAGCAATGTTGAAAGAATGATAAACTAGGAAAGACTTAACTACTCTAATCAAGACAAAGATTCAAGACAGTCGCAAAGATCCTATGATGAAAAATGCTATCCACCACCAGAGAGAAAACTGACAAACTTTGAACACACATTGAAGCATATTTTTCTTCCTTTATTTTTATTTTTATATTTTGTTTCTGTTGAAAGCATGGCAAATATGGAAATCTGTTTTGTATGATTTTGTGTGTATAATCTATGTCAAATTTCTTGGCTTCTCAAAGGGGAAGAGATATAATGGGATGGAAAGAATTTATAACTCAAAATTTTAAAAAATGATTGTTAAAATTTCTTACATAAAATTTGGAAGTATTTAATAAAACAACCAAAAATAATTTTAAAATAATTCTATTCATTAAAATTCCATTTTAATTTATTAATTTAAATTAATTTTATTTATTTTCAGTGTTCTACAATCACTACCATATAACTCAGATTTTTTTTCCCTCCCTCCTTCCTACCCCACCCCTCCCTCCCAGAGGAGGCATGCAATTTTATATAGGTTCTACGCATGCATTCCTATTAAATACATTTGCACTGTAGTCACGCTGTGTAGAAGAATTGAAATGAATGGGAGAAATCATAGAACAAACCAAAACATAATACACACACAAAAAAAATGATCTGCTACATTCTGCAATTGAATTCCATAGTTCTTTTTCAGGATGTGGAAGACATTTTACCTTAAAACACCATAGGGAATTTTTTTTAAGTTCTTGCATTGCAATGAAGTTCCAAGTCTACTAGAAAAACTCTCGCACACTGGTTTTAGGAATGTTGTCCTGAAGTAATGAAAACAAAAACAAGATGATATTAAACAGGAGTTTTAACACTTAGCAGGAATGCCATATTTTATGTGGTATGTGTTCTCATAAAATCATAAAATATTAGAGTAGGAAGTTGAGTAGTCATTTTTTGTTACCTGCCTCATTTCACAGATAAGGACTAGAACCTAAGAGGTTTAAGTAATTTTTCATGGATATCCAAGTAGTGAGTGGCAAAGCTAACAGCCCACCCCAGATATGCTGACTCCAAGTTCAATGCACCTTCTGCTACATGAGACTGCATGCGAATTTATAATCCTAATAAGTCTATGGCTTTTTAGGATACTCTTATTAGAACAGTCCAATGAACACTAGCCTTGGGACTTGAAGACTTTTGTTCCATTGTAGTAAACTGTACAAGTAGGACTCAAATGCAGCCAAATCTTATACTTTATAGTCCAGAGCATTCTTCCTTAGATTACAGAATGTGCAAACAATTTACATATGAATAGTCTTAGATCTCTGTTTCCTTTTAAAGAATTTCTAAGGTTCTGTTTCATATTCTTTTTTTTACACCTTCACCCATATACTAGACTATGATCTCTAAAAGGTCAGGTACTGTTCAGGTAGGATTTGGAAGAGATAATCATTAAGGTTCCATCAAAAATTCAGGAGTCTAGAATTCTAAGATTTTTTAAAAAGTTGCTGCCTTTTATCCAAAAGTGTTTCTGTATAACTTTGAATCATGGAACATTGCAGTACTCCAAAGAATTAAATATTAGCATTACCCCAAAATCACTTGAAATGTCCATGGTGGATGAGAGAATTCTGCAACATATAACAAATAAAGAACTGTAAAGAATGGGAGCAAATGTTAACAGGGAAATTGAGTAAAAAAGAGTAAGGATTGGCCATAGAGAAGGAATGAGGGATGACAAATGGGCAGATCGAGTAGTCCGTGGTTATGACTGAAGAAAAGAAGGATGGAACACAGCAAACTGGCCTACTTCGTTATTCTCTATACACAGATGAAACCCAACCTCCCACTGCTGACCCTTTGCTTGGGTTTTACCTCACACCAGAAATTCTCTCCTTCCTCATTTCTGCTTCTTGGCTCTCTCACTCCTTTCTAATCTCATCTGTAGTAGAATTACCTGAAAAATACCTTTCTTACAAAATCCACTTGTTTTTGGAATGACCTCACCCAATTTATTTGCATTGTAGGATATTTTGTACATATATAGGTACATGTATCTTCCACATGTGCACAATGACTTGCAAATTGTAGGTGTCTTAATAAATGTTTGCTGAAATTAAGTTAATTTGATTTACAACTGGAAGAGACCTTGAGACCATATAGGATAGAATCTTAGCAGGAAAAGGATCATGGAATAATGATGAAACAGCAGAATTTATAGGAACCTAAGAATTTAAAATATAAAATTTAGAATGGAAAGATAACATCATCTAGTGGAAAGATGACCATACTTGGCACAAGAAGCCTTGTTGTTTATGGTCCCATCTTGGTCAATTACTTAGTCATTTACATGTGGAGCAATAACTTCATATTTTGTTTTCAATTTTCTTCTCTGAATAAAAGGGTATAAAGAATAACCTTTTAGGATATCAGATAATATCTTCACACTAGAGAAGAATTTAAAATGTCAGATAGAGAAGGATTCATAAAAGGTAAACTAGTCTGAACTGCCCATTAAACAGAGAAGAAAGCAGAATCCAGAAAATATGTGGTTGAGGTCAGTATTGATAAGTGAATTAATCACAGAGTCAAGTCACAGATCTCATTCTTCTGACTTCTAATACCATCTTCACTGTATTGCATCCTCCTAGAGAATTTCAGGCGAAACTAATAGGCCACTTATTTGGCATGTTATAGAGCATATGCTTTTTAGATATGAGTTCAACCAGAAGACCTGTGAGGTCCCGTTATACACTTAAATTCTGTGATTCACTGACTGTCACATCCCCTTATCTACACAGGCTGGTTGTTCTAGTAGTTATGACTTTGAGGAAATTTATCTTGGGGAAGAGTAGTTGGAGCATAATTGTTTCCTTCAAATATATTTAAGACTGTAATGTTAAAGTACTTTATTAGAATTAAAGGACTCAGAATAATAGAGGCTGATTGCCTAAGTGTTGAGATGTTAGTCCTTGGAGGTATTCAGAGTCCAAATGAATTCTGACAGTTATATTGAGAAGCTTCAAAATTCAGTTTGGGGTTGTCTAGCATGACTTTTGAGTTCCCTTCTGATGATCATTTTATACACACACAAATTGTGTGCATGTGTAGATAGAAATGTTTTATATATTAAAACATATAAATATAAATGTGTGTATTTAGATACATACATAGAGATGTTGACACATACAGAGAAAGATGTAGATGTGTAAATGCGTGCACAAGTTATGTGTGTGTGTTTGAAGACAGACTGTTTAACGAATAATCCAAATATTCATGTGTTATTGATCCCTGTTTTGATAATAAGAAAATTTATGTGTGAATAATGCCACTACTGTGCTTTGGTCTTGGTATGTATATCAGAGCTAATACAAACCACAGAACAAAAGAGATTCACAGACGTTTTGGCCCTGACATTCACATTGCAGTCATTCTCAGATGTGTTATTGATGATTAATCTGTATAACCTTGGTCAGATTGGCTAATATGATCAGTAATTACAGCAGAACTTACGAGGAAAGGGAACTTTAAAGGTTTCCAGAAGCCTGTGGTGACTTTCTAGGGGTGGTCTGTGATTTAACTTTCCTATCTTTTCTGATATTTTGAGTTTGGTACTGGCTGCTATACCTCTGAGGGGGAGAGTGGTGCAGAAGTTTATGTACCATTTTCCGTTTCCTCTGAGTGGTATTGTCCTCAGTGAGGTCTTGTAAAGGCTGGAGTTAGGACATACTATATCCAACAAGGTATTTAAGTGTTGATAAAGTGTCCTGCAGATTCAGCTACAATGGAATCTGTCTGATCCTGTTCAATCTAGCTCAATCTCCCACCCATAGGGAAGATTGCTCTCAGGAGTGGAAAGAGACTGTGGTGCAGTTGAGAATATTAGGCAAGTTTAGCGTTAAGGTGATAGAGAGCAGCAAGTCATTCTGAGAGGCCATATTATCCTGCTTGATATTACCATGCCTGTTCAGGAAGAGGGAGACTGTTATTGGATTTAGTAATTTTAATTAGACTGATTCACTCATCTCAGATTAAAACCCAGGTGTGACTCTTTAGGCTGCAGGAAAGGTGCTTTTCCAGTGTGATTTTGTTAAGGAAAACACTTCCTTGTGTTAGGATTATCTGGGGCCACTCTCTCAGTAGAATTAATGAAGCAATTAGGGGAGAGTATCTATGACTGGTTGTTTCCTTTCCAAGTATCTGGAGCCATGGGATACTGTCCCTATGTGGAAAGAGGTCAATGTTCCTTGAAAGACTAAATTGCTTTTCAGAAAGCCTTTCCATGAAGAAGTTGCTTATGCAGCAGCTGTGATGAGACACTACACCCAAAGATGTTAAATATGTGTTTGGAATCTAAATATAATCATTACCTAAAAGAAAGCAACTTTAGGACCCATGGGATTTAGTACTATAGGCAGATTCTCTGCAGCAACCACAGCAGGGATAGAAAAAGCAAGCCAGGCATTCGCTTTAGAAAGCTGAGTTCATCAAAGGTGGAGAGATGGAACTTGGGGATGAGGAACTCCCTTGCCACATTACCTATAACAATGGAAAATTCCCAGAGAGAGACAAAATAGGAAGATGGTTATGATTAATTGGAATGTATTACTTAGGACATGGTGAGAAAATATGATTGCTTCTCTGCAGAAAGATATATTCAGATTATGTGGAATGCATGTCTTTGCATAAAAAGACAGTCATGGTAAAAATTATTCCCATCATGCTGCAAGCATATGGAAGCAGAGGTAAAACAATTCTACAAGCCATTCAGGGGAAGGTGACCAGTCACCTGCGTGAATGGCATGCATGTCAGTGTAATTTCCTCAAGCAGAGATCTCTTCCCCTGTTATAGAGACAAGTCAGGGGCCCTAGCCATAATTAAAGACTAAAGGGCTCAGATCTTGACTGCCAGGATTTGGTAGATGTTTTTATTAGAGGATCAAACAGATTCCACTATAGTTGAATCTGCAGGATACTTTATCACCACTTAAATATCTTCTTGGATATATTTTCAATGAATCAAAAATTCATTTGTTATTCTACCAAGAATATAATTGGATCTTGGAATGTTTCATACTATCACTACCTTATGAGCAGAATTCTGACCTTCTTTAATAAGAAAGGTGAACTTTATTGACATATATAGAAGAATATATAAAATGATTAATTTAAACATGGGAATATCTATTTGGAATTAGAAGGGACCTTACAGGTCATATATTTTCATTTACTTTACAGGTCCAAGAACCTCATTTAAAATATGAGGAGCTGACTCCTAGAGAAGTTAAAAAATTTACCCAGTCCCATAGGTGGATAACTGAGAGAGTAAAGCCTCTGACCCCAAAGCCATGATGACACTATTTATTTTCATATCCATTGCTGGTGTAGTTTCTTCTTTGTCTTTAAGAAACAAGGTTTCCTGTGAAAGGCATGAATTGACTTTTAAATGAATAGGTTAGATTCACTGGGAGATAGAACAAGGGTAGCTTTCCTGGCCTCAAGTGTGACATTTATAATAAGTCTCAAATTATCATTCATCTTTGTAACAGGGAGAGGCATAATTTCCCTGCTTCCCACCCCAATAAGCCATCCTTCAACAAAAATTTATGAAGGTAGAAACTAATTCAGGAAATATGTAATGTTAGGGGCCAAGCTCTGGGAGCTGGCTCCGCCCTCAGGGAGGAACATGGGAGGGGCTCTGGCTGGGGATATAAGGAGCTCTCTGGGAAGGATTTGGGAGTGATGTAAGCAATAAAGTGAAGTGCGCTGGCCACCTCGGATGTTCTGTGTAGTCATTTCCCCTCCGTGGAGGAGGGGTTGGTATACCGGAGATGTCTGAAGACCTGGGATAGGGTAAGTATCCTAGCAAGGGCCTGGGGTTAGCCCTGTGCAATGTAACTGTCTATCTTCTTTTGGCCACATTAAGTCATACCTACAGAAATAAGGTACAATAGAATGGATAGAGAGGAACTAGCAGTTAATAGTCCTGCACACATGTAAGCAACTGGAATGGGATTGACACCTGGTGATGGTAATAGACTCATAAGATGCTAAGCATGTAACATGATTTTGGAGATCAACTAGTCCTACATTTTACATATGAAGAAAGCAACACCAAGGCAAGTTGAGCAACTTGCCCAAGGTCACACAGGACATTATTGGACAAGTGGACAGAGACCATAGAAGTTTTGGTTTTTTTGTGGAATCTGGGCTTATTGTCCTTTATACTCCTGCTTTAGTCTTTCTTGTCTAAATTCTCATCATATTGAGAAGTGACCTTGAGTTCTGAAAGGTTCTATAAATGGAGGGCAAATTTTGACACATCCAACCACAGTGGAAACATTTCAACTCGATCCTAACAACTGCTTGTTTATCAGTCATGCAAACACCAGTTTACTTCAGTTTAGGAAGACTTGTTACAGGATTGCACGCAGGATGAAGAATTTTTCACTAAGACAACAGAAACAGACAGTTTTTTAGGGCACAGCATGGTTACATTTTGTGTCAGTGGAAGGAATATCCACAGTGAAGAAATCTCAGATAATCCTGATATCCTATAAAAAGAAACTTAATTCATCAAACACAGTCTGATGTTAGACTCACAGTGATAACTATCTGAATTTTGGAAACCATAGTATTTTGTAAAACAAAATGGCTAAGGAGTAGGAGGAACAGTACCTCAAATTATGGCAGCCATTTGAAAGAAATATGACTGTGATTCAGCTTACAATTCTTTTTCCCAGTGTGATCCCAACTTCTTACACCATCTGAATCACAGCCATGCAAACCCTGAAGTACATTCAGTCTTTCTGAACAACCTCAGTTAGGGTTAATTTGTGAAACTCAATCACATTAGTATGGAAGCAGTGTTGGGTAGTATACAGAATGCAGGACTTAGAGGCTGGAAAAGTGGTTTCAAAGTTGTCACTGAAAACACATATATTAGCTGTGTGACCTTGAGCAAGTCACTAAATATTTAAATGCCTCAGAAAATTCCCAAGGATTTATTTACTAAATCACGTATAGGACATAATTTGCAGAGATGGAGACAATTTCCACAGTGGTTCCCCATGGTTAAAAAAAAATCACAAAATTTTTTGTGTTCCCTTTTGTAAAAGTGTATAAATTTTTTGAAGTAAAGGAATTTTTTAAAGGATTGAAGGAATGCAAGGATTTAAAAATAACTAAGGGAAACTGAATTTACTCAGCAGCATAATTTATATCTTGTGATATGAATTTTCCAGAAATTGAAACCCTTACCCTTTTAGAAGTAAAATTTTTAATTTCATCATTTGAATATAAATCTTCTGCACACTACCTTCCTGGTTTAACGTTATTTCTTTCCAGAACAGAGAATACTGCAAAAAATGCATGGTTTCTTCTGTGTTGATGTGTCCTTCATTGATGGCCACCAATCAGTTGCTTTCATTGATGGTCTTCATGAGTAACTGAGGCAACAATTCAACACCTTGACTGCCACGTTCCATGAATGATCTTTTCTTCACTTAACTTGACGCCTCCTCAGAAACATTTTTGTCTGAGTCTAGCTAAAACTGAAAGCCAGAGAATTAAGCACCAACATTCAGTTTGTGTTCTCCTGCATAGATTTTCAATGACCAGGGACATCTACATAGCATGATGTGATACTGGATAGATATTCTAATGTAGGAGACAGAATATAGTGAACACTTTGTGAGATTTTTATTTAATTAGAATAGAGGATTCTGAGAGATGAAACTCCATAAAATGATGTAGATGATACACACTTAGCAACCTTGGGTATTAGAATATTTCTAGAGGGCATTAAGAAACCAAGTAACTCATCCACAGTTACACAACAAATATGTTTTTGTTGTTCTTCAATTGTGTCCAAATCTTCATGTGTATGACACATGGACCATAGCATACCAGTACTATGGTTGGGTTTTTCTTAGCAAAGAATCTAGAATGTTTTGTAATTTCCTTTTCCAGTTGATTAAAGCAAATGGAGGTTAAATGATTTGTCCAGAGTCCCTCAGATATACGTATAAGAGGCTATGTTTGAACTCAGGTCTTCCTGACTCCAAATCCAGGGTTCTATAAGTTGAGCTTCCTACCTATCCACAAAATTTTCTATTCTGCTTCTCAAATAAGAGACATTTAGTCAACCCAGGGACAGTGTATCAAGCCTTTCCAGCTTTGTAGGGACAATGAGCATTTCTAGGATTTTTGGAGAGCTCAGAGAATACAAGGGTACTTCCTCACAAAAATGAACTACTCTGAGAGAACTTTAAACAAGCTATAAAACACAAAGCAAAATAAATATGATTGATTTATTATACAGACAATGTGGTGCCAAGGTTCTTATACACAGACCTCTCTACTTACCAACTCAGGCATGTCACTGTCTTAGCATTAGTTTTTAAACTATGAAATCAAAGTGTTGGACAAAATGATCTCAGAAGCCTCTTCCACCTCTGTATGTATTAGGAGAAAAGGCAATGCTCTATGCTGTCTGTAAGGAACAGTCTTTGAAGACCAGAATCAGGTGTATGGGAAAGCCTCTTCTCTCTCCATTGTCTCTGAATGGAGACTCCATGTGATAACCACCCAGAGAAACTCACAATAGGATAATATTAGTCTCTGAATGAGAGGGCAACTTGTTGAACAGACTGTACTGGATGATGTATTAACAAGCATCCTAGCAAACCCAGAATGGACTGGTAGCACATGTTCTTTGATTTGGTTTGCTAAAGGAAAGCAACTTTTAAGGGGTAAACAATCTTACTTTAATTAGAAACAGGTAAATACAAGCAGAGAAATTAGCACATAGATTCAAGAGACAGGGAAGGCTCTTACTGTCTGAGCAAAGTAATATAACCACCTACATACACCACCCAAACAGGAGAGCACAAAACTCTGAGGAGTTGGGGGGCTCTTAACAAATGGCTCCTCAGAGTCCTTTCCAAGGAATCAAAAGGTCCTTCTCATAAGTAACACCCCCAAAGTTAAATATAAACCTCTTGGGATGCATAGCAAAGACTCAGTTCCTGATTGGCTCAGAGTCGATAGGTACAAAAGCTACATGATTCAGCATAGCTGTTAACTATCAGGGGTCAAAGGAGATTGATCCTTCAGATGTTTACTATGAGCCTGGGAAACTGAACTCCAAAAAAGAAAATAACAAAAATCCCATTTTGCCTGCTCTTACATTATATTACAATGGCAGCATTTTGTAATAGGATGAACATAGTCAATGGCATCCGTAATCTAACTTTCTGTGATCTAAAGTCCCTTTGGTTTCTAACACCACATGTTTTTTTGTAATACTCTAGGTTATGTGTTCATGTAAATATAATATTGTTCTGACTATATTCTAAGATACTTTTCATCTTTAGCATTTTACATGCCACTGTCAATGGTATGACACTATTGTCAATTCTAAAGTTCCCTCATGTTCTAACACTCTATGTTCTAAAATCCTTTTTAACTCTAACATTATAAAGTTTGTATTTCAAAACTTGTCTAAACATTTGTGACTTTATGACTGATGTGTATGATGCCTAGTATATTAAATACTCTATGATTTTTGTGACTTAGTGGTATTTATTTCTGATTCCTTTTTCTTCCAACAGTTACTAAAACAGCATGGGAAGAGACAATGTGATGAATATATCTGAATTCCTCCTCCTAGGACTTCCCATCAAACCAAAGCAACAGGGGTTGTTCTACATTCTATTCCTGAATATGTATCTCACCACACTGTTTGGGAACCTTCTTGTCATCTTGTTGATCAGATGAGACTCTTGCCTCCATACCAAATATGTATTTCTTCCTCAGTCAGTTGGCTTTCACTGATCTCTGTTTCTCATCAGTGATTGCCCCAAAGATACTGGTAAATATGCAGACAAGAAGCCAGTTCATTTTCTACAATGACTGCATCTCACAGTTGTATTTCTTCATATTCTTTACTGATCTGGACAGATTCCTGCTCACTGCAATGGCTTATGATTGCTATGTTGCCATCTGCCACCCTCTATACTATATCACTGTCATGAGCAAGGAACTATGCATCCTACTGGTGTTAGGGTCCCAGATCCTCAACTTTGCCCACTCCTTGGCCCACATCCTTCCCCTGACTGAAATATCCTTCTGTGCAGACAACACCATAGCCCACTACTTCTGTGACTTGGGTGCTTTGCTCAAGCTATCTTGCCCAGATATCTCCCTCAATGAACTACTGATATTCACTGTAGGGGTACCAATGATTATACTGCCATTAATATGCGTTCTTGTCTCTCTCATCTGTATTTTTGTGACCATTCTGAAGATCTCTTCTGTCAAGGGGATCTGCAAAGTTTTGTCAACCTGCAGCTCCTACTTCTCTGTGGTGCTATTATATTATGGGACAATTATTGGCCTGGAGTTTTTCTCTTCCTCCAGTAACTCTAATGTCAAAAACATCATTTTTTTCTGTGATATATACAGTGGTGATTCTAATGCTGAACCCCTTCATCTACAGTCTGAGGAACAGAGATATTAATGGAGCCCTGAAGAAAGTCCTTAGTCAAGAAAGCGGAGTGAGACCAACTACTCACTTAAGTTCTTATACAAACTCCTCCAGATACCTTTAAAAAGAGAATGTGACCCAATTTTTGAGGGGCAGAATCCAATAGGATACAGATTATGGCAGAGTCACAGCCCAGGACAGATTGGAAGGTCGACAGGAAGGATCTGTTTTGCAGGGGTGCAGGAGTACACAGTGTATGGCTCTGTAAACAATATATTGTTTACATGAAACATATTTGAAATGAGGGGATACATATGGGTTACAGGTAAAAGGCTTAAAATGTACTTAATAGGAATGTATGTGTAGAACTATATAAAATTGTATGCCATGTTAGGGAGGTAGGGTAGTGGGAAAGGATGGGAAGGGAGGGAAAAATAGTCTAAGATATGTGGAAGTGATTGTAGAACACTGAAAACAAATACAACAATAAAAAAAGAATTTCAAGAGTAATAATGAAAAAAATAATGGAAAGATCAGTTCCTGATCTCAAACCATGTGTTGCTATATATAATTTATACTATATTATTACTATAAGGAAATAATCATTATATTAGTTAAGAAATAATGAAGTGAAGTAACAGAACAGATTAGGAATATAATATGTGCAAACAAATGATTACAGGAGCCCCATGTTTGATAGCCCCCAAATCTCCACTACATTGTTGTCCAGTTTTCCCAGCAATATATGTCAAATAGTGAGGTTTTTTTCCCAGAAGATGGGATCTTTGTGTTTATCAAACAGTAAATTTTTATATTCATTGACTACTGTGCCTTGAGTACCTAATATATTCCTCTTGTCTATACATCTATTTCTTTCCAAGTACCAAGTAGTTTTTTATAATTGCTGTTTTCTAATACAATTTGAGATATGGTACGGCTAGATCACTTTCCCTAGCGTTTCTTTCCATTAGTTCCCTTGATATTCTGGACCTTTTGTTCTTCCAGAAAAATTTTGATATTATTTTTTCTAGCTTGGCCCACTCATGAGCAACTGATGCTTTTCCAGTTACTTAGATCTGACTTTATTTGGGCAAAAAATGTATTGTAATTGTGTTCCTATAATACTTGCTTTGTTTTAGCAGGTAGACTCCCAGATACTTTATAGTGTCTACTGTAGCTTAAAAAGGGATTTGTCTTTCCATCTCTTGCTGTTGGGCTTTGTTAGTAATATAAAGAAATGTAGATGATGTATATGTGTTTATTTTGTAACCTGCAACTTTACAGGTTGTTTATCATTTCAAGTAGTTTTTTTATTTGACTCTCTGGGATTTTCTAAGTATATCATCATATTATCTACAAAGAGTGATAACTTAGTTAGTTCTTTGCCTATTTTGCTGATAATTTCAGGGAGACACTGCTTATTATTTTATGGAAAGCTCCATTTATTCCTATGCTTTCCAGTGTTTTCAACAGGAATGGATGTTGCATTTTGTCAAAGACTTTTTCTGCATCTATTGAGATAATTGTGTGGTTTCTGTTAGGTTGTTGTTGATATGATCCATAATGCTTATAGTTTTTCTAATATTGAACCAGCTCTGCATTCCTGGTATAAATCTTACTGATAAAAATGTACTATTCTCGTGATAAGTTGCTGTCTTCTTTTTGCTAACGTCTTATTTAAAATTTTTGCATCTATGTTCATTAGAGAAATTGATCTATAATTTTCTTTCTCTGGTTTAGGTATCAGAACCATATTTGTACCATAAAAAGAATTTGGCAGACCCTTCTTCACAAATTTTCCCCAATAGTATATATAGTATTAGAATTAACTTCTGTAAATGTTTGATAGAATCTACTTGTAAATCCATCTGGCACTGGTGATTTTTTCCTAGGGTGTTCATTGGTGGCTTGTTCGATTTGTCTTTCTCAGATATTATTATTTAAGTATTAAAATTCCTCTTCTGGTAATCTGGGCAATGTATATTTCATTAATATTCAACCACCTCTTTAAGATTATCAAATTTATGGCATACATACAGTTGGCAAAGTAATTTCAATTTCCTCCTTCTTGGAAATGCATTCACCCTTTTAATTTTTAATAATGACAATTTGTTTTCCTTCTTACTTTTTATAATTGAATTGACCAAAGGTTTATCAATTTAATTATTTTTTTCATAAAATCAACTCAGTTTTATTAAGTTGTTCAATAGTTTTCTTAATTTCAATTCTACTAGTGTCTACTTTGGTTATCAGTATTTCTAATTTGGTATTTGCTTGGGGTTTTTCAATATGTTATTTTTCTAGCTTTTTCAGCTGCATGCCCAATTCATTGATTTCCTCGTTCTCTATTTTATTCATGTAGGCATTCAATGAAATAAAACTTCCCGTAAGAACTGCTTTTGCAGTATCCCATAAGTTTTGATAGGTTGTCTCATTATTGTCATTCTCTTGAATGAAGCTGGTAATTATTTCCATGATTTGTTGTTTAACCCACTCATTCTTTAGAATTAGATTATTTAGTTTCCAATTAATTTTGGGTTTTACTTTCCATGGCCTTTTATTACAAATAATTATTATTGCATTATGATGGGAGAAGTATGCATTGATTTTTTTTATGCCTTTCTGCACTGGATTGTGAGGTTATTGTGCCCTAGTATGTGATTAATTTTTGTATATGTGCCATGTATTGCTGAGAAAAAGGTATATTCCTTTCTATCCCCATTCAATTTTCTCCAGAGATCTATCACATCTACCTTATCCAGAGTTTTATTCACCTCTTTAACTTCTTTCTCGTTAATTTTGAGGTTAGAGTTATCAACTTCAGAGAGGGAGAGGTTGAGGTCCCCCACTAGTATAGTTTTGCTGTCTATTTTTTCCTGTAATTCCCTTAAAATCTCCTCTAAGAATCTGGATGCTATACCCCTTGGAGCATGCATGTTTAGTAATGATATTGCTTCATTGTTTATGGTGCCTTTTAGCAGGATATAGTTTCCTTCCTCATCTCTTTTGATTAGATCTACTTCTGCTTTTGCTTTGTCTGAGATTAGGATTGCTACCCCTGCCTTTGTTTTTACATCAGCTGAGGCACAATACATTTGGCTCCAACCTTTTACCTCTACCCTGTGCATATTCCCCTGTTTCCAGTGTGTTTCTTGTAAAGAACATATTGTTGGATTATGGTTTTTAATCTCTTCTGCTATGTTCCACTGTTTTTTGGGAGAGTTCATCCCATTCACATTCACAGTTATGATTACTATCTGTGTCTTCCCCTCCATTCTTTTTACCCCTGTTTATGCTTTTACTCCTCCTTTCTCCCTTTCTCTCCACAATAGAGTTTTAATTTTTGACCACCTCCTCCCTCAATCTTCCCTCCCTTCTTAGAGGACCCTTCCCTTTAACTCCCCTTTTCCCTTATTAACTCTTCCCTCCCTTTTAGCCTGCCCTCACTTTCCTTTCCCTTTCCTTTCCTAATGCCTATGGAGCTATTTTAATTTCTGTACTTAACTGAGTTTGTTGTTCCCTCCTTGAATTAAATCAGATGAGAGTAAACATCAAATAATATTCATCTCCCTCCCCTTTTCCCCTCTACTGTAATATGTTTTTTGCCTCTTCCTGTGATGTAATTTAGCTTTTTCTACCTCCTCCTTTTCACATCTCCTATTAAAATCCCTTTCACACCCTTAAATGACATTTTTATCATCACATCATTTAATTTATACCCCCCTTCTATTTATGTATACCCCTTTTATTTATCATAATAAGTATACAGTTCTCAAGATTAGTAAGTATCATCTTCCCTTATAAGGATGGAAACAGTTTGCCCATATTGAATGACAAATTATTTCCCCTGTTTATATTTTTGTGCCTCTTTTGAGACGTGTTTGAAGACTGAATTTTCTATTGAGCTCTGGTCTTTTCATCAGGAAGTTCTGTAAATCCCTTATTTCACTGAATGTCCATCTCCTTGCCTGAAATATTATGCTCATTTTTTGCTTTGTATTTGATTCTTGGTTGTAGTTCCAGCTCCTCTGCCTTATGGAATATCATATTCCTATCCCTATGATCTTTTAATGTAGAAGCTACAAGGTCCTGTGTGATACTGACTCTAGCTCTTCAGTATTTGAATTATTTATTTCTGACTGTCTGCAGTATTTTGTCCTTCACTTGATAGTTCTGGAATTTGGCAACAATATTCCATGGTGTTTTCAGTTTCAGATTCGTTTGAGGAGATGAATGGTGGTATTTTGCCCTATGGATCTATGACATCTGGGCAGATTTTTTTTGATGATTTCTTGGAAGATATTGTCCAGATTCTTTTTTTCATCATAACTTCCTGGTAGAGAAATACTTCTTAGGTTTTCTCTCCTGGATCTTTTTCACAGGTCAGTTGTTTTTCCATTGAGGAATTTTACATTTTCTTCTATCTTTTCATTCTTTAGATTCTGTTGGACTGATTCTTGATGTCTCAGAAAGTCATTAGCTATGACTGGCCCCATTCTAATTTTTCACAAATTGGTTCCTTCAGTTAATTTTTGCATCTCCTTTTCCATCTGTCCAATTTTTCCTTTTAAGGAGTTACTTTCTCCTGTCAGTTTTTATACTTCCTTTTCCATTTGTCCAATTTTCCCAGTTAGGTTTTGTGCTTCCTTTTCTATTTGGACAATTTTCCTTTTAAATTCTTCAGTGATTTCTTTTTTATAGTTTTAAAATCATTGGCCAGTTTTTCTTCTACTTTCCTAATCTGACTTTTAAAATCCTTCTTGAGCTCTTCCAAGAATCCTCCTTGAGCTTGAGACCAGTTCATATTCCCTTCTGAAGTTTTAGATGTATGTACAGTCTCAATGATGACGCCTTTGGTATTCGCGTTTTTGTCCTTCTCCACTTAGAAAGGTTCTATTGTCTTATCTTTTCTGGTTTGCTTCTTGCTCATGAAGATCAGCTTTTTCCTGGCTTTTAAAGTAGATCTCTGCTTTTGGAGCACAGGGTGCTCTGTTCCACCTTCTTGTGCTTAGAATTTAAGGTTTTGTGTATTGTGGCCTCTGATACTTTTAGCTAGAAGATAGAATGCTGTAGCTTACCTTGTTCTGAGCAGGTTGGTGTGCCAAAGCAGAGGCCAGGTGATGTCTTTCTGAATTTCCCCAGAGTTACCCTGGAGCTAGCTTCGTTAAGTGTTGAGGAGGGGTGGTCTGTCCATAGGAGGTCTCCTGTCCTGAGTACAGGCAGTCTTAGTGGTTGGCGAACCTTGTTGGCACTAGTGTCTTCTTAATTCCTCTGGCTGTGCTGAGGTAGGCCTGGGGTCCTGGTGTTAATGATTATGGGCTCCAACACTCTGGGCCTTAGGATCTCATCCCAGTTCCTTAAGGTAAGGCTGTATGGGACAGCTCCATTCCTGCACTGATCCCCTTCAGTCACAGCAAGATGGACCCCCCAACTTTTTTATTTTTCTCATCTCACAGGTTAAGAGACTGTTACCCCTTTGACTGATCTCACTGTTCCCAGATTTTTCCTGGGGAAATATTCTCTGGGTTTTTCAAGGTCAACAAGGATATGGATGGAGCATTTACCAACCACTCCACCATCTTGGCTCCCAGAAGTTCAAGTAGGTGAGTTACAGACATTTAATCTTCAGGTTAATAGTCTCAAGAGTGTCTACTGCAGTAGCCTGGGGTTCTGCAGTTCTCTCCCTTTCAGTTCCACTGGACTCTTGTCCTGGGTTGATAAGCATGAGATTCTTCAATGCTTCTGTTCAGACTTCCCAGGGTTTCCTGCTCCTAGAAATTATTTAGAAATGAGGAAACTTGATTCTTGAATAGCTGAAATAATTACCCCAAG
>CM053769.1:334664191-334683747 GCA_028658325.1 Potorous gilbertii | reverse complement strand
TATATATATATAAATACAAATGAGTGTATTTAAATATATACATATATATTTTGCTATACACAGAGAAAGAGAAAGATGTGTGAATGTCTGCACAAGTCATGTTTGTGTGTCTGAAGTGTGACCTTTCAACAAATGATCCATATATACATGTATTATTGATACCTATTTTGACAAGAAGAAAAACTTTTGCACAAATAATGCCAATAATATGTTGTAGTCTTTTTGTGTACTTCTGTACTATCACAAGGCACAGACGTAAGGAGGTTCAGCTAATCTTTGGCCCTGACATTCACATTAGAGTCATTTGGAGATATGCATCATTGGTGGTCAATCAGTATAACAGAAATAATCAGCACAGCACCAGGCTGACTAGGGGAAGAGTGCCCTGCCTTTGTCACATCTGAATCTTGGTCAGATTGGTTAGTACCACCAATAATTATATTTAGTCATCATAGGGCCCACAAATGAAGTCTCAGTTTGGCAGCGGGGTATGAGTGCTTGTGATACACTGGATAGCCCAGCAATCAAGGGGCACTTCCACACAATAATGAGCTACTTTGGGGGAACTTTAGATGGAGTATAAGACACAAAATAAATATAATTGATCATAGAGTGAATTTGATGCCAAAGTTCATGTACAGGCACCTCTTGGTAGCAACTTGGTAAGTCAGTGTCTTAGTATCATTTTTTAAACTGTGAAATGAAGAGTTTGTACTTGATAATCTCAGATAATCTTCCATCTCTATATGTATTATGAGGAAATGTAGGTCTGTATGTTATCTGTAGGGAACAGTGCTTTGGAGAGGGGAATCATTTGTTTCAGAAATCCTCTTCTCTCCCTTTAGACTATGAATGGAGAATCCATGTGATAATCCATGTGTGATCTCACCCAGAGACAGTCATAGCAAGGCAATTTTTGTCCTCTAAATAAGAGGGAAACTTGTTGAACAAAGACTGTACTGGTAGATGTATTAGCAAGCATGCTAGCAAACTCAGAATGAACTTGTAAGACAGGTTCTTTGATCTGGTTTGCTAAAGGAAAGCAACTTTTAAGGGACAACAGTCTTACTTAAATTAGAAAACAGCAAATGCAAGCAGATAGATATTCAAGCAGATACATAGATTCAAGAGATAGGGCTCTTAGTTTCTGAACAAAGTAATACAAACACCTACATACACCACTCAAATGGGGGAGCAAAAACCTTTGAGTTGTCTGGGGCCTCTTAACAAATGGTTACTCAGAGTCTCTTCTAGGAAATCAAAAGATCCTTCTCATAAGCAAACCTCCCAAAGCTAAATGTAAACCTCCCAGGGTATGTAACAAGGACTCATTTTTTGATTGACTCAGAGTCAGAAGGTAGAAAACCTACATGACTCAGCATAGCTGTTAGCCATCAGGTTTCAAATGAAATCAATCTTTCAGATGTTTACTATAAGGCTAGGAAACTGAACTAGAAATGAAACCAACACAAAATCCATTTTGATGGCTCTAAAGGTAAATTACCAAGGCAATATTTTGTAATAGGATGTATATAGTCCTTGAGTTCCAAGGTGTAACATTATATGATGTAAAATCCCTTCTAATTCAAACAGCACATGTTTTATTTCATAACATTGCAGATTTAGATTTACTCCAAATATAGTATTGTCCTGGTTGTACTTTAAGGTACTTTCCATCTTTAGCGTTTTATATACTAGTGATACCACTGTCACTTCTAAAGCTCATTTCTGTTCTAACGCTGTGTTCATAGGTACTTTTTACCTCTAACATTATAAATTTTTCACTCTAAATCTTGTCTAAACATTTGTTGTTTTATGACTGATGTGTATGAAGCCTAGCACATTCAATACTCTAAGATTTTTGTGACCCAGTTGTATTTATTTCTGATTCCTTTTTCTTCCAGCAGTTACTAAAAGAGCATGAAAAGAGACAATGAGACGAATGTCTCTGAATTCCTCCTCCTAGGACTTCCCATTAGACCACAGCAACAGGGGTTGTTCTACCTCCTCTTCCTGAATATGTATCTCACCACACTTTTTGGGAACCTGCTTATCATCTTACTGATCAGATTAGACTCTCGCCTCCATACCCCTATGTATTTCTTCCTCAGTCACTTGGCCTTCACTGATCTCTGTGTCTCATCAGTGACTATTCCAAAGATGCTGGTAAACATGCAGACAGGAAGCCAGATCATTTCCTACAATAATTGCATCTCACAGATGTATTTCTTCATATTCTTTGCTGGTCTGGACAACTTGCTGCTCACTGCAATGGCTTATGATCGCTATGTTGCCATCTGCCACCCTCTCCATTACACCACTCTCATGAGCAAAGAACTATGCATCCTACTGGTGGTTGGGTCCTGGACACTCAACTTTGCCTCCTCCTTGACCCACACCATTCCTCTTGTCCAACTCTCCTTCTGTGCGCACAATACCATAGCCCATTACTTCTGTGACATGGCTGCTTTACTCAAGCTATCCTGCTCTGATATCTCCCTCAATGAACTACTGATATTCACTGTAGGGGTAGCAATCATTATAGTGCCATTAACATGTGTCCTTGCCTCTTACATCCGTATTCTTTCTACTGTCCTGAAGATGTCTTCTACCCAGGGGATCTGCAAAGCTTTATCCACCTGTGGTTCTCACCTCTCTGTGGTATCATTATATTATGGGACAATCATTGGCCAGTACTTTTTCCCTTCCTCCATCAACTCTAATATCAAAGACATCATTTTTTCTATGATGTATACAGTGGTGACTCCCATGCTGAACCCCTTCATCTACAGTCTGAGGAACAGAGATATTAATGGGGCTCTGAAGAAAGTCCTTAGTAGAGGAATGTTCTCTTTTCCTTCATAGTCAGAGCCATAAATTAATTTTACTCATTATATGGAAATATAATTTGTATCTAGTCACTCTCCAATTCATAAAAATATAGATAACTTAAACTTATTTTACCACATTTCAACATAAATTCTCCATAGAAAATCCATCAGACATCATCAAGATATCCTGACAATGACAAAGGCTAGAATTGGTGGAGCTCTTGAGTGGTAGACAGACCACTCACATGAATACAAACAAAACTACATTGGTTTATTGTTCATAAGGCACTATTTATGGACTTTATGATGCTTTCTTCATGGAAACAGAAATCATTTAGAGATGAGGAAACTTAATTTTTAAACAGCTCCTATAGTTTTCCCAAAGTCATTTTGATTTCTCATACATTTTTAGTATCACTTATGTCCAAGACACTCTTAGGTTCTAGGAACACAAGGAAAAAACAAAAACAGTCATTTGTCCTCAAGGATGATACATTCTTTATATAGGACATGGCTGGTCTCCTAAAACTAAATCAATGCCCCTTCCCAAAAACTGGCACAGATGTTCACATAATGCTGTTTTAATCCAGAAACAATGCAAGAGCCTTTTACAGGAGAGAGATGGCATAATATAGGCCACAGTGCAATATACCTGGAGGTAGTACACTGTAGTAAGATGTGAGTTCTCCCAACTATCAATGATCTATCTGACCTTGAACAAGTGATTTAATCAATTGAGTCCTCAATTTCCATTTTTGTAAGGTGAAACAGTTGGAGTGGATGACTCCTTTTTTTGCTTTAATTACATGATACTGTGAATAGTGTCTTTTCCACTTTGGTTGGATACAGTCTATAAAATGTCTTAGTTTATACAGTGCAGCACAAGGGCAGTGAGAACCAGATTACAGTAGCAAAAATAACTTTTGCTTCTTGTGGATATATTCACATTTCCAGTAGCAGGGGGAGGCCCTTCTAGGAATGTATGCAACCTAGAGAATCACCTGTATGTCTTATCACTGTTAAATCTTAGGAGGAGGAATACAGAGAAATTCTTCTCATTTTCTCTTTCCATGCTGTTTTACTAACTGCTGGAAGAAAAATGAATCAGAAATAAATAAGAACCTTCATGGTTCAAGCCAGAAACATGATCTGGTTCTGGACAATGTTGATAATGGAATGAGATGTGAGAGAAATGACACACATGATAATTCACACAATTATTATGTTCATCACTGGAAACCAACAGAGTGACTTTTGTTCCAGTCTGGTTTTCTGTTTTAACACCTTCACAAGTGTCTCATGACCTCAAATGAGGGAGTTAGTAAGAAATAGCCTGGTATTAGGAAATAGAAGTAGACAAAGTAACACTGAAATTTTAAAAGATTATCCTAGAACCATGCCTCAGTAAGACTGGGAGCTGAGTGAAGTCTATCAGTGGTACCACCTCCTTGCTCTCTCCTTTGGTGGTGGCCATTGAGGTCATTGTTAAAATTGAGTGAAGCACAATGACTCCATCTTTTGATTATGTTCTGGATCAGTCCCCTTTCTATTCAGTTACAGACCTAGTCCAAAATGTGAGAAAACTTTCTTCCATTATGGAAATTGTGAGAAGATTTTATTGCACTGTTTGAACTTAGTCCTCAGTGTCTGGGAGGCTAGGACACCTCTGCCAAAAGACGTCGGCTATGCTTTTCATAAATGCAGGCAGATCAGAGGACTGAAGTTTTCTCACAATGATACATTTAAAGCAACTAATGCATCTTAACTTGAAATGGGTCCCATAGTGGTCAATCAACTATTGTTTCCATGTTCCTTTGACTGGACCCAGACATTTGGGGAGATAGAGATCTCTTTTTCTGATTTCAGGAGATTTCACCTGTTGGTCCTCCACCTTTCAACTTAAAATCCCTGAATCTTTCCTCTAATTAGAAATCTAGTTACCTAATTGTAATTCCTATTTTTATTTTACTTATTGTAATATTTTGATACATAAAAAACTCTCTCCCTCTTTAATGATTGTCCAATGTCACACTGAGGACTCCTGACACCTATTAGTTATGCAATTGACTACACTTCTTAATAAATCTATATATTTAGCTTGAACCTTTGATTCTCTGTTTATTTCAGATTTCACACATGACACTCTCACCTTCACACCTTTTCCAACCCTAAAATGATTTTAACCATCCTGGCTTTGTTAATAAATGTACCGCAATAGCCTGAGCTTCATTTCCATAAATTCAACATTCTAAATGAGATGAATTTGCCCAGATTAACAGAAGAGGAAGTTCAACACTTAAAGAACCCCATCTCAGAAAAAGAAATTGAACCAGCCATCAATGAACTCACTAGAGAAAAATCTCCAGGGACAGAGGAATTCACAAGCGAATTCTATCAAACATTTAAAGAACAGTTAATTCCCATACTATATAGACTATTTGGGAAAATTGGGGAAGGAGTCCTCCCAAATTCTTTTTTTGATAGAAATATGTAGTTGATTCCTAAACCAGGAAGAACCAAAACAGAAAAAAATCATAGACCAATTTCGCTAAGGAATGTAGAAGCAAAAATTTTTAATAAGATTTTAGCAAAAAGAATACAGCAACTTAGCACCATAATAATACATTCTGATTAGGTAGGATTTACACCAGGAATGCAGGACTGGTTCAATATTAGGGAAACTACTAACATTATTGATCAACAATAAAACTAAGAGAATCCAAATATCAACAATATCAAAAACAAAACAAAAAGAAACCAAACGATTATGTCAATAGATGTAAAAAAAGCTTTGACTAAATACAACACCCATTCCTATTGAAAATATTGGAGGACATTAGAATAAATGGAATTTTCCCCAAAGTAATAAGCAGTGTCTACGTAAAACATTCAGCAAGCATTATGTGCAATGAGGATGAGCCAGATGCATTTCCAACAAGATCAGGAGTGAGACAAGGATGTTCTTTATCACCACTATTATTCAATATGGTAATAGAAATGTAAGCTGTAGTAATAAGAGAAGAAAAAGAAATTTAAGGAATTAGAATAGGAAAAGAAGAAATTAAGTTATCACTCTTTGCAGATGATATGATGATATACTTAGAGAATCCCAGAGAAGCAGGTAAAAAACTACTTGAAATAATAAACAACATTGGCACAGTTGCAGGTAATGAAATAAAGCCAAACAAATCTTCTGCATTTCCATATATAACTACCAAAGCCAAGCACCAAGAGATAGAAAGAAAAATCTCATTTAAAGCTGGGGTAGACACTATAAAATATTTGGGAGTCTACCTGTCAAAACAAAGCCAGGGAGTATATAAACACAATTACAAGACACTTTTCCCACAAATAAAGTCAGGTCTAAGTTGTGGAAAAACATCAGTTGCTGAGTCAATATAATAAAAATGACAATTCTACCTAAATTAATTTACTTATTCAGTTCCATACCAATCAAACTATCAGATAACTGCTTTGGAGAACTAGAAAAAAATGACAACAAACTTCATCTGGAAGAACGAAAGGTCAGAATATAAGGGAACTAATGAGAAGAAATGCTAATGAAGGTGGTATAGCTCTATGGATCTCAAATTGTATTATAAAATAGCAATTATCAAAACCAGTTGGTACTGGCTAAGAAACAGAAGGGTAGACCAGTGGAATAGATTGGGTACCCAAGATACAGTAGTCAAAGAATATAGCAACCTACTGTTGCTACATCCCCAATTTCTGGGATAAGAACTCATTATTTGACAAAAATTGCTGGGAGACCTGGATAATAGCACGGTGGAAACTAAGCATACACCAATGCCTGACACCGTACACAAGGCTAAAGTTCAAATGGGTACGTGATCTAGGTATAAAGATTTACACTACAAACAAATTAGTGGAGCAAGGAATAGTATATTTAACTGACTTGTGCAGAAGAGAAGAATTTTTGGCTAAACAAGAAATAGAAAACATGAAGTGCAAAATGGAAAATTTTGATTACAGTAAATTGAAAAAATTATGTGCAAACAAAGCCAATGCAACAAAGACTAGCAGGGAAGTGGAAAACTGGGAAAGAATTTTTGCTACTAGTGTCTGTGATAGAGGCCTCATTTCTAAAATATATAGAGAACTGAGTCAAATGTACAAGAATACAAGTCATTTCCCAATTGATAAAAAAGACAAAGCATAAGAACAGGCAGTTTTCAGAGGAAGAAATTAAAATATAGACAGTAATATGAAAAAATGCTCTAAATCACTACTGATTAGAGAGATGCAAATCAAAACAGCTCTGGGATACCAAATCACACCTACCAGATTGGCTAACATGAAAAGACAGGATGATGATAAATGTTGGAGAAGATGTGGGAGAGTTGGAACACTAATTCATTGTTGGTGGAGCTGTGAACTGATAATCATTCTGGAAAACAGTTTGAAACATTCCCAAAAGGACTACAAAAATGTGCATACCCATTGACCCAGCAATAAACGGTGATAGTTTAAGTATGTCAGTAGAGCAAGAAATTGTCTGTGTGCCAGATCTATGGAGAAAGGAAGAATTTTTGACCAAAGAAGACAAAGAGCTTTATAAGATGCAAAATGAATAATTTTGACTGTATGAAAAAACTTTTGCACAAACAAAACCAATGCAACCAAGAATGGAATGAATCAGAGAGGTGGGAAACAATTTTTACAGCATGTCCCTGGTAAAGACCTCTCTTTTTTCTCAAATATGTAGGGAACCAAGTCACATTTAAAAAAGGAAGAGCCATTCCTTAATTGATAAGTGGTCAAAGGATACAAATAATAAGCTTTCTGAAGAATAAATCAAAGCTATTAATAGTGACAGGAAAAAAATGCTCTATATCACTACCAAGAGGAGAAATGCAAATAAAGACAAATCTGAAATACCAGCACAGACCTCTAAGATTGGCTGAAAGGGAAGAAAAGGAAAATGACAAATGCTGGAGGGCATGTGGCAAAATTGGACATGAATGCGCTGTTGGTAGTTTTAAATTAGTACAGCCATTCTGAAGAACAATTTAGAATGACTCTCAAAGAGCTTACTCTAATACTAAACCGTATCCCTAACTCTAATCCCAACACTTTGACAGAAATAGCGCTATTAGGATTGTATCCCAAAGAGATAAAAGAAAAGGGGTGATGAACTAGGTGTGCAAAAACTGCTAATAGAAACTTTTATTGTGTATGTGGTGGCAAAGAATGGGAAATCCAAGGGATATCCATCCATTAAAGATTGACAGAAAGAGTTGTATACTAAGATTGTGATTAAATATCTTTGTGTTATAAGAAATGATTGGCAGCGTGGTTTCAGAAAAATCTAGGAAGACTTACATGAACTCATGCAAAGTAAAGTGAGTAGAAGCAAGAAGACATTATACTTAGTAATAGCAATATCATAGGAATGATAAACTAAGAAAGACTTTGCTACTCTAATCAGGAGAAAGATCCAAGACAAAGATCCCATGATGAAAAATGCTATCCACCTCCAGAGAGAATACTAATGAACTCTGAATTAACAGATTGAACCGTATTTTTCCTTCCTTTATTTTACTCTTTTATTTTGTTTGTGCTTTTCTTGACAATACAGAAAATATGAAAATGGGTTTTGTATTATTTCATATGTATGTTCTACATAAAATTGTTTCACTTCCCATAGGCAATGAGAGGGAATGAATTTAGAACTCAAAATTTCTAAGAAATGATTGTACAATATTTCTTACATGAAATTGGGAAGTATTTAATAATACAACCAAAGTGGTTTTAAAAATAAAATAATTTAAGAACATTGTACTGAAACAACTAGGATAAATCCAAGATAATATTAAACAGGACTTTTAGCATTTAGTATGAATGCCATCTTTGATGTTCTATATGTTATCATGCAATCATAAAGGTTTAGAGTAGAAAGTATTTGAGAAATCATTTTTGCTAACTGCCTCATTTCATAGATAAGGAACTGGAAACAAAGAGGCTCAAGGAATTCCTCATGGACACCCAGGTGGTGAGTGGCAAAGGTGAGAGACCAACCCAGATGTGCTGACTCCATGTCCAATGCCCTTCCTGCTACATGAAGTTGCCTATGAATTTATGGCCTTACTAAGTACAAGGTTTTGTAGCATTTTCTTGTTAGAACAGTCCAATGAGTGCTATTCTTGTAGCCATAAGACCAGTGTTCCATTGTTCTAAGCTGTACAAACATGACTGTCATAAAATTACATATAATACCTTATATTCCAGTGCATTCCTCCCTATAGTAAACAGACTGCAAGCAATTTTCATATAAACAGTCTTAGATCTTTTTTTATTTTCTATGGATTTCCCATGTTCTGCTTCATATTGTAATTATTTATAACCACACTCACATATCAGACAATGATCGCTACAAGGTCAGGAACTGTTCATATAGCAGTTGGAAGAGATGACATTTATGATTCTATAAAAAATTCAGCAGTCCAGAATTCTAAAATTTTGGGTTTTTAAAATTTAATTTAATTTTTCATTTTTAACACAGTTCATAAAACAATTCCAACTTTTGGTCAGGTGATACTTCCTTTCAAAGTATTTACAATATAGACCACAAAACAATTTTTTTTAAATGTTAACCATTTGAGACACAAATAATATTTACATATGCTAACTTCAGAAGTTGTTGATCTAATTGTCTCCACAGTATTACTAAGAATTAAAGGGCCCAAACTTATTGTTGTTGGTGTAAGGTCCTATGTCTAATTCCTTAATTTTAGATTTAACCTCTGATGTTCCGCTACCAACAATCTATAATTTAATAGATCAGGTATTAAGCTTACAATCCTTTTGACTGTAGGAAATTGCCCTTAAGAGTACAGACATTGCAGGGAACAAATATCTCCCCAACTTCATGTCAGTTACAGCTAGAATTATATTGTCAACTTGCATTCTATCAGATTTAAAGTCTTCCAAGTGTCAGTGGTGAAATTGAGTCAGAAGAATCCTACCTCAGCCCAGACAAAAAGCTGCTCTCCTACCCTTTCCATGACATCACCATTTTCAGTTCATACAAGCATCACACAGGCTTACTATCATAGCTTGGAGGCTCAGACCACCTTTCTTGGAGTTAGACTCAGAAGAACAGTCATTTAATAGTCCCATAGCATCTTAAAATAGCAATTTCCAATAACCAGGTTTCAAATATGACTATAATTTCACTTTAGCTAAGGAACATCTTTTGAGGCAAGTCTTAAGTGGCTTACATGCCTTTCTATACATATTCTATTTCCTGATTAAATAGCAAACATAAAATCAAATTTACTATTAAAACTTTAACTTTTCCATCAATGCCAAATTTTACCTGAGGTTACCTGCCTGTAGGTCACTTACACTAAAATTCTTTTCCTCAGACTAAAGATGTCTTTGATTTATTCTCAGTAATTAATTCAGTCAATTGTTTTTAATACTAATTGCTTTTGCATCACTTTGTAACATGTCAAATTTTTCTCCCCCTCACTCTCCTCCCCCTGCTTCCTAATACCTTGCATCCTGATTAGCCCTTCCATCAATGTGTCCTCCCTTCCATCACACCCCACCCTTCCCTTATCCCCATCTTCTCTTCTTGTGGGGCAAGATAAATTTCTATACCTCATTCTCTGTATTTCTTCTTTCCTGGTTATATGAAATAAAAGCTCTCAACATTCATTACTAATACTTTGAATTCCACCTTCTCTCCCTCCCTATCTCCCTCCCTATCCTCACTGAGAAGGAAAACAATACAGACTAAATATGTGTTGTTTTGCAAAGGACTTCCACAATAATCATGTTGTGTAATACTAACTATATTGTCCTCAATCTTACTCTACTCTCCCTTATTCTTTTATTCCCTTATTTGACCTTGTCCCTTCCCAAAAGTGTTTATTTCTAGTTATTCCCTTCTCCCTTTTGTCCTCCCTTCTATCATTCCCCTCACTCCACTTGTAGCCTCCTCCCCTACTTTCCTGTGGTTCAAGAGAGAATTTCATATCAAATTTAGTGAGCATGTTATTCCCTCTTTCAGCCACATGTGGAGAGAGTAGCTTCACTTTTTCCCTTTCCCCTTCTCCCTTTTCTCCTCCACTGAATAAGATTTTTCTTATCTCTTTTGAGTTTTAGCCTACCCCATTCCATTTCTTCCTTTCTCCTCCCAGTATTTTCCTTCCTCATCCCTTAAATTTTATTTTATATATTTTTTGTGTGGATATCATCTCTTGTAAATCAACATAACTTGCACTTTCTGTCCATAGGGGTGTGTGTGTGTGTGTGTGTGTGTGTGTGTGTGTGTGTAATTTCTCCACCTACCCAAATGCTGAGAAAAGATTCAAGAGTCACAAATATTTTCTTTCCATGTAGGAATGTAAATAGTTCAGCTTTAGGAAGTTTTTTATGATTTCTCTTTCCTGTTCACCCTTTCATGCCTCTCCCAATTCTCATGGTGGAAAGTCAAACTTTCTATATAGTTCTAGTCTTTTCCTCAATATAAATGCTTCATAGTCCTCTATATCATTGAATGACCATCTGTTCACTTGAAGCATTACACTCAGTCCTGCTGGGTAGGTGATTCCCAGCTCCAGTCCCAGTTCCCTTGACCTCTGGAATATCCCATTTCAAGCCCTTCAATCCCCCAATGTTGAAGCCACCAGGTCCTGTGTTATCCTGACTGTACTTCCACAACACTCAAATTGTTTATCTCTAGCTGCTCATAGCACCTTCTCCTTGATCTAGGAACTCTGAAACCTGGCTACAACATTCCCAGGAGTTTCTTTCTTTGGGTCTCTTCCAGGAGGTGATCGTTGAACTCTTTCAATATTAACCATGCCCCCTGGTTCTAGAATATCAGGGCAGTTTTCCCTGATAATTTCAGGGAAGATGAACTCCAGACTCCTTCCTTGATCATGGCCCCCAGGAAGTCCCATAACTTCTAAATTGTTTCTCCTAGATCCATTTTCCAGGTGAGTTGCCTTTCCAATGAGATGTTTCACATTATCCTCCACTTTTTCAAAGTTTTAGTTTTGTTTTTCAACTGCTTGGTTTATCTCATAGTCCTTCATTTCCCTGAACTCAATTCTCTCTTGCAATGACTTATTTTGTTCAGTGAACTCTTGAAACCTCTCCTCCACTTGGCCAATTCTGCTTTTCAAAGCCTCTCTCTCCTCATCGGCCTCCTGGACCTCCCTTTTCAATTTAGCTAGCCTCTACTGAAAGGGGTTATTTTCCTCAGCATTCCCTTGGTTCTCCTTTAGAAAGTTGCCAACTCTCTTTTCAAGCTCTTCTACTGCCTAAGCCTAGTTTAAGATCCCTTTAGAGGCCCTGGAGGCAGGCACCTTGACTTCTTCTAGTAATATGCCGTGTTCTTTCTCATCCAGAATGATGGGAGGATACCCTGTTCATCAAGAATTCAACTGTCCATGGTTCTATCTTTTTTCTCTTTAGGGGGCATTTTCCCAGACAGTCACTTGGCTTCTGAATTTGCTCTCCACACCCACCTCACCTCCAATTCCACCAAGCCAGCACTGGGGGATGAGATTCAGATGAGCTGCTCCAATCCCCCAGGGGCTTTAGACCAGGGCAGGGTCACTATTCAGTGTGAGCATTCTGTACTGCAACTGAACTCTGTCTGTAAAAAAGGGGTGGAAATTTGGTACCTAACAGGCAAAGCTCTTTTGATAAAAGAGAGTGTATAAACTCTAAAGAACTAAAGCATAAAAGAGCATAAAACCTAATGAATTTAATAAAATGCATTTTGTCATTCAGTCAGGAGTATTTATTAACTGCCTATTCTGTGCCCAAGCACTGAAGTAGGCATTGCTGTTAAACAGATAAATGAAACAAATTCTACTCTCACAGAATTTACTTTATGTGATACCTTCATTGCTTAGAAAACCAAATTTTTAACCTCAACCAAATAAAAACTAAAACAAAGGAGGGGGGAATTCTTATCTAAATCTGAATGATCTATTTTTTTTTAGTACATCTGTCTAAGGGTCTGGGGAGTCTGGTGTTATCAGGTAAATGAGGTTTACAGGAGGAGCATCTTTGAACTGGAGAAGGCGAAGCTAATCATTTCTTTACACAGACCCAGAGGAGTGAGAATGGACACCCTAAAGGTATTTTTCCCATGGGCCCACAGTGTTGCCTTCTCCAATCTCTTGTACAAATACTCCTATTCTCTCAATGTCATTGTATACATTTCACAGGGAGGTTATGGGGTTATCAAGTAATTACCTGATGTTTATTTGTAACCAGAATCTTGAGAACATTTTCTCCCACTTCCTGCTTCCCTTTTTAATGATAAAGCAGGAGCCTGAAGGTCCTTTCATGGTGAAGAAGAAAGAAGAGCATCTTCCCAACAAATACCAAGCTTCTTCCACCTCCTCATCCCCTGTGAGCAGTACAGAATTCTAAAGATTTGAGTTCTTCTGTTCCTTCCAGATTTCCATGTATCCTGGTGAGAAGTTGTATACTCTGGAACTGAGAACATCTGAATTTATCCCAGGAAAGAACAGGTCAGATAGATGTGAACCTCCTTACTCAAGTAAAGTGTGTTTGTATGTTTATGTGGAGTGTGTGTGTGTGTGTGTGTGTGTGTGTGTGTGAGAGAGAGAGAGAGAGAGAGAGAGGGAGGGAGGGAGGGAGAGAGACAGAGAGGGAGGGAGAAAGGGAGGGAGGGAGAGATAAAGAGAGAGGGGGAGAGAGAGTGAGACAGAGACAGACAGACAGACAGAGAGTCAGAGATAGACAGCAAGACATAGACAGTGAGACAGAGACACAAAGATTCATATTATTCTGCTTCCTCAGAAATAACAAAGAATAATTCCAAATAATAGGCAGCAATTTATATTACTTTTAGGTTTTCAAAGTTTTTTATAAACAATATCTCATTTGATCCCCTCAAGAATGTTGAGAGGTAGGTGATATTATTCTTACTTTTCAGATGAGGAAACTGAGACTGAAAAATTGTAAAGTGATTTTCACAATGTATTACAGCTAGTAAGTGTCTCAGTTTGAACTCAGGCCTTGTGCCTCCAGCTCCAGATCTATATCCACTGAGCCATTTAACCTTTCCAACAGAGATTCTCACTTTATTTGAATCGCCATGTTAGACCATAACTGTTAGAACATAGAGCATTAGATATGAAAGACAGAAAAGAACCAATAATGAAACATTTATTAAATGCTTACTTTGTGCCAAGCACTGTGCTGGTGTTACAAAAAGAGGCAAAAGATAGTTCTTTTCCTGAAGTAGTTCACAATCTAGTAGGGAAAACAGAATGCCAATGAACATACAAGAATTGTTAGAAAGGATAAAAAATAATTAAACAGAAAGAAAGCACTAGAATTAAGAGGACTATGGAAAGATTTCCAAGGAAGATGGAATTTTAGTTGAGGCAAGTGCATTCCAAACATAAAGGACAGCCACAAGAAGTCCTAGAGGTGAGAGCTGCAGTGTCTTGTCTCTGAAGCACCCAGGAGGTCTGTTTCACTGGGATGGAAGAACATATGTAACAGGTCAGAAGACTGGAGATGGGGAATGGGGCTAGGTTGTAAAGGGCTTTGATTAACAAACAGAACATTTTGTATTTCATCCTGGAAATAATAGGAAGCTGCAGGAGTTTATTGAGTGAGTGTGTGTGTGTGTGTGTGTGTGTGTGTGTGTGTGTGTGTGTGTAGGAGTTAAGGGGGTTGGGTAACAAGATCAGATGTGAACTTTAGAAAAATCACTTTGCTCAACAAAGGACAGAGAATATAGAATTTTAATACAGGTCTGAACATATCTCTCATCAGTAAATGTAAATATAATGTAAAAGGCTCCTAAATGGCTCTGAAAAAAACGTAAGAAAACATTTTCTGTTCAATGGCAAAACTACTCAAATCTTGCACCAGTCTTTCTGTCCAGACAGATTAAACATGAGCTCCCCTCAGACACTCCATTCTTCGACCAAACTGGCTTCCTTGACTGTTCTCTATACACAGGTGAAACCCAATCTCCCACTGCTGAGGCTTTGCCTGGGTTTTGCCTCACGCTAGAAATTCTCTCCTTCCTCAATTCTGATTCTTGGCTCTCTCACTCCTTTCAAATCTCATCTGTAGTACAATTACCCATAAAATACCTTTCTTAACTCATTCATTTGTTCTTGGAATCCCCTCACCCAATTACTTTGCATTTCTGGGTACTTTGTATTGACATAAATGGAATTTGTATAAGTTTTTTATATTGTCAGCGTATATCACACTGATTGGCAAAAAGTAGTTACTTAATAAATGTTGGTTGAATTAAATTAAGTTAAATTTAGAGCTTTAAGAGACCTGGAGACAATATGGGATAAAATCTTAACAGGGAAAGGGTCTTAGAATGATGAAAGCATCAGAAATTGTAGGAACATAAGGACATAAACTGTAAAAACTTTCACAAACTTAATGGAGAGAAAATATTATCTAGTGGACAGACCACCATACTTGGCATCAGATATCTTGAGTTCTAATCCCATATTGGTCAATGACTTAGCCATTTACCTGTGGGGCAATCAGCTCACATTTTGAGTTTCAGTTTCTTTATCTTAACAAAGGATGTAAATATCTTTTCTAGGATATCAAACGATAGAATAAGAAACTTCTAAATATGTAAGCTATTTTTAATTTACACACCAGAAAGGAAATTAGAAGGTTAGATAGGGAAGGGATCATGAAAGATAATCTATTCTAAACTATCCATTAAGCAGAGAAGAAAACTGAAACCAAAAAAGATGTGGTTGAGGTCCATATCAATAAGTGAATTAGTCAAAGAGATAAGTCAGAAACCTCAGTTCTTCTGACTCCTCATGCCATCCTCCCTGCATAGCATCTCCTGACCTCCTTGATTCTTTTTTGGAGGTTGAACAACTGATGATCCCAGTTCTCATACTGTAACCTCTCTGGTATCAAGTCCTAGGATCCCCTGTCCTCCTTGCTCTCTCCCCTTAGCTCAGAAAGTTAATAAAATGAAATTAGAAGATCCTCTCATCACATGAACAGCTCTTTCAATGTAAGGAAACCTAATGATTAGGAGAAAGGTAAGCATTCAGGAAACATTCACTGGAATATAAGAACTTCCCCCAAATCAAAGAGATTGAAGGGGAGATAGACTGTGTAAGGCCCTCTCTACATTTGGAGTGTTCCAGTAGAGGCTATAGGACCACCTACCAGGGATGCTATGCAGTTGATTCTCATACTGAGTGGTAGTTTGGGTTAAATTAATCCTGGGGTTTCTTTAAACACTGAGGCTAGCTTGGCTAAACTGGGATTATATGATTCTATGTTTATTTGTCTATATGAGTCTAAGATTTTTTGATACAAGGATTCTAAGGTGTTCTAGTATTTAATGAGTGAAGTGGATTAAGTAATAAATGAGAAAACCTTAAATTTTGCAAATGAAAAATCTACAAGGAAGAGCTAGAATGTTGCGTCAGAGTTATTATTCAAAAATATCAGAAAAATGTTTAGAAACATAGGCCAAATCCAATACCTTGCAATTTGATAGAAATAAATGCAAAATACTCCACTTGATCTCAAAAAAGGAGCTCTACCACTTCAAGAGAGAGAAGCCATGACTAGGCAACAGAAGATAGAGGAGACTTGGTGAACTGCAAAGTCAAAGTTAATGAAAGGTGGGTTATGGTAGCCAATGAAGAAATGGTAAGATGGTTGGGCTACATTAAGAGAAGCAGCATCCAGAGCAAGGGAAGAAATAGCCCTGCTGGTCTCGACCCTGATCAGACCATATCTATAAGATTTCCTTCAGTGTTTGATGACCCATTGAGAAGCTAGAGAATACTCACAGGAAAGAAATCCCAGTGTGGAGCAATACTGGAGATCATTCAATCCAAGGCAAAATATAAGGACCTAAAAACTTCAGAATAAAGAGGAAAAGTCTTTGCGGGAGTTGACAGATGTCTTCCTATAGTGTCAGGACTGTCATGTGGAAAAGAAATTGGCTTGTTTTTGCATGAATTCAAAGTGCAGAATCCAGACAAATGGGCAAAAGTTGTAGTAGGTTGGTATATGGTCCAATGTAATGAAAAGTTTCTTAATAATTACAACAGTCCTTAATTGGGATGGGATGTCTCTGAAGAGAATAGATTCTCCTGCGTAGAGTATCTGGTGAAACATAATAGTATGGCATGTTCTAGAGGACATAACTTTTAGGTATGAGTTGAACCAGAAGGTCTGTGAGGTCCCTTTATTCCCTTAAATTCTGTGATTCACTGAGTCTGTCACATCCCCTTATCTACATAAGCTTGTTCAAGTAGTTATGACATTGGGGAAAGTTATCTTGGGGAAGAGAAGAGTGGGTGGGACATAATTGTTTCCTTCAAATGTGTTTAAGGCTGTAATGATCAAGTACTTTATCAGAATTCAAGGATCCAAAATTAAGGAGGCTAAATGCATAAGTAGTGGGTTGCTAGTCCCTGGAGATATTCAAGGTCCAAATGAATTCTAATTGAAAGTTATATTGAGAAGTTTCATAATTCAGTTTTGGGTTGGATAGCATGACATTTTAGTTCTCTTCTGATGCTGATTTTATACACACACACACATGCATACACAGAGACGTACATTACATATTTGTATATATGTTTGGAGATAATGTTTCACATATCAAAATACATAAATACAAATGAGTGTTTTTAAATACGTACATATATATTACTATATACAGAGAAAGAAAAAAATGTGTGAATGTGTGCACAAGTCATGTTTGTGTGTTTGAATTGTGATCTTTCAACAAATTATCCATATATACATGTGTTATTGATCCCCATATTGACAAGAAGACAATCTTTATGTGTGAATAATACCACTAATATGTTGTGGTATTTTTATGTATTTCCATGCTATTACAAAGCACAGAAGTAAAGAAGTTCAGCTAATCTTTGGCCCTGACATTCACATTAGAGTCATTTGGAGATACACATCATTGATGATCATTCAGTATAACAGAATTAATCAGTAGAGCACCCATATCCAGGCTAGCTAGGGGAGGAGTGCCCTGCCTTTGTCACGCCTGAATCTTGGTCAGATTGGTCAGTACCACCAGTAATTACACTTAGTCATCGCAGGGCCCATATATGAAGTCTTCTCAGTTTGGCAGGGCCTATGAGTGCTTGTGATACTTTGGATAGCCCAGCAATCCAGAGGCACTTCCACATAATAATGAGCTACTATAAGGGAACTTTAGATGAGGTATAAGACACAAAGCAAAATAAATATAATTGGCCATAGAGTGCATGTGATGCCAAGGTTCATATACAGGCACATCTCCTAAGCAACTTGGTAAGTCAGTGACTTAGTATCATTTTTTAAACTATGAAATGATGAGTTTGTACTCAGTAATCTTAGAGGCCTCTTTCATCTCTGTATGTATTATGAGGAAATGTAGGACTGTATGTTATCTGTAAGGAACAGTACCTTGGAGAGGGGAATCAGGTGTTTGAGAATTCTCTTCTCTCCCTTTAGTCTCTGAATGGAAAATCCATGTGATCACCACCCAGAGTCAGTCATAGAAGGATAATTTTTTTCTTTGAATAAAAGGGAAACTTGTTGAACAAAGACTGTACTGTTAGATCTATTAGCAAGCATCCTAGCAAACCTAGAATGGACAGGTAGCACAAATACTTTGATCTGGTTTCCTAAAGGAAAGCATCTTTTAAGTGGTCAACCACCTTATTTTAAGTAAAAAACAGCAAATACAAACAGAGAAATTAGCATACAGATTCAAGAGACAGGGCTGTTACTGTCTGAAAAAAGTGATACAACCACCTACATACACTACCCAAACAGGAGTACAAAACTCTGAGTAGTCTGAAGGCTCTTAACAAATGGTGACTCTGAGTCATTTCTAAGGAATCAAAGATCCTTCTCATAAGCAGGCCCCCCAAAGTTAAATACAAAGGTCCCAGCATATAAAAAAAGGATTCATTTCTTGATTGACTCAGAGCCAGTAGGTACAAAACCTACATGACTCAGCACAGTTGTTAGCCATCAAGGTTCAAAGGAGATCAATCCTTCAAATGTTTACTATGAGCCTGAGAAACTGAACTAGAAAAGAAAACAACACAAATCCCATTTTGCTTGCTCTAGAGGTAGATTACAAAAGAAGTCTTTTGTAATAGGATGAAAACAGTCTATGGATTCCATGGTGTAACATCAGGTGATGCAGAATCCCTTCTAATTCAAATAATTCACATATTTTATTTTATAATGTTGCAGATTTTGATTTTATCCAAATATAATATTGTTCTGGTTATTCTTTAAGGTACTTTCCTGTACTAGTGCTATTATTGTCAGGTCTAAAACTTCTTTCTGTTCTCAGTTTATGGTTTAAGGTCCTTTTTAATTCTAACTTTACAAAGTTTGTATTCTAAATCTTATCTAAACATTTGTGACTTTATGGTTCATATGTATGAAGCCTAGCATATGCAGTACTCTGATTTTTGTGACCCCTTGATATTTATTTCTGATTCCTTTTTCTTCCAGCAGTTACTAAAACAGCATGGAAAGAGGCAATGAGGCAAATGTCTCTCAATTCTTCCTCTTAGGACTTCCCATCAGACCACAGCAGCAAGGGTTGTTCTATCTCCTATTCCTGAGTATGTATCTCACCACACTGTTTGGGAACCTGCTTATCATCTTGCTGATCAGATTAGACTCTCACCTCCATACCCCTATGTA
>CM053769.1:334644141-334663691 GCA_028658325.1 Potorous gilbertii | reverse complement strand
GAGGGTAATATAGTGAGTCTTTCACAACATTGCTGTTATGGAGGTGTTTTGCATGACTTAACATGTATAACCTTAATCAAATTGCTTGTTTTCTCAATGAGGGTGGGTGGGGACAGGGCAAAGGAGAGAATGTAAAACTCAAAGCTTTAAAAATCAATGCTGGAGGTTGTTTTAACAGGTTAACTATGAAATAAAATATATAAACATGGAGTATAGAAATCTATCTTACCCTACAGGAAAAGGGAAGGAAAGGTGATGGAGGGGGTGTTACTGGAGGAAAAGACAATCAGAATACACTCTATTCTAAGGTGGGGGTAGGCAAGAAATGGGGTGAAAATTTGAAATTCAAAATTTTGTGGAAGTGAACATTGAAAATTAAAAATGAATTTTTATGAAAAATTTTTTTAAAAAAATCATCTACACATTCTGACCTTATCTTGGAAGATAATGTAAGATGTTAATCTATATCTAGATTCTGCCATACTCTTTTCCAGTTTCTCCAGAAGGTTTCCTCAAATAGTAAGCTCTTATTCCAGAAGCTGGGGACTTTGATATTATCAAATACTGTATTGCTATGGTCATTTACTATTGTGTTTTTTGTGTACCTAACCTATTCCACTTATTCAACACTCAGAATAGAGAAATTTCTAAGTTGCACCTGTTTTCTGAGCTGGGCACAGCTACACATCATTTCTATGTCTGCCTTTGTCAGGTTATATATCAATTAACATATTACTATAAATCAATAATCATATTAAATATATCAATAACATGCTATATATTAATTATGAAATCATGTCTGATTTTCACATATACTTTCCCTAAAAGACATTGAATAGAGTCCAAGCAGTTACTTTAAATCTCTGGTTATTTTATAATAATGAGAGGTGTGTGGAGAATATTGAGACATCAGGTTGTGGCAGTAGATTCAATAACAAAGCCAGGATGACTAAAATTATGTGAGGGTTGGAAAATGTGGGAAGGCCAAAGTATCATGTGTGAAATCTGAAATAAATGAGCAATCAAAGATTCAAGCTAAATATATACCTTTATTAAGCAGTGCATCAAATTGCATAACAAATAGGGACCATTGCTCCTGAACTTGGCACTGGACCATGAATACAGGCGGAGAGAGATTTTTATGTATTAGAATATTACAATAAACAAAATAAAAGCAGGAAATATAATTAAGCAACCTGATTTCAAATTGGCGAAAAGATTAGGGGCCTTCCAAGTTGAGAGGTGAAGTATCAACAGGTGAAATTCCCTGAAATCAGAAAAAGAGGGGTTTCATTCCCCCAAACATCTGTATTTAATCAAAGGAAGATGAAAACAACAGCTGGTTGACCAGTACAGGACTAATTTTTCAGATGAGTTATGTAGGTTGCTTAAGATGTATAATTGTGGGAAAACTCCTTGCATCGTTCTTCAAATGTCATTGGGTTTCTGATAAGCATAGCCTAGGTCCTTTGGCAGAGGCATCCTAGCTTCCCAGTCATTCAGGGCTAGATTCAGACAATGCAATAAAATTTTCTCACAATTCCCCTAATTGAAGAAAGTTTTCTCACAGAAATTGGACTAGGTCTGTAATTGAATAGAAAGGGAACTGATCCAGAATCTAGTCACAAGATATGTTTCACTCAATTTTCATAATTACTTCAATGGCCACCAGTAAGGGAGAGAGCAAGGAGTGGTATCACTGATAGATTTCACTCAGCTTCTAGTCTTACTGAGACCTGGTTCTAGAGTTGTCTTAGAATTTCCATGTCACATTCTCCATTTCTATTTCCTAATAGGCTCTTTCTTACTAACTCCATCATTTGAGGTCATGAAAAAGTTGTGGAGGTTTTTAAACAGAAACCCAGAGTAAAAAAAGTCACTCTATTGATTTCCAGCTATGATCATAATAGTCTGTATCCCTTTCCCCACAACTCAACCCTCATGGAATTATCAACATCCTCTTGAACCAGGTCATATTTCTGGCTTGAACACTGATGGTCAGGTGAATTCCCTTAACTGTGATAAGACACGTATGTGACTCTCTAGGTTGCATACAAAAGGTATTACCCTGGTTAGAGGATTTGGCTCTGAGATCAGGATAAAGTTGAAGGCTACCATTGCACAGGGTCCCTAGAAGGGCCTCCCCCTATTACTTGAAATGTGAATGTATCCGTAAGCAATAAAAGTTATTTTTGCTACTGTTAGCTTGTTCTCACTATCCTTGTCTTATACTATATGAACCAAGACATTGTATGGGCTGAACTCAACCTTAGAACATAAAGTGTTAGAACGAGAAGGAACTTTAGAACCTAAAATGGTAGCACTGGTACATAACATGCAAAAAACGGAAAGGAACTTAGAGCATAACCAGAATAATATTGTGTTCCAATGAATATATAATACAGAATGTTATAGCAACATGTGGCATTAAAACTAGAAGGGACTTTAGATCATAGAACATCAGACCATGGACTCCATGGACTATGTTCATGCTATTACAAAATACTGCCTTTGTAATCTATTGGTACAGTCTTTGTTCAACAAGTTTTCCTCTTATTCAGAGACAAAAATCATTCTGCTGTGACTGTCCCTGCATAGTTATCACATAGTGTCTCCATTCAGAAACAACAGGGTGTGAAGAAGCTCTCTCACATACCTGATTCCCCTCTCCAAAGAACTGTTCCTTATAGACAACATAGAGCCTACGCTTTCTCATAATACATACAGAGATCAAAGAGGCCTTCAAGATCATCTTGTCCAACTCCTTTATTTTGTAGTTAAAAACCTGATGCTAAGACAGTGACTTTCCCAAGTTGGTAACTATAGATGCCTGTAAATGAACCATGGCACCAGATTGCATCTATGATAAAAAAATCATATTTATTTTGCTTTATGTCTTATAGCTCATCACTATGAACCTCACAGTGGGTCATTGTTGTGTGGAAGTGCCCCTGGATTCTCTTTGAAATCCAGTGTATGAGAAGCACTCATAGGCCCTATGAAGATGGAAATACCTCATATATGGGCCCTGTGTTGACTAAATGTCTCTTGTTTGAGAAGCAGCATAAATAATTTTATGGACAGGTAGGAAGTTCAGTGTATAGAACATTGTGTCTGGAGTCAGAAAGACCTGAGTTCAAACATAGCCTCACACATTTATATCAGTGTAACCCTAGATAATTCATTTTACCTCCATTTGCCTTAATCCACTTGAGAAGGAAATTACAAAACATTCCAGAATCTTTGCCAAGAAAACCCCATGCATAATATTGGCATGCTGTGGTCCATAGGTCATACACATGAACATTAGGACACAACTGCGGAACAATAAAAAAGATATTTGCTGTGTAACTGTGGATGAATCATTTAATTTCTTAATGCCTCCAAGAAATATTATAAAACCAAAAGTTGTGAAGTTTGTATCACCTACATCCCTTTACAGAGTTTCTTCCCTGGGAATCCTCTATTCTAATGAAATCAAAACTCACAAAATATCCACTATATTCTATCTCTTACATTAAAAAATCTGTCCAACGTCTCATCATGGTGTGGATATAACCCTGGGCTTGCAAAGTCTATGCCAGGAGATTACAAACCAGACCTTTCTGCTTAAGTCTCTGGCTTTGAGTTTTGGCTGGACCCAAACAAAAATGTTTCAATGGAGGCATCAAGTTAAGTGAAGAAAGGATCATGACTGGAGGGTTGCTCTCAAGGTAACGAACTGTTACCTCAGTAACTCATGAAGACTCTCTATGAAAGGACATTGATGGAGAGAGCATTTACAAAGGAGAAAACATGGACTTTTTGTAGTATATTCTATTCCAGAAAGAAATAAAATTAAACCAGAAAGCTAGCTTGCAGAAAGAAATAAAGTTAAACCAGAAAGCTAGTTTGTATTAAAATGAAGAAATTAAAAATTTTACTTCTAAAAGAGTAAGGGTTTCAATTGCTGGAAAATTCACTCATATCACTGGATATAAATTATGTCACTTAGTAAATTCAGTCTTTCCTACTTTTAAATCACTTCATTTTGTAAATCCTTTCAAAAATATCTTTATCACTAAGAGTTTTTATACTTTTCCAAAAAGAGACACAAAAAATTTGTGATTTTTTAAGCATGAGGACCCTCTGTGGAAATTGTCTCTTTCATCACAAATTGGATCCTGTGCATGATTTAGTAAATAAATCATTGGGAATTTCCTGAGGCATTTAAATATTAAGTGACTTGCTCAAGGTCACACAGCTAATATGTATTTTCAGTGACAGCTTTGAACCCACATTTCTAGCCTCTAAGCCCTGCATTCTGTCCACCACCCAACACTGTTTCCATACCGATGTGTTTCAGTTTCACCAACTAACCTTAACTGAACTTGTACTTCAGGGTTTTCATGACTGTGATTCAAACAGTATAATAAGCTGAGATCAAATGGGGAAAAGAATCATAACCTGAATCACAGTAATGTTTCTTTTAAATGCTACCATAATTTGAGATATTATTCTTTCTATTCCTTAGCTATTTTTTTTAACAAAAATACCATGGTTTTGGTTTTCCTATGTTTAGACAGGTATCACTGTGAGTTTAAAATCAAATTGTGTTTAATGAATTAAGTTTCTGTTGATAAAATATCAGGATTATCTAAGATTTCTTCACTGTTGATATTCCTTCCACTGACACAAATTGTAACCATTCTGTGCCCTAATAAATTCTTTCTGTGTTATCCTGGTGAAAAAGTCTTTATCCTGTGTCCAATCCAGTGACAAGCCCTCCTAAACTGAAGTAAACAGGTGTTTGCATGATTGATAAACAAGCAGTTGTTAGGATCTGTTTGAAATACTTCTGCTGTGGCAAGATGTGTCAGAGCTTGCCTTTGAGAACTCAAGGTCACCCCTCGCTATGATGACATGTGCTAACTATAGACAAGAATGACAAAAATGGGAGGACAAAGGACAATGAGCCCAAATTCCACAACAAAACCAAAACTTTTGTGCTCTACATCCAGTTGTCCACTAATGTGCTTCCTGTTATTTAAAATGAGGGTCTTCAAACTCTAAAGTAAATGGAAACAAAGGGACCTATAAAGTCCCTTCTAATTCCAAATAGACAATTCCACGTTGAAATTAATCGTTTATATATTCTTGTATATATATCAGTAAAACTCACCTTTCTTGCTAAAGAAGGTCATAACTCTGCTCATAAAGTAGGGATAATCTGAAAAGTTCCACGACCCAATTATATTCTTGGTAGTACAACAAATGAACTGCTTTCCTTTTAATAAACCCATCTAGCAAATCCGGGTAAACAAGATCTGAGCCCTTTAATCTTTAATTATGACTAGCCTCCACTGAGTTGTCTCTGATTCCAACTGAAGATAACTCTACTTGGAGAAATTATACTGACATGCATCCCATTCAATGTGGAGACTGAGTTGTCTTATACATGGCAACCAGAACATCATAGTGGTCACCTTCACCTCAATGACTACGAGAATTATTTTTCCTCTGTGGCCATCTGCTTGCTACGTGATGGGAACGATGTTGTACTATGTCAGCATTTTTATCCAAAGACATGTATTCCACATGATCTGAATATATATTTCCGCAGAGAAGCAATCCTATTTTCTCATCATATTCTAAGTAATATATTCCAATTAATCAGAATCATTTTTCTATTTTGCTATTCCCTGGAAATTTTCCATTGTGAAATTTAATGTGGCAAGGGACTTCCTGATCCCCAACTTCCCTCCCTCTACCTTTGATAAACTCAGCTTTCTAACAGAGAAATTCTGCTTTGATTTTTCAATCCCTGTTTTGACTCATACGTAGAATCTGCCTATAGCACTAAACCACAAGGGTCATAAAGTTACTTTCTATTAGGTAGTCATTATACTTTGATTGAAACACATATTTAATATCCTTGGGTATAGCATCTCATCACAGCTGCTGCATAAGAGATTTATGCAAATTGTTCTTTGAAAAGCTTTCTGATAAGCAACTCAGTCTTTAAAGGAACATTGACCTCTTGCCACACAGGAACAGTACCCCATGGCTCCAGATATTTGGAAAGTCAGCCCGCAGATACAGATATTCTACCCTAATTGCTTCATTAACTCCACTAAGAGAGTGGCTCCAGGTAATCCTAAAACAAGAAGTGTTTTCCTTAGAAAAGTCACAGTGGAAAAGCACCTTTCCTGTAGTCTAGAGAGTCTCACCTGGGCCTTAATCTCAGATGAGTGAGTCAGCCTAATTAAACTTACTGAATCCAGTAAGTCTGCCTCTTCTTGAATATGCTTGGTAATATCAATCAGGGTAATACAACCTCTAGGAATGACTTACTGCTCTCCACCATCTTAATGCTAGACTTGCCTAGTATTCTCAACTGCACTACAGTCTCTGTCCAGTCCTGAGAGCAATCTTCCCTATGGGTAGGGGATTATGCTAGATTGTACAGGACTGAATAGATTCTATTGTAGCTGAATCTGCAGGACACTTTATTACCACTTAAATATCTTCTTAGATATATTATTTCCTAACTCCCAGCCTTTATAAGACCTTACTGGGGACAACACTATACCCAGAGGAAACACACAATGGTACATAAACTCTTGTAGCACTATCCTCCTCAAAGATATAGCAGTCAGGGCCAAACTGAAAAAATCAGAAAAGATAGAAAAGTAAAATCACAGACCACCACTAGAAAGCCACTACAAGCTTCTTTGAACTTTTAAAGTTCACTTCCCTTTCCTTGTAAGTTCTATGGTACTTACTGGTGGTATTGGCCAATCTGACCAAGGTTCAGATGCATCATAGGCAAGGCCCTCTTCCTCTAGCCAGACTGGATGCAGGTGCTCTACTCCTTACTTCTGTTACACTGATGAATCCTCAATAATGCACATCTCCAAATGGCTCCAATGTGAATGTCAAGGCCAAAGATTAACTGAATCTCCTTATTTCTGTGCTTTGTAATAGCATAGATATACATAAAAAGACCAAAACACATTAGTGGCATTATTCACACATAAGATCTTCTTAACATCAAAATAGAGATCAAAAACACATGTATATTTGGATTATTTGTTAAATGGTCTGCCTTCAAACACACAGACACATAACTTGTGTACACAATCTCTCTCTGTATTATCAATATCTATATGTATATATGTAAAAACACATTTATATTTAGATATTTTAATATATAAAACTTATTTGTCTATACACATATACAATTTGTGTGTGTTTCTGTGTGTGTATAAAATGAGCATCAGAAGGAAACTCTAAAGTCATGCTATCCAACCCAAAAATGAATTATGAAGCTTCTTAATATAACTTTTAATCACAATTCATTTGACCTCTGAATATCTGCAGGGACTAGCAACTCACTACTTATGCAATCAATCTCTATGATTCTGGGTCTTTTAATTCTAATAAACTTCTTTAACGTTACAGCCCTAAACACATTTGAAGGAAACAGTTATGCTCCAACTGCTCTTCTCTTCTTTAGAATAAATTTCCTCAAAGTCATAATTACTTGAACAACAAGCTTTATGTAGATAAGGGGATTTGACAGTCAGTGAAGCAGAGAATTTAAGGGTATACAGGGACCTCACAGGTCTTCTGGTTGAACTCAAACATAAAAAACATATCTTCTACAGAATGCCAAACAAGCAGCCTATCAGCTTTCACCTAAAATTCTCTAGGAGGAAGAATCCATTCTATTCAGAGGCATCTCATTCTACTTTAGGACAGTTCTAATTGTTGAGAAACTTTTCATTACATTGAACCTTATGCCAAGCCACTACAACTTTCACCCATTGCTTCCAATTCTGCATTTGAATTCAAGCAAAAGAAACCAAATCCTTTTCCACTTGACAGTCCTACAAGTATATGAAGATAGCTGTCAAGTTCCCCCAAAGCTTTCTCTTTAATCTGAATTTTTTAGCTCCTTCAGTTAATATTTGGACAGAATGGTCTCCAATCTAGCTCCAAACTGTGGTTTCCTTCCTATGGGCAAGCTCCAGTTTCTCCATGGAGCATCAAGCACTGAAGGGAACCCTACATATGTGTTCCGATGAGGGCAGAGCCCAACAGGGCTATTTCTTCCCTTGCTCTGGATGCTGCTTCTCTTAATGTAGGCCAACCATCTTAGTAGTGCTGTATTGACTTCCACAACACAACTTTGATTCATTTTGACTTTGCGTTGTACCAAGTCTCCTCAATCTTTTTTTCACACACTGTGCTGCCTAGCCATGCCTTCTGCCCCCTGAACTGGCAAAGCTGATTATATGAGGTCAAGTGGAATAGTTTATATTTAAATATTTCTATTAAATTGCAAGGTATCAGATTTGGCCTATGTTTCTAACATTTCTTCTAATGTTTTTGAATCCTAATTCTGTCATTCAGTAGTCTAGCTTTCCCTCCTTTATTTGTCATCCATAAACTTAAAAAAATATGTTATTTATCACTTAATCCAATTCACTCATAAAACACTGGAACAGATTAGAATCCTTGTATCAATGAATCTTAGATAAATATCGTTAAAAGACATAGAATCATAGAGTCTTAGCTTAGCAGAATCCCAGTTAGTCCAATGTGACCTCATTGTTTAAAGAAACCTCAGAATTAATTTAGTCAAAACTAACACTCAGTATGAGAATCAACTACATTGCATCTCTGGCAGGTGGTCCTTTCACTTCTACTTGAACACTCTAAATGGAAAGAATGTTCACTCCTGCCTTACAGAGTCTATCTCCCTCTTCAATCTCTCTGATTCAGGGGAAGCTCTTATGTGGCAGTGAATGTTTCCTGAATTCTAGCCTTTCTTCCACTCACTAGCTTTCCTTACATTGAAAGAACTGTCCATGTGGCTGGGGATCTTCTAATTTCATTTCATTAACTTTCTGAGCTAAGGTGAGAGAGCAGGAAGGACAGGGAATCCAAGGGTTTCCTATCAGAGAAGTTGCAGCATGAGAGACCTGGGATCATCAGTTGTTCAGTCTCTAAGAAAAGAATCAAGAAGGTCAGGGGATGCAGTGCAGTGAAGATGGTATTAGGAGTCAGAAGAACTCAGGTCTGTGACATGACTCTGTAACTAATTCACTTATCGATATTGACCTCAACCACATATTTTCTGGCTTTGGTTTTCTTCTGTTTAATGGGTAGTTTAGACTAGATTCCCTTTTATGATCCCTTCCCTATCTGATATTTTAAGTCCCTTTCTAGTGTGAAGATTCAGAATAGTTTACATTTTTAGAGGTTTCTTATTTTATTATCTGTTGTCCTAACAAGGCATTCTTTACATTCTTTGCTCGGGTAAGGAAATTGAAACTCAAAATGTGAGGTGATTGCCGCACAGGCTGAGTAATTGACCAAGTGGCACTAAAACTCAAGACTTCTGATGCCAAGTATAAAAAGACCATCACTAGATGATTTTAACTCTCCATTCCATTTTTAAAGTTTTTGCATTTCATATTCTTAGGTTTCTATAATCTCTGATGTTTTCATCATTATTCCAAGATCCTTTCCCTGATAAGATTCTATCCTATATGGTCTCAAGGTCTCTTCCAGTTCTAAATCAAATTTGATTAAATTCAACAAAGATGAATTAAGGCACCTACTATTTGCCAGTTAATGTGCTACATGCTGAAGATACAAAAACACATATATATATATGTACGAAATATTCTACAATGCAAAGAAATTGGGTGAGGTGGTCCCAAAAACAAGTGGATGAATTAAGAAAGGCATTTTGCAGGTAACTGTACTACAGAAGAGATTTGAAAGATGTAAGAGAGCCAAGAAGCAGAAATGAGGAAGGAGAGAATTTCTGATATCAGCCATAACCCAGGCAAAGGCTCAGCAGTGGAAGGTTGGATTTCACCTATGTATAGAGAGCATCCAAGTAGGTCAGGTTGGTTAAAGAATGTAGTATCTGAAGGGAGTTCATGTTTAATTAGTCTGGACAGAGAGTGCAAGATTTGGGGAGCTTACTTGCTAAACAGAAAATATTTTGTTTAGTTTTTTATTTTAGAGGCAATAGGAACCTTTTATGTTTCTTGAGCAGTTGAGAGACATGGTCAGACCTGTATTAAAATTTTACATCCTATGTCCTTTGTTCACAAAAGTGGTTTTCCTAAAGTTCAGATCTGATCATGTCTCCCAATCCCCTTAACTCCTACACACACACACACACACACACACACACACACACACGCACGCACGCACGCACGCACGCACACACACATACACTCACTCACTCAATAAACTCCAGTGGCTTCCTATTATCTCCAGGATCAAATACAAAATGCTTATTTTGGCCATCAAAGCCCTTTACAACCTAGCCCAACTCTACATCTCCAGTCTTCTGACACATTACCCATGCCCTTCAAACCAAGTGAAACTGACTTCCTGGATGCTCCAGACAAAAGACACTGCAGGTCTCAGCTTTTTGGCTGTCACTTACATTTGGAATGCACTCCCACATCTCTACCTGCTGACTTCTTTGGTTTTCTTTAAGTCCCAGCTAAAATCCAATCTTTCATAAGCAGTCTTTCCCAGCTACTCTTAATTCTACTGCTTTCCTTCTGTCAAATTATTTTCTATTTATCCTGTATAATAATTTGTATATAATCTTTGGCATTCTGTTTTCCTCACTAGATTGTGAGCTACTTGAGGCGAGGAACTAGATTTTGCCTCTTTTTTCAAAAACAGCACTTAACACAATGCTTGGCACATAGTAAGCACTCAATAAATGTTTCATGATTGATTCAAAAATCTTTTCTATCTTCCATATACCATATTCCATGTTCTTACAGTCTACGGTCTAAAATGGTGATTCAAATAAACTGGGAATCCCTGTTGGAAAGTTTAAAGGACTTAGTGGATAGAGTTCTGTAGCTGGACTGAGAAGACAAGAGTTCAAAATCAGACACTTGCTACCTGCATGACAATGTGAGAGTCACTTTTCAGTTTTTCAGTTTGTTTCCCCACCTGAAAAGCAAGAATAATATCACCTACCTTGCAACATTCTTGAGGGGATCAAATGAGATACTGTTTATAAAAACATTTTGCAAACCTGTAAGTGCTATAAAGTGCTAGCTATCATTTGGTATCATTGTTTGTTAATTCTGAGGAAGCTGAGTAATATGAACCCAACTATTTCTCTGTTTCTGTCTCGATGTCTGTCAGTTTCTATCTCTATCTGCTTGTCTCTTTCTCCCTGTGTCTACCTCTTTTTCTCTCTCTTTCTCTGTCTCTTTTTGTGTATCTATTTCTCTCTCTCTCTCTCTCTCTCTCTCTCTCTCTCTCTCTCCCTCACACACACACACACACACACACACACTCCATATAAACACACAAATACACATTACTAGAGTAAGGATGTCCAAAGATGTCTGACCTGTGTCTGTAAAGGATAAATGCAGATAATCTTGGCCTGGAAGCATAGAGCTTCTCACCAGAATACAAGGTAATCTGGAAGGAAGAGCAGAACCCAAATCTTCAGAATTCTGCTTTTCTCACAGGGTATGGGGAGGTGCAGGAAGAATGTTATTTTTGGGAAAGTTCCTCTTCTTTCCTCTTCACCACCAAAGGAGCTTGGGGGTCCTCCTTTATCAGTCAAAGAAGAAACCAAGAGGTAGGAGACAATGATTCCAAGAATCTGGTTAGAAATAAGCATGGAGTAATTGCCTGATTTCCCCATAGGTTCCTTATGATACACTGGCATTGGGGGAAAGGGATTTCTGGTGCCAGAGATTGGAGAAGGCAAAGCTGTGGACTCTTGGGAAAAATTCACTTGGGCTGTCCATCCTCAGTTCTCTGGCCTGTGTAAATAAATGATCAGCTTCTTATTCTCCAGCTCAAAAATGCTCCCTCTGCAAGTCTCATTCACCTAGCAACATCAGTCTTGGACAACCATAATCGAACAAAATAGAAGGTCAGAAAGTGGAAGTGACTTTCTTGGGGTTATATTATGTATTCATTCAATGAATACATGTATTTCGCAACTATTATATGAAATACCCTAGGCTATACTTTGAGGATTTTCAACTGCATCTATGATCCCCTCGATGGTTCTGGAACTCAGTCAATGAAACCTGCTGTGACGAGATGCCTCCTCCCTCACACTTAACAAGCTAGCTCCAAGGCTCATCCGGGGGAAACACCAAAAGGACTTCATATGGGCCCTGTTTTCTCACACCAGCCAGCTCAGTATTAGGTTCTTTAGCTTCTAGATGAAAGAACTAGCAGAAAGCATCATCACTGTAAGAAGCAAGGCAGGAAGGAAAAGACCATTGAATCTTTCTATGGAGATGAGGACCAAAACACGAATACCAAAGAGGTCAGAACTGAGACTGTACTCCCATCTGAAACTTCAGAAGGGACTATGAACTGGCTGGGGGCACAAAGAGCACTCTTGGAAGAGCTGAAGAAGGAAATAGAAGAAAAACTGCCCAATGATTTTAAAAGTATGAAAAAAGAATTCATCAAAGAGAACTGCTCTTTGAAAAGGAAAATTGGACAAATGGAAAAGGAAGTACAAAAACTAACTGGAGAAAATAATTCCTTAAAAGGAATAATTGGACAGATGGAAAAGGAAATGCAAAAGTTAACTGAAAAAAGCAATTTGATAAAAATTAGAATTGGACAAGTAGAAGCTATTGACTCTATGAGACATCAAGAATCAGTCAAACAGAATCTAAAGAATGAAAAGATGGAAGAAAATGTAAGATATCTAATTGGAAAAACAACTGACCTGGAAAATAGGAGAGAAAATTTAAGAATTATTGGCCTACCAGAAAGCCATGATGAAAAAAGAACCTGGACAGTACCTTCTAAGAAATCATCAAGGAAAACTGCCCAGAAGTGCTAGATCCAGAGGCCAAAATAGTCATCATAAGAATCCACTACTCACATCCTGAAAGTGATCCCAAACTAAAAGCACCAAGAAATATTGCTGCCAAATTCCAGAACTATCAAGTGAAGGAGAAAATACTACAGGTATCCAGAAAGAAATCATTCAAATATCGAGGAGCTACAGTCAGGATCACACAGGACCTTGCAGCTTCTACATTAAAAGATCAAAGGAATTGGAATATGATATTCCATAAGGCAAAGGAACTGGGCCTAAAGCCAAGGATCCAGTACTTAGCAAAGTTTAGCATAATATTTGAGGCAAGAAGGTGAACATTCAATCAAATAAGGAATTTGCAGACCTTCCTCATAAAAAGGCCAGAACTCAATAGAAAATTCAATCTTCAATTGCAGATCTCAAGAGAGGCATAAAAGGGAAAACAGGGGAAAAGAAAAACTCGTTACTCAAAATGGACAGACTGTTTACTTCCTTATAAGGGAAGATGATAACCTGTTAATCTTAAGAACTGTATATCTATTATAAAATATAAAAGGGATACACACAGAGGGAACAAGTAGAAAGTAAATGATGTGGTGATAAAAATGTGATTTAAGCATGTGAAAGGATTGTAACAGGAGATGTGAAAAGGAAGAAGCAGAAAATGGTAAATTACATTACAGGAAGAAGTACAAAACTATATTACAGTAGAGGAAAAGAGGGGAGGGAGATGAGCATTGTTTGAGAAGTACTCTCATCTGATATGGTTCAAGGAGGGAAAAACAAACTTAATTAAGTACATAAATCTAACTAGCTCTATAGGCAGTAGGAGGGGAAGGGGGACGATAGGGGAAGGGAGTCTAAAAGGGAAGGAAAAATTGTAAAGATAAAGGGAAGTAAAGGGGAGGGGAGCTGAAAGAAGGAAGGGAAGAATGTGGGAGGTGGTGGTCAAAAATTAAAACTCTATTGCAGAGGGGAAGGGAGAAGGGACAAATAGTGGGAAAGAGGATGGAGGAAAAGACACAGACAGAAATCATAGCTGTGAATGTGAATGGGATGAACTCTCCCATAAAACAGAGACAGATAACAGAATGGATTAAAAGCCATAATCCAACAATGTGTTGTTTACAAGAAACATATTTTAAACAGGGGATACACACAGGGTAAAGGTAAAAGGTTGGAGGAGAATATATTGTCTTCAGGTGATGTAAGAAAAGCAGGGGTAGCAATCCTAATCTCAGACAAAGCAAAAACAGAAATAGATCTAATCAAAAGAGATGAGGAAGGAAACTGTATCCTGCTAAAAGGCACCATAGACAATGAAGCAATATCATTACTAAACATATATGCTCCAAGAGGTATAGCATCCAAATTCTTAGAGAAGAAGTTAAGGGAGTTACAGGAAGAACTAGACAGCAAAACTATATTAATGGGGGACCTCAACCTCCACCTCTCTGAACTTGATAAATCTAACTATAAAGTAAACAAGAAAGATGTTAAGGAGGTGAATAAAACTCTGGATAAGGTAGATATGATCGATTTCTGGAGAAAATTGAATGGGAATAGAAAGGAATATACATTTTCCTCAGCAGTAAATGGCACATACACAAAAATTGACGATGTACTAGGGCATAAAAACTTCACAATCTAGTGCAGAAAGGCAGAGATACTCAATGCATCCTTCTCAGATCGTAATGCAATAAAAATTATATGTAATAAAAGGTCATGGAAAGATAGACCAAAAATTAATTGGGAGCTATATAATCTAGTACTAAAGAAGGAGTGAATTAAACAAAAAATCATAGAAACAACCAACAACTTCATTCAATAATAAGACAACCTAACAAATCTTTTGGGATATTGCAAAGCAGCTCTTAGGGGAAGCTTTATATCTATAAATGTGTATATGAATAAAATAGAGAAAGAGGAGACCAATTAATTGAGCATGCAGCTGAAAAAGTTAAAAAAATAACAATTTGAAAATCCCCAAGTAAATACCAAATTACAAATACTGAAAACCAAAGGAAAGATTAATAAAATTGAAATTAAGAAAACTATTGTACCAATAAATAATATTGAGAGTTGATTTTATGAAAAAAACAATAAAATTGATAAACCTTTGGTCAATTTGATTAAAAAAAGAAGAAAATCACATTACCAATATCATAAAAGAAAGGGGTGAACTCACCTGCAATGAGGATGAAATTAAAACAAAAATTAGAAATTACTTTACTCAACTTTATGCCCAACTTTATTTGATAATCTAAATGAGATAGATGATTATTTAAAAAAAATATAAATTGCCCAGATTAACAGAAGAGGAAGTTGAATACTTAAATAACCCCCTCATAGGAAAAGAAATTGAACAACCCATCAATGAACTCACTAGGAAAAAATCTCCAGGGATAAGTGTATTTACAAGTGAATTTGACCAAACATTTAAAGAACAGTTAATTCCAAAACTATATAGACTACTTGGGAAAATTGGGGAAAAAGGAGTCCTCCCAAATTCTTTTTACGATTCAGATATGATTCTGATACTTAAACCAGGAAGAGAGAAAACAGAGAAAGAAAATATAGAACAATTTCTCTAATGAATATGATGCAAAAATTTTAAATAAGATTTTAGCAAAAAGAATACAGCAACTTATCATGAGAATAATAGATTGTGATCAGGTAGGATTCATACCAGGAATGCAGGGCTGGTTCAATATTAGGAAAACTATTAGTATTATTAGTCATACCAACAACACACCTAACAGAAACCACATGTTTATTTCAATAGATGCAGAGAAACTTTTGACAAAAACAACACTCATTCCTATTAAAAACACTGGAGAGTATGAGAATAAAGGGAATTTTCCATAAAATAATAAGCAGTATCTACCTAAAACCTTTAGGAAACATTATATGCAATGGAAATAAGCTAGATGCATTTCCAATAAGATCAGGGGTGAAATATGGATGTCCATTATCACCACAATTATTCAATACAGTACTACAAATGTTAGCTGTAGTAATAAGAGAAGAATAAGAAACTGAAGGAATTAGAATTGGGAAGGAAGAAATTAAGTTATTACACTTTGCAGATGATATGATGATATACTGAGAGAATCCCAGAGATTCAAGTAAAAACCTGTTTGAAATGATAAACAACTTTGGCAAAGTTGCAGGTTACAAAATAAACCCACAGAAATCTTCTGCATTTCTATATATTACTAACAAAACCCAAAAGCAAGGGATAGAAAGAGAAATCTCATTTAAAGCTAGGGTAGACACGAAAAAATATTTAGGAGTCTACCTGCCAAAACAAACCCAGGGACTATACAAACACAATTACAACATACTTTTCACACAAATAAATACAGACCTAAGTACGTGGAAAAACTTCAGTTGCTCGTGAAGGCTGAGCCAATATAATAAAAATGGCAATTCTACCTAAATTAATTTATTTATTTAGTACCATACATATCTGACAGTACAAACTGTCAGATAATTATTTTCCAGATATGGAAAGATAATATCAAAATTCACCTGGAAAAATGAAAGGTCCAGAATATCAAGGAAACTAATGAAAAGAAATGCTAGGGAAGGTGGCCTAGCCCTACCAGATCTCAAATTGTATTATAAAGCAACAATTATCAAAACCACTTCGTACTGGCTAAGACACAGAAGGGCAGACCATTGGAATAGGTTAGGTACTCAAGACATGGTAGTCAGTGAAATGTATCAATCTACTGTTTGATAAACCCAAGGACCCCAACTTCTGCTATAAGAACTCACTGTTTGACAAAAAATTGCTGAAAAAACTGGATAACAGTGTGGCAGAAACAAGACATAGACCAATGCCTGACACTATACACCAGATTAAAGTCCAAATGGGTAAATGATCTAGGTATAAATATTGATACTATAAAAAATTAGTGGGGCAAGGAATAGTGTATTTATCAGATTTATGGAGAAGGGAAGAATTTCTGACTAAGGAAGAGATAGAAAGCATTAAGTGCAAAATGGATAATTTCAATTACATTAAACCAGAAAGTTTTTGCACAACCAAATTCAATGGAACCAAGATTATGAGGAAAGCAGAAAAATTTTAAAGAATTTTGCAACAACTGTCTGTGACAAAGATCTCATTTCTAAAATGCATAGAGAACTGATTTAAATGTACAAGAATACAAGTCATTCCCCAATTGATAAATGGTAAAAGGATATGAACAGGTAGTTTTGAGAGGAAGAAATTAAAGATCTCTATAGTCATATGAAAAAATACTCTAAATCACTATTGATTAGAGAGAAGCAAATCAAAGCAACTCTGAGATACCAAATCACACCTTTCAGATTGACTAACATGAAAAAACAGGAAGATGATAAATGTTGGAAAAGACATGGGAGAGTTGGAACACTAATTCGTTGTTGGTGGAGCTGTGAACTGATCCAATCATTCTGGAGAGCAATTTGGAACTTTGCCCAAAGGGCTACAAAAGTGTGCATACCCTTTGACCCTGCAATATCGCTTCCAGGACTGTATCCTCAACTGATCATAAAAATGAGAAAGGGTCCCATGTGTACAAAAATATTTATAGCAGCAGTCTTTGTGGTGGCCAAAACCTGGAAATCATGGGGATGCCCATCAATTAGGGAATGCCTGAATAAACTGTGGTATATGAATCTAATGGAATACTATGTGCTATAAGAAATGATGAACAGGAAGATTTCAGAGACTCCTGGAAAGATCTATATGATCTGATGTTGAGCGAAAGAAGCAGAACCAGAAGGACTTTGTACACAGCAACAACGACAGTGAGTGAGGATTTTTTCTGGTAGGCTTAGAACTTCACTGAAATGCAAGGACTTGGTGTTTCAAGGCAAAATGCCATCCATATCCAGAGAAAGAACTATGAAATTCAATCGCAGAAGGCAGCAGATAATTTTCTTGTGTATTACGTTTTGGTTTGTTATATGATTTCTCCCATTCATTTTAATTCTTCTACACAACGTGACTATGCTGAAAATGTATTTAATAGGAATGTACATGTAGAACCTATATAAAATTGTATGCCAGTTAGAGGAGAGAGAGGGGAGGTAGGGGGAAAGAAGGGGGAGAGAGGGCAAAAAAATCTAAGTTATATAGTAGTGATTGTAGAACACTGAAAAAAAAATAAATCTGAGGAAGCTGAATAATATGAACCCAACCACTTGTCTGTCTTGCTGTCTGTCTCTTTCTATTTCTGTCTGTATATGCTTTTTTCCTGTCTCCCTATCTCTGTCTCTTTTTCTCTCTCTTTCTCTGTCTCTCTTTGTGTCTGTGTTTCTCTCTCTCTCTCTCTCTCTCTCACACACACACACACACACACACACACACACACTCCACATAAACACACAAACACACATTACTTAAGTAAGAATGTACAGAGCTATCTGACCTGGGCTTGCATGTGATAAATTTAGATGCTCTTGACCCTGGAGCATAGAGTTTCTCACAAGGATACAGGGGAATCTGGATGTTTCCCTTTGATGGTGCAGAATACAACTCTTCCAATCCTTCTAAACCAACCTTGGAGAGCCTTTTCCCTGTATGTCCATAGTATTGTCTCCAAATTCTACAATATTATGTTCCATCTTTATTTTCTTTAGACATAACCACGGACTACTTGATCTGCCCATTTGTCATCTGTCACTCCTCCTCTATGGCCAGTTCTTTCTCTTTTTTGCTCATAAATTTCCCTGCTCATATTTGCCCCAGTTCTTTAAGTTCTTTATTTGCCATATGTCGCAGAATTCTTTCATCCACCATGAACATTTCAAGTGACTTTGGGTTAATGCTAATATTTAATTCTTTGGAGTACTGCAATGTTCCATTCAAAGCTTTACAAAAACACTTGTGAATAAAAGGCAAGAACTTTTTAAAAGATCTTAGAATTCTAGACTCCTGAATTTTTGATGGAACCTTAAACATCACCTCTTCCAACTCCTACCTGAAGAGTTTCTGACCTTGTACAGAACATAGTCTAGTATAAGGGTGAAGGTGTATATAATAACAACATGAAACAGAACATTGTAAATTCTTTTTTTGTAATGTTTATTTATATTTAGTTTTCAACATTCATTTCCACAAAACTTTGAATTCTAAATTTTCTCTCCACCTCTCCCCTCCCTCCACACCATAACACCTTACTTGGTAAGAATCATAATCTGTAATGTTATAAAATAAAACGTGCAGTGTTAGAAATAGAAGGGACTTTAGATTATATAATGTTACACCATGGAATTCATAGACTATATTCATCCTACTACAAAAGACTGCCTTTGTAATCTACCTTTAGAGCAAGCAAAATTGGATTTTTGTTATTTTCTTTTTTTTATATAAATTTATTTATTTAACTTTTTACATTCATTTTCACAAGATCTTGGGTTCCAAAATTTTCTCCCTATTTGTCCCCTTCCCCACCCCAGTACACTGAGCATTCTAATTTCCCCTATCACCAATCTGCCCTCTCTTCTATCATCCCTCCCTTCTCTTGTCCCCATCTTCTCGTTTGTCCTGTAGGGCCAGATAACTTTCTATTCCCCATTACCTGTACTTTCTATTTCCTAGTAGCAAGAACAATCCTCAACAGTTGTTCCTAAAACTTTGAGTTCCAACTTCTCCCCATCCCTCCCTCCCCACCCATTCCCTTTGGGAAGGCAGGCAATTCAATATAGG
>CM053769.1:334628620-334643641 GCA_028658325.1 Potorous gilbertii | reverse complement strand
CTTTTTCAGCTGTATGCCCAAGTCATTGATCTCCTCTTTCTCTATTTTATTTATGTAGGCATTTAAAGATATAAAACTTCCCCTAAGAACTACTTTTGCAGTATCCCATATGATTTGCTAGGTTGTTTCATTATTGTCATTCTCTTGAATGAAATTGTTGATTGTTTCTATGATTTCTTCTTTAACCCATTCCTTCTTTAGGATTAGATTATTTAGTTTCCAATTAATTTTTAATTTATCTTTCCATGGCCTTTTGTTACATATAATTTTTATTGCATTATGATCTGAGAAGAATGCATTGATTATCTCTGCCTTTCTGCACTGGATTGTAAGATTTTTATGTCCTAGTATGTGGCCAATTTTTGTAAATGTTCTATGTACCGCTGAGAAAAAGGTCTATTCCTTTCTATTCCCATTAAATTTTCTCCAAAGAGCTATCATATCTACCTTATCTAGAGTTTTATTTACCTCCTTAACCTTTCTTGTTTATTTTGAGGTTAGATTTATCAAGTTCAGAAAGAGGGAGGCTGAGATCCCCCACTAGTATAGTTTTGCTGTCAATTTCTTCCTTCAACTCCCCCAACCTCTCCTCTAAGCCAACAAATTTGACATAAATCATACACCCAAAATCATACAAAACAGATTTCCATATTTGTCATGTTTTAAACAAAAACAAAATAAAAGAATAAAAGTAAGGGAAGAAAAAATATGCTTCAATTTGTGTTCAAAGTTTATCACTTTTCTCTCTTGAGGTGGATAGCACTTTCCATCATGAGATCTTTGCAGTTGTCTTGGATCTTTGTCTTGATTAGAGTAACTAAGTCCTGGTTTACATACTTTTAATATTACTGTTCCTATGTACAATTGTTTTCTTGGTTCTACTGACTTTACTTTGCATGAGTTCTTGTAAATCTTCCAAGATTTTCTGAACCATTCTGCTAATCATTTCTCATACCACAAAAATATTCAGTCACAATCATATAGTACAATCCTTTCAGCCAGTCCTCAATGGATGGACATCCCTTTGACTTCCCATTCTTTGCCATCACATACACACACATTTAGCATTTTTCTACAAGTAGATCCCTGCCCCTTTTCTTTGATTTCTTGAGATATAGTACTAATAGTGATACTGCTGAGTCAAACTGCTACACTTAGAGTCAGGGTTAGGGGTTAAGATTAGGTTTAGCTCTTGTAGTGTCATTCTAGATTGTTAGGTTTAAGGTTAGTGTTAGGATTAGTTCTTTGGTTGTCATTCTAAACTGTTCTCCAGAATGGTTGGGCTAGTTTAAAATACAATGAATAATGAGTTTGTGTCCAATTTTTCCACATACACTCCACAATTTGTCATTTTTCTTTTCTCCCATGTTAAGCAGTCTTGTAGGTGACATTTGTCTTTATATGCATTTCTGTCTTCAGTAGTGATCTGAGACATTTTTTCTTGTGATTGTGAGTAGTTGTGATTTCTTCTGAAAGTTTATTGTTTATATGTCTTGACCATTTATCAATTAAGGAATGTCTCCTCCTTTTATAAATATGGCTTTCTTCCTCATATACTTGAGAAATAATATCTTTAACTTTATCTGAGATATGCAGTAAACATCATTTCCCAGTTTTCTGCTTCCTTGTAATCTTGATTGTATTGTTTTTGTTTCTGCAAAACCTTCTTAATGCAATAAAAATTATCCTTTTTACATCTCATAATACTCTCTTTACCTTGTTTAGTAAAAAATTTTTCTTTTCTCCATAGGTCTGACAAGTAAACTATTCTTTCCTCTCCTGAATTTTTTATGGTATCACCCTATATGTCTAAATCACATACCTCTTTTGAATTTCTTTTGATAAATACTCTAAGATATCAGTGTACACCAAGACTCTGCCCTACTCTTTTTCAGTTTCCCCTGAAGGTATTTTCAAATAGTAAGTTCTTATTCTAGACGGTAGGGTCTTAGACTTTATCAAATATTACTCTGCTGTGGTCATTCACTACTGTTTCTTGATTATCTGATATATTCCATTAATCCAACACTCAGAATTGAGATATTTCTAAGTCACAACTGTTTTCTGAGCTGGGCACAGCTACACATCATTTCTCTATCTGCCTTTGTCATGTTATATATCAATTATCTTATAATTATAAATGAGCTATCATATTAAATAAATCAATATCAAGCTACATATCAATTAGAGAATTGTGTTTGATTCCTACTTATACTTTCTATAAAGGAGCTTGAATGAAGTTCAGGCAGTTGATTCAAAATGGCTAGTTAGCCTGCAGTAATGAAAGGTGTGTAGAAAATATTGAGATGTCAGGCTATGACAGTAGATTCAGTAACAAAGCAAGGATGGTTAAAATTATGTGAGAAATGATTTGAAGGCTAGAGTCTCATGTGTGAAATCATGTGTGAAATCTGAAATAAATGAGGAATCAAAGGTTCAAGGTAAGCATACTGATTTATTAAGTAGTGCCATCAATTGCATAACAAATAGGGACTAGGCCTCGTGAGCGTCACACTGCATCATCAATACAGGAGGAGAGGGATTTTTATGTATTTGAATATTACAATAAACCAAATACAATAGGACACCCAATTAGGTAACTTGAGTTCCAACTAGAGGAAAGATTGGGGGCCTTCCAAGTTGAAAGATGAAGTTGCAACAGCTTAAATTCCTTGAAATCAAAAAAAGAGGTCTCCCATCACCCCAAATGTCAGCATTCACTCAAAGGAATATGGAAGCAAATGCTGATGGACCACTATGGGACCCATTTCCACCTAAGATGCATTGGATGCTTAACATGTATCCTTGTGAGAAAACTTCTAGCATCAGTTTTCAAATATGACTGAGTTTCTGATAAGCATAGCCTAGGTCTTTTGGCAGAGGTGTCCCGATTTCCATGATACTGAGGGCTGGATCGAACCAATGCAATCAAGTTTACTCACAATTCCCCTAACTGAAGAAAAGAACTTGGACTAGGTCTGTAATTGAATAGAAAGGGGACTGATCCAGAACCTAGTCAGAAATAGGGTCAATGTGTTTCATTCAATTTTAACAGTGACCTCAATGACCACAGCCAAGGGAGAGAGCAAGGAGGTGCTACCCCTGATAGACTTCACTTACCTTCCAATCTTACCGAGGCCTGACTCTAGAGTTGTCTTTCAAAATTTCCATGTTTCATTCTCCACTTCTGTTTTCTAATACTGAGCTATTTCTCTCTAATTCCCTCATTCGAGGTCATGAGACACAGTTGTGGAAGTTCTAAGACAGAAAGCCAGATTGAAAAATAATCACTGTATTAGTTTCCAGCTAGGATCACAATAATTTTATGCACCACCATGTGAGTCACCTCCCCTACATCTCAACACTCATGGAATTATCAACATCCTCTGGAACCAGATCTCATTTCTGGCTTGAACCCTGATGGTTCTTATTCTGATTCCTTTTTCTTCTAGCACTTACTAAAACAGCATGGAAAGAGAGAGTGAGAAGAATATCTATGAATACCTCCTCCTAGGACTTAACTGTCATAAGACACATAGGTTACACACAAGTTTGCATACAAAAAGTACTACTCAGCTTAGGGTCTTTGACTGCTTGATCAGGATAAGGTTGAACATTTCTCCTCCAGTCTACCACTGCATAGGGTCCCTAAAAGAGCTTCCCTCTACCACTGGAAATGTGAATATATTCAGAAGCAAGAAAATTTATTTCTGTTACAGTAAGATGGTTCTCAGTGGATTTGTGTTGCACTGTATGAACTCAGATGTTGTATGGACTATTTCCAACCAAAGTGGAAAAGAGACTATTAACAGTATCATGGAATTAGAGCAAAAAGGTATCTTACAGGTCATCCAGTCCTTGATGTTATTAAGAGGGAAATTGAGGAATCAACTGATTAAATCATTTGCTGAAGGTGACACAGATGGTTGATTTCTGGGAGAACTGGCATGTAACGACAGTATACTACCTCCAGGTACATTGCGTTTCCCCTTACATTGTCCCATCTCTCTCCTGCAAAATTCTCTTGCGTTATTTGTTGATTAAAACAGTATTACCTGAACATCAGTGTGAGTGAGCTTTTGGTAAGAGAGATGGCTCTGGTTTCAGGAGACCTGGTATAAGAAGAATTTACTGCCCTTGAGGACAAATGACTGTTTTATATTTTTCCTTGTATTCCTAGTACCTAAGTGTGACCAGAACCTAAGAGATGCTTAAAATGTTTGGTAAACATAATTAGCCTTTGGAAAACTATGTGAGATTTTAAAAAATTAGGTTTCCTCATCTCTAAAGAATTTTGGTTTCTCTCACTGAAATACCATAAATTTCTCAAATAGTGGCTTGTGAACAATAAACCCATGTAATTTTCTTTGCATTTGTGTGAGTGATCTATCTACCACTCAAGAGCTCCAACAGTTTTAGCCTGTCTCATTCTCAGAATTGCTTGATGATGTCTGATGAATTTTCTATGCAGAATTTATGCAGAAGTATGGAAAAATATGTTGTTATATATACTTTTGTGGTTTGGGGAATGAGTAGACAGAAATTATAGTTTCATGTACAGAGTAAAATTAATTCATGGCTCTGGCTATGAATGATGAGAGAACATTCCTCTACTAAGGACTTTCTTCAAAGCCTCATTAATATCTCTGTTCCTCAGACTATAGATGAAGGGGTTCAGCATGGGAGTCACCACCGTAAACATCATAGAACAACTTACGTCTTTAATATAAGAATTACTGGAAGAGGGGAAAAAGTACTGACCAATGATTGTTCCATAGTACAATGACACCACAGAGAGGTGGGAGCCACAGGTGGAAAAAGCTTTACAGATCCCCTTGGTAGAAGACATCTTCAGGATAGTAGAAAGAATACAGATGTAAGAGACAAGGACACATGTTAATGGCACTACAACGATTGCTACCCCTGCAGTGAATATCAGTAGTACATTGAGGGAGATATCTGAGCAGGATAGCTTGAGTAAAGCACCCAACTCACAGAAGTAATGGGCTACAGTGTTGTCTGCACAGAAGGATAGTTGGGCCAATGGAAGAGTGTGAGTCAAGGAGTGGGCAAAGTTGACTGCCCAGGACCCATCCACCAGTAGGATGCATAGTTCCTTGCTCATGAGAGTGGTGTAGTGGAGAGGGTGGCAGATGGCAACATAGCGATCATAAGCCATTGCAGCAAGCAGGAAACTGTCCAGACCAGCGAAGAATATGAAGAAATACATCTGTGAGATGCAGCCATTGTAGGAAATGGTCTGTCTTCCTGTCTGCATGTTTACCAGCATCTTTGGGGTTGTCACTGATGAGAAACAGAGATCAGTGAAGGCCAAGTGACTGAGGAAGAAATACATAGGGGTATGGAGGCGAGAGTCTAATCTGATCAGCAAGATGATAAGCAGGTTCCCAAACAATGTGGTGAGATACATACTCAGGAATAGTACATAGAACAACCCTTGTTGCTGTGGTCTCATGGGAAGTCCTAGGAGGAAGAATTCAGAGACATTCGTCTCATTGTCTCTTTCCATGCTGTTTTAGTAACTGCTGGAAGAGAATGGAATCAAAAATAAATACCACTGGATCACAAAAATCATAAAATATTGAATATACTAAGTTTCATCCACATCACACATAAAGTCACAAATATGTAGATAAGAATTAGAATGCAAGCTTTATAATGTTAGGGTTAACTAAAACCTTAGGACTTAAAGCCTTATAAAGGAAAGAACTTTGGAAGTGACAATGGTAGCACTAATACATAAAATATGAAGGGTGGAAGGAACCTTAGAGTATAGCCACAAATCATAATCTGCAGCATTATAAAATAAAGCATGTGCTGTTTGAATTAAAAGGGACTTTATATCATATAATGTTATATCATGGAATTCATGGACTATACTCATGCTGTTACAAAAGACTGCCTTTTTAATCTACCTTTAGAGCAAGCAAAATGGGATTTGTGTTGTTTTCTTTTCTAGTTCAGTTTCCTAGGCTCATAGTAATTATCTGAAATACTGATCTCCTTTGAACCTTGATGGTTAACAGCTGTGCTGAATCATGTAGGTTTTGTACCTACTGCCTCTGAGCCAATCAGAAAATGTGTTTTTGTTATATATCCTGGGAGGTCTTCATTTAGCTTTGTGGGGTTTGCTTACGAGAACAAGAACGACCTTTTGATTCCCTGGAATGGACTCTGAAGAGCCATTTGTTAAGAGCTCCTTGAATGCTCAGAGGTTTGTGCTTTCCCACTTGGGTGGTGTATGTACCTGGTTGTGTTACTTTGTTCAGACAGTAAAGAGCCCTATCTCTTGAATCTATGTGCTAATTTCTCTCTTTGTCTTTACGGTTTTCTAACTAAAGTAAGATTGTTGACCACTTAAAAATTGCTTTCCTTTAGCAAACCAGATGAAATAACCTGTGCTACCCATCTATCCTAAATTTGGTAGAATGCTTGCCAATATATCTACCGGTACAGTCCATGTTGAACAAGTTTCCCTCTTGTTCAGAAAAAAAAACTATCCTGCTATGACTGTCTCCAGTAGTTATCACATGGGTTCTCCATTTGTATTCTAAAAGCAGAGAAAAGCCTCCCAACCTGATTCCCCTCTCCAAAGTACTGTTCCTTACAGATAACATAACAATCCTGCATTTCCTCATAATACATACAGAGATGGAAGAGACCTCTGAGATTATCAAGTGAAAACTCTTCATTTCATAGTTTAAAAAATGATTCTAAGACAAGACTTACCCAAGTTGCTAAGTAGAGGTACCTCCATATGAACCTTTGGACCACATTGACTCTATGATCAATTATATTTATTTTGCTTTGTGTCTTATAACTCATATAATGTTCCTCCACAGTAGCTCATTCTGGTGTCAAAGTGCCCCTGGATTCCTGGGCTATCCAACGTATCAGAAGCATTCATAGGCCTTTCCAAAATGAAAAGACTTCATATATGGACCATGTGGGGTGGCTAAATGTTTCTTGTTTGAGAAGCAGAATAGAAAACTATATGGATAAGTAGGAAGTTCAGTCTGTAAAATGATGGGTATAGAGTCAGGAAGCCCTGAGTTCAAACATAATCTCACACATTTATATTTATGTGACCCTGGACAATACTTTGGCCTCGATGTGCCTTAACCTACTGCAGAAGGATATTACAAAACATTCCAGAATCTTTGCCAACAAAACCCTATGCATCTATTGGTATGCTATGGTCCATGTGTCATACCCAAAAAGATTCAGACAGGACTAAAGAACAACAAAAAAGATTCCTGCTGTGTAACTGTGTATGAGTCACTTAGTTTCAAGAGATAAAATTGTAAAGTGTGTATCAGTCTGCATTGATTAATGGAGATTCTTCCCTGGGAATCCTTTATTCTGATGAAATCACAACTCACAATGTGTTCACTATATTCTGTCTCCTACATTACAAAATCTTTCCAGTGTCTCGTTATGGCATGGTGATGACGCTGGGCTTACAAAGTCTATGCCAGGAGATCACAAAACAGACCTTGCTGCTTAACTCTCTGATTTCCAGTTTTGGTTAGACACAGATAAAAATCTTTCCAAGGAGGCAAAAAGCAAAGTGAAGAAAGGTTCATGTCAGGAAAATTGCTCTCGAGGTGATGAATTGTTGCCTCAGTAACTCAGGAGGACCATCTATGAAAGCACAGAGTGATGGCCATCGATGGAGGGAGCATCTATACAGAAGAAATCATGGATTTTTTTGAAGTACATTCTATTCCAAAAAGAAACTTAAACCAGAAGGATATTTTGCAGAAAGTTTATATTAAAATGATTAAATTACAATGATTAAATTATAACGTTATTTTTAAAAAGGTAAAGCTTTCAATTTCTGGAAAATTCCAATCACGGCATATAAATTGTGTTGCTGAATGTCTTGTCTTTCCTATTTCTTTAAATCCTTTCATTTCTTAAATCCTTTCAAAAAACACCATTACCAACAACACTTTTTATACAATTCCAAAAAGGGACACAAAGAATTTGTGATTTTTTTGAAGCCTGAGAATCCACTGGGAAAATTTCCTCTATCACCACAAATTGCATCTTATACATGACTGAGTAAATAAATGTTTGGGAATTTCCTGAGGCATTTAAATATTAAGTGACTTGCTTAAGGTCACAGAGCTTGTATGTATTTTCAGTGACAGAACTGAACCCACTTTGTCCAGGATCTATGGCCTGCATTCTGTCTACTACAGCACCCTACTTGCCCAATGCTGTGTTTCAGTTTCACAAATTAAGCCTAACTGAAGTTGTTCAGGAGGGTTGCATGTACTTCAAGGTTTTCATGGCTGTGTTTCAAATGGCGTAACAAGTTGTGATCATATTACGAAAAAAAATGTAACTTGAATCACAGTAATGTTTCTTTCAAATGGCTGCCATAATTTGAGGTATAACTCTTCCTATTTCTTAGCCATGTTTTCCCCACATCTCTTCCAGTGATGGTTTCCAAATGTTCAGATAGGTATCACTGTGAATTTAAAATTAGATTGTGTTTGATGAATTAAGTTTCTGTTTATAAGATATCAGGATTATCTGGGTTTTCTTCACTGTGGATATTCCTTCCACTGATCCAAATTGTAAATAACCATTCTGTGTCCCAATATATTGTCTTTTTATGTTATCTTGGTGAAAAATTCTTCAGCCTCTGTCCAATCCAGTGACAAGCCCTCCTAAACTGAAATAAACTGGTGATTGCATGACTGATAAACCATCAGTTGGTAGAATCTATTTGAAATGCTTCTGCTGTGGCAGTGTGTGGCAGAGAGCTTGCCCTTCATTTACAGAGTCTTTGAGAACTGAAGGTCACTTCTCATTATGATGACAGATACTAAGACTTTAGACAAGAATGACAAAAGTGGGAGGACAAAAGACAATAAGCCCAGATTCCACAACAAAACCAAAACTTCTGTCATCTACATCCAGGTGGCCACTAAAATGCCATGTGATCTTGGGCAAGTTCCTCAACCTGTCTTGGTCTTTATTCTTCCTCTGTAAAATGTAGGAATAGTTGATCTCCAAAGTCATATGCATGCTTAAAATCATATGACTCTGTTACCACAACCGGGCATCAATCACATTCCAGTTGCTTACGTGTGCGCAGGGCTATTAACTGCCAGTTCCTCTCTATCCATTCTATTGTACCTTATTTCTGTAGTATGAATTACTGTGATCAGAAGAAGGTAGAACTTTATTTAGTTTCCTGATTTAGTATCTTCCTTCACAAACCTTTGTACAAGGATGACTTTACAGGGGGTGGAAAACTACGCCTCTTCCTATTACCAGGACGAAGGCAAATTTGGGAATTATTACAAATACCACACTCAAGACCAGGAAGGCCACTCTTGGTCTATCTCCCAATGAATCTAAACTGCTCATGTAAAAGTCAATACATGGTCACAGTAAATCTTGTTTCTAAAGGAAAAAGAAGAAAGCACTACAGCATTGCATGTGACAATGAAAAGAGTCATGGCTTTGGAGTCAGAGTCTAGACTCTGCCAGTTAACTAACAATGTGATGTATCAGTTTTTAACACACACACAGACATGCACACACACAGACATACACACACACACAGACACACACACACACACACACACATATATATATATATATATATATATATATATATATATATATATATATATATGAAGCTCATATTTCTTGCTAAAGACTGTCATAACTCTGCTTGAAAGTTAGTCATTAACTGAAAAGTTCCATGACCCAATTATATTCTTGGTGGCAGTGCAAGTGCCTGCCTTCTCCTTTAGTAAACACATATAGTAAATACTGATAATTAAGGTCTGAGTCATTTGGTTTTTAATTGAGGCTAGCACACCTGGGTTGTCTCTGGTTCCAGGTGAAGGGATCTCTACTTGGGAGAAATGATATTGACATACATCACATTCAGTGTAGAGACTGAACTGTCTTACACATGGTAACCCAAACATCATACTGGCCACTTTCACCTCCATGGCTACTAGAATTATTTTCCCTCCATTGCCATTTACTTCCTGCATGATGAGAATGATTTTGTACTCTGTCAGGCTTTTTATCCAAAGACCTGCATTCCACATAATCTGAATATATCTTTCTGCAGAAAAGCAATCCTATTTTCATACCATAAACTAAGTAATATATTCCAATTAATCTGAGTTATCTTTCTATTTTGCCTCTCCCTGGGAATTTTTCATAGTGCGAGTTAATGTGGAAAAGGAATTCCTGGTACCCAAGTTACCTCTCTTCACCTTTGATGAACTTAGTTTCTAACAGAGAATTCCTGATTTGGTTTTTCTACTCCTGTTCTATTCCTGCCTGTAGTACCAAACCACAAGGGTTATAAAGTTGCTTGCTAATAAGTAGTCATTGTATTTAGATTCCAAACACATATTTAATGTCTTTGGGTACAGTGTCTCATCACAGCAGCTGTCTAAGAGATTTACACAAACCCATCTTTGAAAGGCATTTTGACAAGCAACTCAGCCTTTAAAAGAAAATTGACCTTTTCCCCCTACGGGCCAGTACCAGATACTTGGAAAGGCAATATGGCGATACTGATATTCTCCCACAATTGCTTCAATAAATCCATTAAGAGAGTGGCCCCAGACAATCCTAGTACAAGGAAGTGTTTTCCTTAGAAAAGTCATAATGGAAAAGCACCTTTCTTTTAGCCAAGAGAGTCTCACATAGGTTTTAATCTCAGAAGAGTGAATCAGTCTAATTAACCTTATGGACTCCAGTAACAGTCTCCCTCTTCCTGAATGGGCAGGTAATATCAACCAGGGTAATACAACCTCTCAAAATGACTTACTGCTCTCCACCACCTTCATGCTAAACTTGCCTAGTATTCTCAACTGCATCACAGTCTCTGTGCAGTCCTGAGAGCAATCATTCCTATGGGTTGATAATTGAGCTAGATGATACAGGATCAAATAGATTTCATTATCCTGAATCTTCAGGACAGTTTATCACCCCTGAAATATCTTCTTGGATATACCATGTACTAACTACCAGCATTTCCCAGACCTCACTGTGGATAACCCCTTAACCAGAGGAAACACAAAACAGTACATAAACTCCCATATCCCATATCCCATATTTTCTTCAGAGCTATAGGAAACAGGACCATACTAATATATCCGAATAGCTAAGAAAGTAAAAGCACAGTCCACCACTAGAAAGTCATCAAAACTTTCTGGGAACCTTCAAAGTTCACTTCCTTTTTCTCATAAATTCTACTGTAATTACTGGTGATACTAGTCAATCTGACCAAGATTCAGATGCAACAAAGGCATGACACTCTTCCTCTAGCCAGCCTGGATGTGGGTGCTCTACTCCTTACTTCTGTTACACTGACTGATCATTCATGATGCATATTTCCAAACAACTCTAGTGTGAATGTCAGAGCCAAGAGAAGCTGAACTTTCTGACTTCCGTGCTTTGTGAGAGCACTGAAATACATAAAAAGACACAACATATTAGTTGCATTACTCACGTATAAGATACTCTTGTCAAAATAGGTATCAATAACACACACACACACACACACATACACACATATACATATTTGAAAGGCCTCGATTCAAACAGACAAACATGAGCTGTGCACACATTCAACCATTTCCCTGTTTCTCTCTATATAATAACATATGTAAGTATGCATTTAAGTACACTCATTTCTATTTATATATTTCAATATATGAAACAGATGTTTGTCTTTCTGTGTGTCTCTGTGTGCGTAACATGAACATCAGAAGGGAACTAAAATGTCATGCTATCCAGTCCAAAACTGAATTATGAAGCTTCTCAATGTAACTTTCAATCAGAATTCATTTGGACCCTGAGTATCACCAGGGGCTAACACCTCACTACTCATGCAATCACCCTCTTTAATTTTGGGTCCTTTAATTCTATTAAATTATCTGAATATTGCAGCTTTAAACAGATTTGAAGGAAACCATTATGTTCCACCTACTCTTCTCTTCCCCAAGATAAAGACATAATTTGTATATGATCATCGGCATTCTATTTTTCCCACTGGATTGTGAGTCACTTGAGGGGAAGAACCGTCTTTTGCTATTTTTTGTAACACCAGCTCAGTGGTTGGCACAAAGCAAGCATTTAATAAATGTTTCATGATTGATTCAAAAATCTTTTCTGTCTTTCATATCTGATGATCCATGTTCTAACAGTCTATGGTCGAACATGGCGATTCAAATAAAGTGAGAATCTGCATTGGAAAGTTTAAAAGGCTCAGAGAATAGAGCCCTGGAGCTGGATTCAGAAGACATGAGTTCAAATTCAGACACTTGCTAGCTGCTTGACATTATGCAAGTCACTTTAAAATTTTTCAGTCTCAGCTTCCTTATCTGAAAAGTAAGAATAGTATTTTCTACCTCTCAAAGTTTTTGAGGGGATCAGATTAGATCTTGCTTATAAAACGCTATGAAAAACTAAAAGTACTTTAAAAAACTAGCTATGATTGGGAATTATTCCTTGTTGCATCTGAAGAGACAAAATATTATGAATCTATTTGTCACTGTCTCACTGTCTGTCACTGTCTCTAGGTTTCTCTCTGTCTCTCTGTTGGTATTTATCTCTCTGTATATGTCTCGCTGTCTCCATCTCTGCCGCTGTTTGTATGTCTCCCATTCAGGCAAATACACACACACAAAAACAGGCACTCCTCATAAACAGACAAACACACATTACTTGAGTAAAGATGTCCAAATCTATCTGACCTGCAACAGAACGGGATAAATTCAGATGTTCTCAGCTCCAGAGCATAGAGTTTCTCACCAGGATACATGGGGATATGGAAGGAACAGCAGAACTCAAATCTTCAGCATTCTGGACTGCTCACAGGGTATGGGGAAGTAGATGAAGCTTGGTATTTGTTGGGAAGATGCTCCTCATTCATCTTCACCACCAAAGGAGCTTGGCACTCCTGCTTTATCAGTCAAAGAAGGACACAGGAGGTAGGAGACAACGCTCCCAAGATTCTGGTTAGAAATAAACATGGAGTAATTGCTTGAAAACCTCATAAGCTCCTTATGGCATGGATACTCTGGCGTTGGGGGAAGGGGAATGTTTGTGCCAGAGACTGTAGAGGGAAATGCTATGGGCCCTTGGGAAAAAAACCTTTGGGGTGTCCATCCTCACTCCTCTGGGCCTGTGTAAAGAAATGATCAGCTTCTTATTCTCCAGCTCAAATCTGCTCCTCCTGCAAGCCTCCTTCACCTAATGAAAACAGCCTGGGTCCATTCTCTAGGACATCCACAATCAAACCAAATTTAGATTATTCAGATTTAGATAAGAATCCCCATCCCCTTCATTTTAATTTTGATGTGGTTGTGGTTAAAACATGTTTCTATGGAAAGAAGGAAACACATAAAGTATAAAGTAGACTGTAAATGTAGGGATTCTTTCAGTTATATTTGCATCTGCAGTGCCTACCACACTCCTTGGTCACAGAATAGATAGCTAATAAATACTGCTGACTGAATGAAAATTAATTTTATTTTTTTTGTTTATTAAATATATTGATTTATTTAACTTTTTACATTCATTTTCACAAAATTTTGGGTTCCAAATTTTCTCCCCATTTGTCCCATTCCCCCTCCCCAATACACTGAGCATTCTAATTACCCATATCGCCAATCTGCCCTCTCCTCTTTCATTCCTCCCTTCCCTTACCCCATCTTCTCTTTTGTCCTGTAGGGCCAGATAACTTTCTATTCCCCATTACCTGTATTTCTTATTTCCTAGTAGCAGGAACAATACTCAACAGTTGCTCCTTAAACTTTGAGTTCAAACTTCTCCCCATTCCTCACTCCCAACCCATTCCCTTGGGAAGGCAGGCAATTGAATATAGGCCATATCTGTGTAGTTTTGCAAATGACTTCCATGATAGTCATGTTGTGTAAGACTGACTATATTTCCCTCCATCCTAGGCTGCCCCCAATTGCTTCTATTCTCTCTTTCGATCCTGTCCCTCCCCGAGTGTTTACTTTAAAATGCTCACTCCTTCCATTGCCCTTCCTTCCATCATCCACCCTTCCCTGCTTATCCCCATCTCCCCCACTTTCCTGTATTGTAAGATAGGTTTTCATACCAAAATGTGTGTGCATTTTATTCCTTCCTTGGTCAAATGTGATAAGAGTAAATTTCATGTTTTTCTCTCAGCTCCCCTCTTTCCCCTCCACTAAAAAGTCTCCTGCCTGCCTCTTCTGTGAGAGATAATTTGCCCCATTCCACTTCTCCCTCTCTCCTCCCAATACATTTTTCTCTCACAGCTTAACTTCATTTTTTAAAGATATGGTCCCTTCCTATTCAATTCACTCTGTGCTCTCTGTCTCTGTATGTGCGTGCATGTGAGTACAGGTGTGTGTGTGTGATCCTACTAACTACCCAGATACTGAAAAGTTTCAAGAGTTTCAGATATTGTCTTTTCATGGAGGAATGTAAACAGTTCAACTTCAGTAAGTCCTTTATGACTTCTCTTTGCTGTTTACTTTTTCATGCTTCTCTTCACTCTTGTGTTTGAAAGTCAAATTTTCTTTTCGGCTCTGGTCTTTTCATCAAGAATGCTTTAAAGTCCTCTATTTCATTGGAAGACCATATTTTCTCCTATACTTGGTATTGGCTGAGAAACAGAGAGGTAGACAAATGGAATAGACTTGGCACCCAAGACACAGTAGGCAAGGAATATAGCAACCTCCTATTTGATAAACCCAACGACCCCAGCTTCTGGGATAAGAACTCACTGTTCAACAAAAATTGCTGGGAAAACTGGTTAACTGTGTGGCAGAAATTAGGCATAGACCCATGCCTAACACCGTACACAAGAATAAAGTCTGGATGGGTACATGATTTAGGTATAAAGATTGATACCATGAATAAACTGGAGAAACAAGGAATAGTGTATTTATCAGATTTATGGAGAGGAGAAGAATTTTTTTCTAAAGAAACGATAGAATGCATTTTGAAATG
>CM053769.1:334610145-334628120 GCA_028658325.1 Potorous gilbertii | reverse complement strand
CACCCTGTATCATCAGTGCAGGAGGAGAGAGATTTCTATGTATTTGAATATGATAATGCGCAAAACACAATAGGAAGCAAAACTAGGCAATTGGAGTTCCAACTGGAGGAAACATTGGGGGCCTTCCAAGTTCAAAGGTGAAGCTTCAACAGCTTAAATTCCTTGAAATCGGAAAAGTCTGTCTCCCATCACCCCAAAACTCAGCATTCACTCAAAGGAACATGGAAGCAAAGGCTGATTGACCACTATGGGACCCATTGCCACTTAAGAGGCTTCAGATGTATCATTGTGAGAAAACTTCTTGCATTAGGTTTCAAATTAGACTGAGTTTCTGATAAACATAGTCTAGGTCCTTTGGCAGAGGTGTTCCAGTTTCCAAGACACTAAGGGCTAGCTTCAAAAAATGCAATAAAGTTTACTCACAATTCCCCTACCTGAAGAAAGAACTTGGAGTAGGTCTGTAATTGAATTGAAAGGGGACTGATCCACAACCTAGTCACAAGGTGAAGTCAGTGTGCTTCATTCAATTTTAACAATGTACCACAACGACCCCATCCAAGGGAGAGAGCAAGGATACTGATAGACTGCTACTGATAGACTTCACTCAGCTTCCAGTCTTACTGATGAATGGCTCTAGAGTGTTCTTTTGGAAATTCCATGTTACATCCTTTACTTCGATTTTCTAACACTGAAATAACTCTTACTAACTCCCTGATTAGAGGTCATGAGACACAGTTGTGTAAGTTGCAAAACAGAAAGCTACATTGAAAAGGAATCACTGTTTTGTTTTCCAGCTAGGATCACAATAATTTTATGTACCATCATGTGAGTCACCTCCCCCACATCTCATCGCACGAAATTATCAACATCCTCTAGAACAAGATCTCTTTTCTGGCTTGAACCCTGATGGTTCTTATTTATTTCTGATTCCTTTTTCTTCCAGCACTTACTAAAACAGCATGGAAAAAGAGAGTGAGAAGAACGTCTATGAATTCCTTCTCTTAGGACTCAACTGTGAGAAGACACACAGGTTACCCACAAAGTTGCATATAAAAAGTACCACTCTGGTTAGGGTCTTTGACTGCTTGATCAGGGTAAAGTTGAAGATTTCTGCTCCACTCTACCACTGCATAGGGCCCTAGGAGGACCTCCTCCTGCCATGGGAAATGTGAATATATTCATAGCTAATAAAAGTTATTTTTGGTACAGTAAGCTGGTTCTGACTGGACTTGTGTTGCACTTCATGAACTAAGAGTTTTTATGGGGTATATCCAACCAAAGTAGAAACGAGATTATTAACAATATCATGGAATTAGAGCAAAAAGGGATCTTACAGGTCATCCAGTCCAACCGCTTCATTTTATAAAAAAGGAAATTGAGGAAACAACTGATCAAATCATTTGCTGAAGGTGACACGGGTGATTGATAGCTGGGAGAACTGGCATGTATCCACAGTATACTACCTCCAGGTGCATTGCTTTTCCCCTCATATTCCATCATCTCTCTACTGTAAAATGCTCTTGAATTATTTCTTGATTAAAACAGTATTACCTGAATATCAGCGTGCGCTTTTGGGAAGAGAGATTGATTTGGTTTCAGGAGACCTAGAACTTCATATATGATGAATGTACCGTCCTTGAGGGCAAATGACTATTTTATATTTTTCTTGTATTCCTAGTACCTCAGAGAGCCTTGAATATAAGAGATGCTAAAAATGTCTGGTAAACTTAAATAGCCTTAGGAAAATTATGTGAGCTTTGAAAAAATTAAGTTTCCTCATCTCTAAAGAATTTATGTTTCTCTCACTGAAATACCACAAAGTCCACAAATAGTGGCTTGTGAACAATAAACCAATGTAGCTTTCTTTTCATTCGTGTGGGTGGTCTGTCTAGCATTCCAGAGCTCCAGCAGTTTTCGCCTGTCTCATTCTTAGAAAACCTTGATGTTGTCTAATGAACGTTCTATGGGGAATTTATGCCGAAATGTATAAAAATAAGTTTGTTATCTATAATTTTTGAATTGTAGAGTGAGTAGACACAAATTATAGTTTCTTGTACAGAGTGAAATTAATTAATGACTCTGGCTATGAAGGACAAATGAACTTTTCTCTACTAAGGACTTTCTTCAGAGCCCCATTAATATGTTTGTTCCTAAGACTGTAGATGAAGGGGTTCAACATGGGAGTCACCACCGTATACATCATAGAACAAATGATGTCTTTGATATTAGAGCTACTGGAAGAGGGGAAAAGGTACTGACCAGTTATTGTCCCATAATACATTGACACCACGGAGAGGTGGGAGCCACAAGTTGATAAAGCTTTGCAGATCCCCTTGGTAGAAGACATCTTCAGGATAGTGGAAAGTATACGGATGTAAGAGACAAGGATACATGTTAATGGCATTATAATGAATGCTACCCCTACAGTGAATATCAGTAGTTCATTGAGGGAGATATCTGAGCAGGATAGCTTGAGTAAAGCACCCAAGTCACAGAAGTAATGGGCTATGGTGTTATCTGCACAGAAAGATAGTTGGACCAGTGGAAGGATGTGGGTCAAAGAGTGGGCAAAGTTGACTATCCAGGACCCAACCACCAGTAGGATGCATAGTTCCTTGCTCATGAGAGTGGTATAGTGGAGAGGATGGCAGATGGCAACATAGCGATCATAAGCCATTGCAATGAGCAGGAAGCTGTCCACATCAGTGAAAAACATGAAGAAATATGTCTGTGAGATGCAGCCATTGTAGGAAATGATCTGGCTTCCTGTCTGCATGTTTACCAGCATCTTTGGAGTTGTCACTGATGACAAACAGAGATCAGTGAAGGCCAAGTGACTGAGGAAGAAATACATAGGGGTATGGAGGCGAGAGTCTGATCTGATCAGCAAGATGATTAGCGTGTTCCCAAAAATTGTGGTGAGATATATACTCAGGAATAGGACATAGAACAATCCATGTTGCTCTGGACTGATGGGAAGTCCTAGGAGGAGGAATTCAGAGACATTTGTCTCGTTCTCTCTTTCCATGATGTTTCAGTAACTGCTGGAAGAAAAAGAATTCAGAAATAAATACCTTTCAATCACAACAATCATAGTATATTGAATACACAATGCTTCACACAAATCAGTTAGAAAGTCACATATGTGTAGACAAGATTTAGAATACAGAATTTATAATGTTAGAGTTAACAAAAACCTTTGTACTTAAAGTGTTAAAAGAGGAAGCGACTTTAGAAGTGACAATTGTGGAACTAATACATAAAATATTAAGGGTGAAATGAATCTTGGAATATAGTGACAGCAATATTATATTTGGATAAAGTAATAATCTGCTGTGTTGTTAAACATGCTGTTTGAATTCAAAGGGACTTTTCATCATATAATGTTACACTATAGAATTCATGGACTATATTCATGCTTTTACAAAAGACTGCCTTTGTAGTCTACCTTTAGAGCAAGCAAAATGGTATTTGTGTTGTTTTCTTTCCTAGTTCAGTTTCCTAGGCTCTTAGTAAACATCTGAAGGATTGATCTCCTTTGAACCCTGATGGCTAACAGCCATGCTGAGTCATGTAGGTTTTATACGTACTGCCTCTGAGTCAATCAAAAAATGAGTTTTTGTTGGTTTACCCAGGAGGTTTGCATTTGGTTTTGCGGGGATTGCTTATGAGAAGGAGAACATTTTTTGATTCCCTGGAAGAGACTTTGAGGAGCCATTTCTTAAGAGCTCCACAATTGCTCAGAGGTTTGTGCTCTCCCTTTTGGGTGGTGTATATAGGTGGTTGTACTACTTTGTTCAGACACTAAGAGCCCTATCTCTTGAATCTATGTGCTAATTTCTCTGCTTGTATTTACTGTTTTCTAATTAAAGTAAGATTGTTGACCCCTTGAGAGTTGCTTTCCTTTAGCAAACCAGATGAAAGAACTTGTGCTATCTGTCCACTCTAGGTTTGCTAGAATGCTTGCTAATACATCTATCAGTACATTCTTTGTTCTACAAGTTTCTCTATTATTCAGAGAAAAAAATTATCCTGCCATGACTGTCTGTGGGTGAGATCACACATGGATCATCACAGGGATTCTCCATTCGTAGTCTAAAGAGAGAGAAGAGATTTGTCAAACACCGGATTTTCCTTTCCAAATTACTGTTCCTTACAGATAATATACACCCTACATTTCCTCATAATACATATAGAGATGGAAGAGGCCTCTGAGGTTATCAAGTACAAACTCTTCATTTCATAGTTTAAAAAAATGAGACTAAGACAGTGACTTATGAAAGTGGCTTAGGAGAGGTGCATTTATATGAACCTTGGCATCTCATGGACTCTATGATCAATAATTTGTATTTTGCTTTGTGTCTTCTACCTCTTCTGAAGTTCTCCCACTGTTGTTCATTATAAAGAAGTTCCCCTGGATTCCTCAGCACTTGTAGGCCCTGCCAAACTGAGAAGATGTCATATATGGGCCCTGTGATGACTAAGTGTAATTATTAGTGGTACTGACCAATATGTCCAAGATTCAGGTATGACAAAGTCTGGGCACTCTTCCCCTAGGCAGCCTGGACATGGGTGTTCTACTGATTAATTCTGTTGTACTGACTGATCATCAGTGATACATATCTCCAAATGAATCTAATGTGAATGTTATGGCCAAAGATAAGCTGAACTTCCTTACTTCTGTGCTTTGTGATAGTACAGAAATACATAAAAAGACTTCAACATATTATTGGCATTATTCACACATAAAGATTCTCTTCTTGTGAAAATAAAACATGTATATATGGATTATTTGTTGAAAGGTCACACTTCCAATACACAAACATGACTTGTGCACACATTCTCACATGGTCCACTTCCTCTGTATAGAATAATGTATATATGCATGTATTTAAATAAACTCATTTGTATTTATGTATTTCAATATATGGAACATGTATCTATACATATATAAAAATACGTAATGTATGGCTGTGTGTGTGTATAAAATCAGCATCAAAAGGGAACTAAAGTGTCATCCTATCCAACCTAAAACTGATTTAAAGAGCTTCTCAATATAACTTTCAATCAGAATTCATTTGGACCCTCAATATCTCCAGGGACTACCAACTCACTACTTATACAGTCAGCCTCCTTAATTTTAGATCCTTAATTCTAATAAAGTCTTTGAACATCACAGCCTTAAACACATTTGAAGGAAACAATTATGTCCCACGCACGCTTCTCTTCCCCAAGATAACTTTCCCCAATGTCATAACTACTTGAACAAGCTTAAGTAGATAAGGGGATGTGACAGAGTCAGTGAATCACAGAATTTAAGGGAATAAAGGGACCTCACAGACCTGGTTGAACTCATACCTAAAAGTTATATCCTCTAGAACATGCCCAACAAGTGTACTATTATTTTTCACCAGATACCCTATGCAGGAGAATCTATTCTATTCAGAAACGTCCCATCTCAATTAAAGACTGTTGTAATTATTAAGAAAGTTTTCATTACATTGGACCATATGCCAACCTACTACAACTTTTACCCATTTATCTAGATTCTGCACTTTGAATTCAAGCAAAAACAAGCCCATTCCTTTTCCATATGACAGTCCTGAAACTATATGAAGACGTCTGTCAACTCCCGCAGAAGTTTTTCCTCTTTAGTCTGAAATTTTTGGCCCATAAGTTTATCCTTGAATGGAGTGATTGCCAGTCTTGTTCCACACTGGGGTTTCTTTCCTAAGGACATTCTCCAGATTTTCAATGGGGCATCAAACGCTGAAGGGAATGCTATAGATATGGTCTGACCAGGGCAGAGAGCAACAGGGCGATTTCTTCCCTTGCTCTGAGTGTTGCTTCTCCTAATGTGGCTCAACAATCTTACCATTTCTATATTGGCTACTGTAAGACACTTTTCACTCACTTTGACTTTGCAATCTACCCAGTCTCCTAGATGTTTTTATCACTCAACTTGTTGTCTAGCCATCCCTTCTTTTTCTTGAACTGCTACAGCTCATTTTTTGAGATCAAGTGTAGTATTTTCCTTTTATTTCTATCAAATTGCAAGGTATTGGATTTGGCCTATGTTTCTAACCTTTTTTTGATGTTTTTGAAAAACTTTCAGTTAACATTGTAGCTCCCCCTTCTAGATTTATCATCTGTAGAATTTAAAATTTTCTTAATTATTACTTAATCCAAATCACTCATTAAAAAGTAGAACACATTACAATCCTTGTGTCAAAGAATCTCAGACTCACATAGTCAAAAAAATGTAGAATCACATAACCTCAGGTTAGCAGAATCTCAGAAGTAGCCTCTGTGTTTAAAGAAACCTCAGAATTAATTTAGCCCAAACTACTAATCAGTATGAGAATCAACTACATAGCATCCCTGGCAGGTGATCCTTCAGCCTCTGCTTGAACACTGCAAATGGAGAGAGTGCTCACTTATGCCTAACACCATCTATCTTCCCCTTCAGTCTCTCTGATTTGGGGGAAGCTCTTAGGCTGCAGTGAAGGTTTCCTGAATTCTAGCCTTTCTCCCACTCACTAGATTTCCTTACCCTTAAAGAGTTATTCATGTGATCAGAGGATCTTCTAATTTCATATTATAAACTTTCTGAGCTAAGGGGAGATAGCAAGGAGGAGAAGGGATCCTAGAGCTTCCTACCAGAGAGGTTGCAGTATGAGAGCTGGGGTCACCAGTTGTTTAACCTCCAAAATAAGAATGACAGAGGTCAGGAGATGCGATGCAGGGAGCATGGCATTAGGAGTCAGAATAACTGAGGTTTGTGACTTGTCTCTGACTAATTCACTTATTGATATTGACCACAGTCACATCTTTTTTGCTTTCAGTTTTCATCTCTGTTTAATGGGGAGTTTTATGATCACTTCCCTATCTAACCTCCTAATTTCCTTTCTGGTGTGAAGATTAAAAATAGGTTACATATTTAGATGTTTTTATTCTATTCTTTTATATCCTGTAAAGGTACTCTTTTCATGCTTTGTTCAGATAAGGAAACTCAAACTCAAAAATAATGTCTAAGTAATTGACCAATATAGGATCAGAACTCAAGACTCCTGATGCCAATAGCATGGTCTGTCCACTAGATAATATTCTCCCTTCTTGCCACGTTTTAAAGTTTTTACAATTTATGTTCTTAGGTTGCTAATATTTCTGATGTTTTCACCATTTTACGATGCTTTCTCTGCTAAGATTCGATCCTGCATGGTCCCAAGGTCTCTTTAAGTTCTAAATCTAATTTCATTAATTCAACCACCATTTATTAAGTAACTGCTATTTGCCTGTTACTGTGCAACATGCAGAAGATACAAAAACCTATACAAATACCATTTATGTCAATACAAAGTTCCCAGAAATGTAAAGTAATTGAGTGATGGGATTTCAAGAACACGTGGATGAATTTAGAAAGATATTTTGCAGGTCACTGTATTGCAGATGAGATTTGAAAGGAGTGAGAGCCAAGAAGCAGAAATGAGGTAGGAAAGAATTTTTGGTGTGAGCTATAACCCAGGCAAAGTTTCAGCAGTGAGAAGTTGCCTTTCACCTCTGTATAGAGAACAGCCAATGAGTCAGTTTGGTTGAAGAATGGAGTTTCTGAGGGGGGCTCATGTTTAATGTGCCTGGAGAGAGAGACTGGTGCAAGATTTGGGTAGTTTTGCTGTTGAACAGAAAATGTTTTCTTCTGTTTTGTTTCAGAGTCATTTAGGAGCTTTTAACATTATATTTACTTTTCCTGTTGAGAGACATGTGCATACCCGTATTAAAATTCTAAATTCTCTGTCCTTTGTTCACGAAAGTGATTTTTCTAAAGTTCAGATCTGATCATGCCAGCCAACCCCCTTAACTCCTACACACACACACACACACACACACACACACACACACACACACAACTTCAGTGGCTTTGTATTATTTCCAGGAAGAAATACAAAGTACTCTGTTAAGTAATCAAAGCCCTTTACAACCTACCCCTTTTCCATCTGCAGTCTTCTGGCTTGTTACATATGTTCTTTATTCCCAGTGAAACAGACCTCCTGGGTCCTTCAGAGACAAGACACTGCAGCTCTCACTTCTAGGACTTCTTGTGGCTGTCCTTTATGTTTGGAATGCCCTTGTCCCAACTAAAACTCCATCTTCCTTGGAAGTCTTTGCCAAATTTACATAATTCTAGTTCTTTCCTTCTGTTACATTATTATTTTATCCTGTATAAAAATTTTTATAGGTTTATTGGTGTTCTGTTTTCCCTACTAGATTGTGAGCTACTTGTGGGGAAGAACTATCTTTTGTTCTTTTTGTAACACCAGCACAGTGCTTGGCACAAAGTAAGGATTTAATAAATGTCTCATAATTGATTGAAAAAATTTTCTGTCTTTAATATCTAATGATCCATATTCTAACAGTCTATAGTCTAACATGGTGATTTAATTGAACTGGGAATTTCTGTTGGAAAGTTTAAATGTCTCAATGGATATTGCCCTGAAGCTGGACCCAGAAGACACGACTTCAAACTCAGACACTTGCCAGCTGCATGACATTGTGCAAGTCACTTTACAATTTTTCTGGCTAAGTTTCCTCACCTGAAAAGTAAAAATATTACTTAACTCTCAACCTTCTTGAGGGGACCAAATGATATATTCTTTATAAATCACTTTGAATACCTAAAAGTACTATAAAATGCTATTCATTCTTTGGAATTATTCTTTGTTTTTTCTGAAGAATCAGAATAATATGAATCTTTCTGTCTCTGTCACACTGCCTGTCTCTCTCTCTGGGTCACAGTCTCTGTCTGCTTGTCTCTGTCTCATTGTCTATGTCTAACCATCTCTGTCAGCCTGTCTGTCTGTCTATCTGTCTTTCTCTCTCTCTCACACACACACAAATATATGCACACACACTCCACATAAACCCACAAACTCACTTTTCTTGAGTAATGATGTTTATATCTATCTGACCTGTTCTTCCCTGGGATAAATTCATATGTTCTCACCTTCAGAGTATATTGGTTCTCACAAGGATACATGGAAATCTGGAAGGAACACCCGAACTAAAATTCTCAGAATTCCATACTGCTCACAGGGGATGGTGAGGTGGAAGAAGCTTGATATTTGGTGGGAAGAAGGTCTTCATTCCTTTTTCTACCAAAAGGCGTTCAGGCTCCTGCTTTATCAGGCAAAGAAGGAAACAGGATGTGGGAGACAATGTTCCTGAGATTCTGGTTAGAAATCAACATCAGGTAATTGCTTGATAACCCCACAGGCTTCCTGTGAAATGTATATAGTCACGTTGAGGGAAAAGGAATATTTGTGCCAGGATCGAAGGAGGCAACTCTGTGGACCCTTGGGAAAAATACCGTTGGGGTGTCCATTCTCACTCCTCTGGGTCTGTGTAAAGAAATGATCAGCTTCCCCTTCTCCAGCTCAAAGCTGCTTCTTCTGCAAGCCTCATTCACCTGATGACATCAAACTCCCCTGGTACACCTCTATTTAAAAACAATAGATTATTCCGATTGAGATAAGAATTCCTCTCTACTTCATTTTAATTTTGATATGGTTGATGTTAAACACTTTTCTAAGGAATGAAGGAAACCCATAAACTCTGTGACAGTAGAAATTGTTTCATTTATGTGTTTCACTGCAGTGCCAATCACAGTGCTTGGGGATAGAATAGGCACTTAATAAATACTCCAGACTGAATGACAAAATGCATTTCTTTAAAAACTGACAATGCATTAGTTGTTTAGAGTCTATGGACCCTTTTTCGTCAAAAGAACTCTGCCTGTTAGGCACCCACCTTCCAATACTTTTTTACAGAGGGAGTTTATTTGCATTACAGAATTTAGAGAAGTATTCTGTTCACTGTATCATTAAGAACAGTAGCTCCGAAAATGGATGGGACCTTCTCGGGGTCATATTTTCTATTCTTCCAATAAACATATGTATTCAGCACAGATTTTGTGCAAGGCTGGAGGCTATACATTCAGGATATGCAACTGAATATCTTCTTTTGATAAAGCAGAGAACAACTCTTCTCATGCTTGTAACCCATCTTTGGAGATTCTTTATCATGTATGCCCATAATTTTGTCTGTACATTCCACCCAAAATTTCCATCCTTCTTTTCTTCTGACATAAACATGGAGTACTCAGTCTTCCCATTTGTCATCCCCCATTCCTCCTCTAAGTATCATCCTTTCTCTTTTTGGTTCACAATTCTCCCTGTTAATAATGGGTTCACTTCTATGAAGTTGTATCTTTTCAAATGATGCAGCATTTTCTCATCCATCATGAACATTTCAAGTGACTTCTGAATAATCCTAATATTGAATTCTTTGAAGCACTGTAGTGTTCCATGACTCAAAGACATATAAGAACACTTATGGATAAAAGGCAACATCTTCACAAACCAAAATAGAAGGTGGTAGAGTCGAAAGATGCATATAAACCAACTCTTCTCTCAGAGTCCTAAAATTACCTGTGGAGAAGGACTCTTGGCAGGTTCTGCAGCAACACGGTCCATGGATCAGAGGATTGGAGGAGATTACTAGCCCAGAGCATCCTGGGGAACCACTAGGGGGGTACGGTGGCAGGGTGTCAGTCATACAAGGCATGGAGCAGAGGTCAACCCAGCCTTGGCTGTGCTGCATGAGGAGGAGCAGGACCAAGCAGGCTTCAGGGACAAAATCTTAAGCAGCATCACTGATCCCTCAACCCACAGGTGCTAAAGAACAGTGAGAAGCTTTTTTTCAGCTGGCTGAGAAGGGAGCAGGGTGTCCTCATTACTCAGGCCTCCTCAAGTGGCAGCAGCAGAGGCAGAAGTGAACCAGGGCTCCCAAGGCAGGCAGCAGCTTGCTTCCATAGTTGAAGGTCTCATAGTAAAGCCCCTGAGGGAACTGAGCCCTATATGGTGACCTGGCCTCCACCTGAGCAACTCCTCTTAATCTCACACTGAATAGCATTCCTGACACCACCTAAAGCCACTGGGGAATAGGAGCAGCTCATCTGAATCTCAGCTCCTAGTGCTGCCTTGGAAAAATTGGAGGTGTGGTGAGCAAAATCAGAAGTCAAGCGACTGTTTGGGAAAGTGCCCAAAAAAGGGAAAAAGGTGGAACCCTGGAGAATTGCTTTCTTGATTAAAAGGGTATCCTTCCATCCTTCTGGATGAGGAAGAACAAGGCATACTGTTAGAGGAAGTCAAGGCCCCTGCCTCCAGGGCCTCCAAAGGTATCTTAATCTGGGCTCAGTCAGTAGAAGAGATGGAAAAGAAAGTTGACACTTTACTAAAGGAGAACCATGGGAATGCTGAGGAAAATAACCCCTTTGAGAAGAGGCTAGCTAAATTGAAAAGGGAGGACTAGGAATTCAACGAGGAGAGGGGAGGCTTTGAAAAGCAGAATTGGCCACTTGGAAGAGAAGGTTCAAAAGATCACTGAGCAAAGGAATTCATTGAAAGAGGTAATTGAGTTCAGAGAAATCAATGACTATGAGACAAACCAAGCAGCTGAAAAACAAAACAAAAACTTTGAAAACGTGGAGAAAAATGTGTCACATCCCTTTAGACGGGCAGCTCACCTGGAAAATGGATCCAGGAGAAACACTTTAGAAATTGTGGGGCTACCTGGGGGCCATGATCAAGGAAGGAGGTTTGAGATTATCTTCCATGAAATTATCATGGAAAACTGCCATGATGTTCCAGAACCAGAGGGCAAGGTGAAGATTGAAGGAGTCGAAAGATCACCTCCTGGAAGAGACCCCAAGAAAGAAACTCCTGGGAGTATTGTGGCCAGGTTTTAGAGTTCCCAGATCAAGGAGGAGCTGCTATGAGAAGCTAGAGAGAAACAGTTGGAGTGTTGTGGAAGTACAGTCTGGATAACACTGGACCAGGTGGCTTCAACATTGGGGGATAGAAGGGCTTGGAATGGGATATTCCAGAGGTTGAGGGAACTGGGACTGGAGCTGGGAATCACCTACTCAGCAGGACTGAGTGTAACGCTTCAAGGGGATGGATGGTCATTCAATGATATAAAGGATTATGAAACATTCATATTCAGGAAAAGACCAGAAGTGTACAGAAATTTTAACTTTCCAACACAAGACTTGGGAGAGGAATGAAAGGGTGAACAGAAAAGAGAAATCATAAAAAAAAACTTTCTGAAGCTGAGTTGTTTACATTCCTACATGAAAGGAGAATATTTGTGACTGTTGAACCTTTTCTTGGCATTTGAGTAATTGGAGGGATTGTAGACACACACACACACACACACACACACACACACACACACGCACACATACTCATCTATGAACCGCGAGTCCAGGCTGTGTTGAATCAGAACAGATGATATCTACACAAAAAAGATATTAAATAAAATTTAAGGGGTGAGGAAAGAAAATACTGAGAGGTGAAAAGGAGAATGGAATGGGTTAGGATATAACTCATAAAAGAAATAAGAAAATTCTTGTTCAATTGAGGAGAAAAGGGAGAAGGGAAGAGGGGAAAAGTGAAGCTACTCCCTCCACATATGGCTGAAGGAGGGAATAGCATGCTCACTAAATTAGATATGAAATTCTATCTTACACCACAGGGAAGTAGGGGAGGAGGCTACAAGTGAAGTGAGGGGAATGATAGAAGGTAGGGCAAATGGGAGAAGGGAGTAACTTAACTAGAAATAAACACTTTTGGGAAGGGACAAGGTCAAATAGGGGAATATAACAGTAAGGGAGGATATAGTAGGATTGAGGACCATATAGTTAGTATTACACAACAAGATTATTATGGAAGTATACTGTAAAACAACACATACGTAATCTCTAATGAATTGTTTGCCTTCTCAGCGGGGATGGGGAGGGAGGGAGAGAGGGAGACAAGTTGGAATTCAAAGTATTAGTAATGAATGTTGAGAATTTTGTTTCATATAACCAGGAAGTAAGAAATACAGGGAATGGGATATAGAAATTTATCTTGTCCCACAAGAAAACAGAGAAGATGGGGATGAGGCAAGGGTGGAGTGTCATGGAAGGCAGGGTACATTGAGGGAAGGGCTAACCAGGATGCAAGGTATTAGGAAGCAGGGGGAGAGGAGTGATGGGAAGAAAATTTGACATGTTTCAAAGTGATGTAAAGGCAATTAGTATTCAAAACAATTGACTGAATTAATTACTAAGAATAAATCAAAGACACCTTTAGTTTGAGGAATACAATTTTAGTATAAGTGTCCTACAGGCAGGTAACCTTGGGCAAAATTTAGCATTGATTGGAAAGTTAAGGTTTTAATTGGTAAATTTGATTTTCTGTTTCCTATTTAATCAGGAAATTGAGCATGTATAGAAAGGCATGTAAGCCACTTAAGACTTGCCTCAAAAAATGTTCTGTATCCAACGGGAAATTATAGTCATATTTGAAACTTGGTTATTGGAACTTGCTATTTTAAGATGTTATGGGACTATTAAGTGACTGTTCTTGTGAATTTGACTCCAGGTATGGATAGCAAGAAAGGTGGTCTGAGGCTCCAGTGCATGATGCCAGTAAGCCTGTGTGATGCTGGTATGAACTGAAAAAGCTGACCTCATGGGAAGGGTAGGAGGGCAGCCTTCTGTCCGGGCTGAGGTAGCCTTCTCCTGAATCAATTTCACCACTGACACTTGGCAAACTTTAAACCTGATAGAATGCAAGTTGACAATCTCATTCTCGATGTAATTGACATGAAGATGGGGAGATATTGGTTCCCTGCAATGTCCCTACTCTTAGTGGCAATTTCCTACTGTCAAAAGGTTTGTAAACTTTATACCAGATCTATTAAATTATAGATTGTTGGTAGGGGAACATCTGAGGTTAAGTCTAAAATTAAGCTATTAGGCTTATCACTTTAGATCAACAACAATAATTTTAGCAGTGAAACTAATTGTATAATTGTACAATCAATATGGACCAGGCTTACTGACTTTGATGCTGGATCATCAATGCAGAGGGAGAGAGATTTCTATATATTAGAATATTACAATGAGTAAAATAGAAATAGGAAGAATAATTAGGTAGCTTGATTTCTAAATGGAGGGAACAGTGGGGGCCTTCCAAGTTGAGAGGTAAAGGGTCAACAGGTTAAATTCCCTGAAATCTGAAAAAGAGGTATCCCAACACCCAAATTCTGTATTCAGTCAAAGGAACATGGAAACAATACCTGATTGATCATTAGGAGACCAGTTTCCAATTAAGATACATTGGTTGCTTGAGATGTATAGTTGTGAGAAGACTTCTTGCATCAGTCTTCAGATGTGACTGAGTTTCTGATAAGCATAACCTAGGTCCCTTGGCACTGGTGGTCCAGCATTCCAGGCACTAAGGGATAGGTTAAAACAATGCAATCAAGTTTCCCCACAATTGCCCTGATTGAGAAAAGTTTTCTCACAGATATTGGACTAAGTCTAAAATTGAATAGAAACTGCACAAATCCAGAATGGAGTCGCAAGATGGAGTCAGTGTGCTTCATTCAATATTTACAATTACCTCGAGGGCCACCACCAAGGTAAAGAGCAAAGACCTGCTACTACTGACAGACTTCACTATCTCCCCGTCTTACTGAGGCTTGTCTCTAGAGTTGTCTTTTAGAATTTCCGTGTCACGTTGTCCACTTCTATTTCTTCAGAGACTCTTTCTTACTAACTCCCATATTAGAGGTCGTGAGACAGTTGTGGAGGTTTTAAAACAGAAAGACATAGTGAAAGCAAAAGTTACTCTACTGGTTTCCAGCTATGATCATATTAATTGTTTTAACTCTTATGTGACCTGACTCAGTAATTCACTTGTTGATATTGACGTCAACCACACCTTTTTTGGTTTCAGTTTTCTTCTCTGTTCAATGGGTAGTTCAGGCGAGATTACGTTTTATGATCCCTTCCCTATCAAACCTTCTAATTTCCTTTCTGGTGTGAAGATTAAAAATAGCTTAGATATTTAGATGTTTCTTATTCTATTATTTGATATCCTAAAAAGGTATTCTTTACCATAAACTATTGAAATACCACGCATGCCAATATGAAATACCCAGAAAAGCAAAATATTGGGATGAGGGGGTTCCAAAAAGAAGTAGATGAGGTAAGGAAGGTATTTTGCAAGTAACTGTACTACAGATGAGATTTTCAAGGAGTGAGAGAGTCAAGAAGCAGAAATGAGGAAGGAGAGAATTTCTGGTGTAAGGCAAAACCCAGGCAAAAATTCATCAGAGGGAGGCTGGCTTTCACCCGTATATAGAGAACAGTCAAGTAAGCCAGTTTGGTTGAAGAAGGGAGTGTCTGAGGGGAATTCATGTTTAATTTGTCTGGACAGAGAAACTGGTGCAAAATCTGGGAAGTTTTGCTGCTGAACGTAAAAGTGTTTTATTATATTTTGATTCAGAGTCATTTAGGAACCTTTTACATTATATTTACATTTACAATTCAGAGACATATTCAGACCCGAATTAAAATTCTATGTTCTCTATCCTTGGTTCAGCAAAGTGATTTTTCTACAATTCAGGTCTGATCTTGGCACCCAAACCGCTTAACTCCTACACACACACACACACACACACACACACACACACACACGCACGCACGTACTCAATAAACTCCAGTGGCTTCCTATTATCTCCATGATCAAAAACAAAATGCTCTGTTTGATAGTCAAAGCCCTTTGCAACCTATCCCCATTCTCCATCCCTGGTCTTCTGACATGTTACCATGCTCTTCAGTCCTGGTGAAACTAACCTCCTGGCTGCTCCAGAGATAACATACTGCAGCTCTCAGCTCCAGGACTTCTCTTTGACTCTCTGTCATGTTTGGAATGCACTCCCTCATCTCTGCCCACTGAATATTTTCGTTTTCTTTAAGTCTCAATGAAAATTCCATCTTTCATAGGAAGTCTTTCCCAACTACTCTTATTTTTTGTGCTTTTCTTCTGTTACATTATTTTCTGTTTTTCATGTATAATAATTTCTTTATGTTCATGGACATTCTGTTTTCTCCACTAGATTTTGACCTGCTTGAGGGGAAGAACTATCTTTTGACTCTTTTTATAATACCAGCACAGCGCTTGACAGAAAGTAAGCTTGTAATAAATGTTTCATGATTGATTTAAAAATCTTTTCTGTGTTTTACATCCCATGTCTTAATAGTCTTTGGTCTCTGATGGTGATTCAAATAAAGTGGGAATCTGTGTTGGAAAGTTTAAAGGGCTCACTGGATAGAATCCTGGAACTGGATTTGGAAGACATGAGTTCAAACTCAGACACTTGCTAGCTGCACGATATTGTGTGAGACAATTTACAATTTTTCACTCTCGAATTGCGCATTTGAAAAATAAGGGCCATATCACCTACCTCTCAGTGTTCTTGAGGGGATCAAATGAGAGGTTATAAAGTACTTTGCAAACCAATAAGTGCTATAAAATGTTAGCTATTAAGTGGAATTTTGCTTTGTTAAATGTGAGGAAGCAGAATACTATGAACCCATCTATTTGTCTCTCTCACCCTCTGTCTGTCTGCTTATCTCTATCTCTCAGTCTTTTTCTTTGTTTCTGTCTCTTTCTCTGCCACTGTTAGTCTATTTGTCTCTCTGTCTCTGTATCTCGCACACTCACACACACACACACAGAAACACACACACAATCTACAAAAACACACATTATTTGAATAAGGTTTTGTAAAACTATCAGACCTGTTCCTTCATGGGATAAATTCAGATACTCTCAGCTCCAGAGTATAGAGCTTCTCACCAGGATAAATGGGAGTCTGGAAGGAAAAGCAGAACCCAAATCTTCAGCCCAAATTCTAAACAGCTCACAGGGGATGGGGAGATGGAGGAAGCATGATATATGTTGGGAAGATCTGCTACATTCCTCTTCACCACCTCTTCACCCCAAGCAGGAGCTTGGGGCTCCGGCTTTATCATTCAAAACAGTAATGAGGAGGTGGGAGACAATGCTCCCACGATGCTGGTCAGTAATAAACATGGAGCAATTGCCTGATTTCCCCATAGTCTCCTGTAAAATAGATACACTGGTGTTGGGGGGAAAAGAATGCTATTGCCAGAGATTGGAAAAGGCAATTCTGTCATCCCTTGGGAAAAATTCCTTTGGAATGTCCATCCTCACTCTCCTGGGTCTGTGTAAAGAAATGATCAGCTTCTTATTCTCCAGCTCAAAGCTGCTCCTGCTGCAAGTCTCATTCACTAATGCCACTAGTACTGGCCCAGTCTCTTATATATCCATCGTCTACCAAAAGTTGGATTATTCATATTTTGATAGGAATCCTCCTCATCTTCGTCATCTTTTTGATTTCTTTAACAGGTTGAAAGACCTTTGTAAGAAATGAAGGAAACACATGAAGTAAACCCTGTGAGAGTAGAGATAGCTTCACTTACATTGGTATCCCCAGTGCCTAGCACAGTGCTTGGGCACAGAATAGATAGCTAATAAGTGAAAGAAAATTCACTGAGTGAAAGAAAAAATACATTTTTCTAAAAGCTGACAATGCTTTAGCACGTTAGAGGTTGTACACACTCTGTCATCAAAACTGACTATACTTTGAGGATATTAAATTGCAAAGATGATCCCCTTGGTGATTCTGGATGTTTCCTTTTGCTGATGCAGAGGACAACTCTTCGAAACCTTCTCAGTTATTCTTGGAGACTTTTTTTCCATGTACGTCCATCACTTTGTATGTAGATTCCACCAAAAATGCTACGTTCCATCTTCTTTGCTTCAGACTTAACCACTCCGTCTGCCAATTTGTCATGTATTATTCCTCCTCTTTGGCCAATAATGTTCCTTTTTTGCTCATAAATTTCCCTGTTCATGTTTGTTCCAGTTCTTTAAACATCATTACTTGTCCCATATCGCAGCATATATTCCCTCATCCACCACGGACATTTCAAAGGAATTCTGGGTAATGCTAATATTTGATTCTTTGGAGCACTGCAATGGTCCATGACTCAA
>CM053769.1:334592293-334609645 GCA_028658325.1 Potorous gilbertii | reverse complement strand
CCTGAACAGTTCCTGACCTTGTTGAGATCTTAGCCTCGTGTAAGGTGAAGAGTATCAATAATAACAATGTGACACAGAACGTGGTAAATCCAATCAAAGCAAACGAAGACCTAAGAATGTTCGTATGGAAATTGCTTGCAGGCCCCGTACTATAAGGAAAAACGCATTGGAACTTAAGGTACAAGATTTGGAAAACAAAGTCTTTTGGCTATAAGGCTAGTGTTCATTGGACTGTTCTAATAAGAATATACTAGAAAACCATAGGCTTATTAGGAGTATAAATTCATATGCAGCATCATGTACCAGAAAGCACATTGCACATGGAGTCTGGGTTGGACTCTCAGCTTTGCCTCTCATCCCCTAGGGATCCATGAAAAATTGCTTGAACTACTTGGGTTCTAGTTTCTTTATCTAAGAAATGAGGCAGTTAACAAAAATGACTTCTCAGATACCTTCCCATTCTAATCTTTTGTGATTTTATGAAATCATATACCACATAAAATATGGTATTTCTACCAAATGTTAAAACTCCTCTTCAGTATCATCATATATTTCTTCATGAGTTCAGTGAAAATTTACTAAACCATTGTATTTCTAAAGTCATTTTCATTTGTTTTATTAAATACTTTTAAATTTTATGTAAGAAATTTTAACAATCATTTTTTAAAATTTGGAGTTCCAAATGTTTGCATCCCATTACCTCTCACTCCCTTCGAGAAGCCAGGAAATTTGACATAGATCATACACACTAAATCACACAAAACAAATTTCCACATTTGCCATGTTTTCAACAAAAGCAAAATAAAACAATAAAAATAAGGGAAGGAAAAATATACTTCAATCTCTGTTCAAAGACTATCACTTTTCTCTCTAGAGGGAGATAGCAGTTTTCATCATGAGATCTTTGTTTGTCTTGGATCTTTGTCTTGATTAGAGTAACTAAGTCTTTCCTTGTTTACATACATTTAAAATTGCTGTAACTATGTACAATGTTTTCTTGGTTCTACTGACTTTACTTTGAATGAGTTCTTGTGAGGCTTCCAAGGTTTTCTGAAACCATGCTGCTAATCATTTCCCATACCACAATAATATTCAATCACAATCATATAGTACAATTTTTTCAGCCAGTCCTCAATGGATGGACATCCCTTTGACTTCTCATTCTTTGCCATCACTTACACAAGCAAGAAAAGACTTCTATTAGTATTTTTGTACAAGTAAATCCCTGCCCCTTTTCTTTCATCTCTTTAGGATACATTTCTAATAGTCATACTGCTGAGTCAAACTATTATATTTAGAGTCTGCTTCGGGGCTGTGATTAGGTTTAGCTCTTGTAGTGTCATTCTAGATTGTTAGGTTTAAGGTTAGTGTTAGGCTTAGTTCTTTGCTAGTCATTCTAAATTGTTTCTCCAGAATGGTTGGACTAGTTTAAAACACTCTGAATAAAGGATTTATGTCCAATTTTTTTCACATACTCTCCACAACTTGTCATTTTTCTTTTCTTCCATGTTACTCAGTCTTATACGTGACATTTGTCCTTAGATGGATTTCTCTAATCAGTAGTGATTTAGGATGTATTTTCCTGGGTCTGTTAGTAGTTTTGATTTTTTCTGAAAGTTTATTGTTTGTATGTCTTGACCACTGTCATTTAAGGACTATACGACTTTATAAATATGGCTTGATTCCTCATATACTTGAGATGATATCTTTATCTTTATCAAAGATAGGCAGTAAAAATTGCTTCCCAGATTTCTGCTTCCTTCGAATCTTGATTGTATTGTTTTTGTTTGTGCAAAAACTTTTTAATGCAATCAAAATTATCCTTTTTACATCTCAAAATACTCTCTTTGTCTTGTTTGGGGAAAAATTTTTCTTTTCTCCATAGGTCCGACAGGTAAACTATTCTTTGCTATCTTGAAATCTGTATGTACAATTCATGTACCCATTTTGAACTTCTTTGGATAAATAGTCTAAGATATCAGTGTGCACAAAGATTCTGCTGCACTCTTTTCCACGTTCCCCTGAGATATTACCACATAGTAAATTCTTATTCCAGAAGCTGGGATCTTTAACTTTTTCAAATACTAGCCTGCTATGGATATTTACTGTGGTTTCTTGTTTCCCTAATATATTCCACTAAACCACAATCCACTAATTCCACTCAAAATTGAGAAATTTCTAAGTTACATCTGTTTTCTGAGGTAGGCACAGCTACAAACTATATCTCTGTCTGCCTTTATCATATTATATATCAATTATCTTGTAACTATAAATGAATTATCTTATTAAGTAAATCAATATCAAGCTACATACCAATTAGAGAATTGTGTCTGATTCCTAAATATACTTTCCATATAGGGGCTTGAAAGAAGTTCAGGCAGTTGATTTAAAATGATTAGTTAACCTGCAACAATGAGAGGTGTGTAGAAAATATTGAGATGTCAGGCTATGGCAGTAGATTCCATAACAAAGCAAGCATTGTTAAAATTATGTGAGTGTAGGAAATGGTTTGAAGGCTACAGCATCATGTGTGAAATCTGAAATAAATGAGGAATCAAAGGTTCAAGGTAAGCATATAGATTTCTTAACATATTATTATTACTGTAGTAATTAAGTCAATTGCATACCAAATAGGGACTAGATCTCCTGAGATTCACACTGTTTCATCAATATAGGAGGAGAGAGATTTTTATGTATTTGAATATGATAATAAGCAAAATACAATAGGAAGCAAAACTAGGCAATTTGAGTTCCAACTGGAGGAAACATTGGGGGCCTTCCAAGTTCAAAGGTGAAGTTTCAACAGCTTAAAATCCTTGAAATCAGAAAAGGATGTCTCCCATCACCCCAAAAGTCAGCATTCACTCAAAGGAACATGGAAGGAAATGCTGACTGAACTGTATGGGACCCATTTCCACATAAGAGGCATTACTTGCTTGAGAGGTATCATTGTGAGAAAACTTCTTGTATCAGGTTTCAAATCTGACTGAGTTTCTGATAACCATAGCCTAGGTCCTTTGGCAGAGGTGTTCCACTTTCCAAGATACTAAGGGCTAGCTTCAAAAAATGCAATAAAGTTCACTCACAATTCCCCTAACTGAAGAAAGAATTTGTACTAGGTCTGTAATTGAATAGAAAGGGGACTGATCCAGAACCTAGTCACAAGAAGAAGTCAGTGTTCTTCATTCAATTTTAACAATGTACCACAATGACGACATCCAAGGGAGAAAGCAAGGAGGTGGTACCACTGATAGACTTCACTCAGTCTCCAGTCTTACTGAGGAATGGTTCTCGAGTTTTCTTTTAGAAATTCCATGTTATATCCTCTACTTCGATTTTCTAACACTGAATTATCTCTTACTAACTCCCTCATTCGAGGTCATGAGACACAGTTGAGGAAGTTGTAACATAGAAAGTCAGGCTGAAAAAGAATCACTGTTTTGTTTTCCAGCTAGGATCACAATAATTTTATGCATCATCATGTGAGTCACCTCCCCCACATCTCATCACTCATGGAATTATCAACATCCTCTGGAACCAGATCTCGTGTCTGGCTTGAACCCTGATGGTTCTTATTTATTTCTGATTCCTTTTTTTCTCAGCAGTTACTAAAACAGCATGGAAAGGGAGAGTGAGAAAAATGTCTCTGAATTCTTTTCCTTAGGACTCAACTGTGAGAGGACACACAGGTTACCCACAAGGTTGCATACAAAAAGTACCACCCTGGTTAGGGTCTTTGACTGCTTGATCAGGATAAAGTGGAAGATTTCTGCTCCACTCTACCACTGCATAGGGCCCCTAGGAGGACCTCCCTCTGCCACTGTAAATGTGAACATATTTATAGGTAATAAAAATTACTTTTGGTAGAGTAAGCTGGTTCTCACTGGACTTGTGTTGCACTGCATGAACTAAGAGTTTTATGGGTTATATCCAACCAAAGTGGAAAAGAGACTATTAACAATATCATGGAATTAGAGCAAAAAGGGATCTTACAGGTCATCCAGTCCAACCGCTTCATTTTATAAAAAAGGAAATTGAGGAATCAACTGATCAAATCATTTGCTGAAGGTGACACAGGTGGTTGATATCTGGGAGAACTGACATGTAACCACAGTATACTACCTCCAGGTGCATTGCTTTTCCCCTCATATTCCACCATCTCTCTCATGTAAAATGCTCTTGAATTATTTCTTGATTAAAAAAGTATTACCTGAACATCAGTGTGAGCTTTTGGGAAGAGAGATTGATTTGGTTTCAGGAGACCTAGAACTTCATATATTATGAATGCGCTGTCCGTGAGGACAAATGAATGTTTTATATTTTTCCTTTTATTCCTAGTACCTCAGAGTGCCTTGAATATAAGAGATGCTAAAAATGTCTGGTAAATTTAATAAGCCTTGGGAAAATTATGTGAGCTTTGAAACAATTAAGTTTCCTCATCTCTAAAGAATTTATGTTTCTCTCACTGAAATACCACAAAGTCCACAAAGAGTGGCTTGTGAACAATAAACCAATGTAGCTTTCTTTTCATTCGTATGAGTGGTCTGTCTACCACTCAAGAGCTCCAGCAGTTTTCGCCTGTCTCATTCTTAGAAAACCTTGATGATGTCTAATGAACGTTCTATGAGGAATTTATCCTGAAATGTATAAAAATAAGTTTGTTATCTATAATGTTTGAATTGTAGAGTGAGTAAACACAAATTATAGTTTCTTGTACAGAGTAAAATTAATTAATGACTCTGGCTATGAAGGACAAATGAAAATTTCTCTACTAAGGACTTTCTTCAAAGCCCCATTAATATCTCTATTCCTAAGACCGTAGATGAAGGGGTTCAGCATGGGAGTCACCACCGTATACATTATAGAACAAATGATGTCTTTGATATTAGAGCTACTGAAAGACTGGAAAAGGTACTGACCAGTTATTGTCCCATAATACAATGACACCACAGAGAGGTGGGAGCCACAGGTTGATAAACCTTTGCAGATCCCCTTGGTAGAAGACATCTTCAGGATAGTGGAAAGTATACAGATGTAAGAGACAAGGATACATGTTAATGGTATTATAATGAATGCTACCCCTACAGTGAATATCAGTAGTTCATTGAGGGAAATATCTGAGCAGGATAGCTTGAGTAAAGCACCCAAGTCACAGAAGTAATGGGCTATGGTGTTATCTGCACAGAAGGATAGTTGGACCAGGGGAAGGATATGGGTCAAGGAGTGGGCAGAGGTGAATGTCCAGGACCCAACCACCAGCAGGATACATAATTGCTTGCTCATGATAATGGTATAGTGGAGAGGATGGCAGATGGCAACATAGCGATCATAAGCCATTGCAATGAGCAGGAAGCTGTCCACATTAGTGAAAAACATGAAGAAATATGTCTGTGAGATGCAGCTATTGTAGGAAATGATCTGGCTTCCTGTCTGCATGTTTACCAGCATCTTTGGAGTTGTCACTGATGACAAACAGAGATCAGTGAAGGCCAAGTGACTGAGGAAGAAATACATAGGGGTACGGAGGCGAGAGTCTGATCTGATCAGCAAGATGATAAGCATGTTCCCAAAAATTGTGGTGAGATATACACTCAGGAATAGGACATAGAACAACCCTTGTAGCTCTGGTGTGATGGGAAGTCCTAGGAGGAGGAATTCAGAGACATTTGTCTCGTTCTCTCTTTCCATGCTGTTTTAGTAACTGCTGGAAGAAAAAGCATTCAGAAATAAAAATCTTTGGATCACAACAATCATAGTATGTTGAATATACTATGCTTCATACACATCAGTCATAAAGTCACATATGTGTAGACAAGATTTAAAATACAGACTTTATAATGTTAGAGTTAACAATTACCATAGTACTTAAAGTGTTATAAGAGGAAGCGACTTTAGAAGTGACAATGGTAGAACTAACACATAAAATATTAAGAATGGAAAGCACCTTGGAATATAGTGACAGCAATATTATTTTTGGATAAAATCATAATCTGCAGTGTTATAAAATAAAACATGTACTTTTTGAATTAAAAGGGACTTTATGTCATATAATGTTACACCATGGAATTCATGGACTATATTCATGCTTTTACAAAAGACTGCCTTTGTAATCTACCTTGAGAGCAAGCAAAATGGGATTTGTGTTGTTTTATTTTCTAGTTCAGTTTCCTAGGCTCATAATAAACGTCTGAAGGATTGATCTCCTTTGAATCCTGATGGTTAACAGCCATGCTGAGTCATGTAGGTTTTGTACCTACAGGCTCTGAGTCAATCAAGAAATGAGTTTTTGTTATATATCCCAGGAGATTTGCATTTGGTTTTGCGGTGATTGGTTATGAGGAGAACAAACTTTTGATTCCGTGGAAGGGACTCTGAAGAGCCATTTGTTAAGAGCTCCACAATTGCTCAGAGGTGTGTGCTCTCCCATTTGCGTGGTGTATATAGGTGATTGTATAACTTTGTTCAGACATTAAGAGCCCTATCTCTTGAATCTATGTGCTAATTTCTCTGCTTGTATTTACTGTTTTCTAATTCAGGTAAGATTGTTGACCATTTGAAAGTTGCTTTCCTTTAGCAAACCAGATGAAAGAACCTGTGCTATCTGTCCACTCTAGGTTTGCTGGGATGCTTGCTAATACATCTACCAGTACAGTCTTTGTTCTATAAGTTTTTCTGCTATTCAGAGAAAAAACTATCCTTCTATCACTGTCTCTGTGTGAGATCACACATGGATTATCACATGGATTCTCTATTCATAGTCTAAAGGGAGAAAAGAGGTTTGTCAAACACCGGATTCCCCTCTCCAAAGTACTCTTCCTTAAAGATAATATACAGCCTTACATTTCCTCATAATACATATGGAGATGGAAGAGGCCTCTGAGGTTATCAAGTACAAACTCTTCATTTCATAGTTTAAAAAAATGAGACTAAGACAGTGACTTATGAACGTGGCTTAGTAGAGGTGCATTTATATGAACCTTGGCCTCACATGGACTCTATGATCAATAATTTGTATTTTGCTTTGTGTCTTCTACCTCTTCTGAAGTTCTCCCACTGTTGTTCATTATTATGTGGAAGTTCCCCTGGATTCCTCAGCACTTGTAGGCCCTGCTAAACTGAGAAGATGTCATATATGGGCCCTGTGATGACTAAATGTAATTACTAGTGGTACTGCCCAACCTTACCAAGATTCAGATATGACAAAGGCTGGGCACTCTTCCCCTAGCCATCCTGGACATGGATGTTTTACTGATTAATTCTATTATACTGACTGATCCTTAATGATACATATCTCCAAATGACTCTAATGTGAATGTTACAGCCAAAGATAAGCTGAACTTTCTTACTTCCGTGCTTTGAGATAGTACAGAGACACATAAAAAGACCACAACATATTATTGCTGTTATTCACACATAAAGATTCTCTTCTTGTGAAAATAGGGATCAATAGCACATGTATACATGGATTATTTGTTGAAAGGTCACACTTCAAATACACAAACATGACTTGTGCACACATTCTCACATCTTCCTCTTCCTCTGTATATAATAATGTATATATGCATGTATTTAAATAAACTCATTTGTATTTATGTATTTCAATATATGAAACATGTATCTATACATATTACAAATACATAATGTATGACTGTGTGTATGTATAAAATCAGCATCACAAGGGAACTAAAGTATCATCCTATCCAACCCAAAACTGATTTAAAAAGCTTCTCAATATAACTTTCAAACAGAATTCATTTGGACCCTCAATATCTCCAGGGGCTATCAACTCACTACTTATGCAGTCAGCCTCCTTAATTTTAGATCCTTTAATTCTATTAAAGTACTTGAAGATCACAGCCTTAAACACATTTGAAGGAAACAATTATGTCCCACGAACGCTTCTCTTCCCCAAGATAACTTTCCCCAATGTCATAACTACTTGAACAAGCTTAAGTAGATAAGGGGATGTGACAGAGTCAGTGAATCACAGAATTTAAGGGAATAAAGGGACCTCACAGACCTTCTGGTTGAACTCATACCTAAAAGTTATGTACTCTAGAACATGTCCAGCCAGTGTACTATTTTGTTTCACCAGATACCCTATGCAGGAGAATCTATTCTATTCAGAGACATCCCATCCCAATTAAGGACTGTAGTAATTATTAAGAAACTTCCCATTACATTGGACCATATGCCAATCTACTACAAATTTACCCATTTGTCTGGATTCTGCACTTTGAATTCAAGCAAAAACAAGGCAATTCCTTTTCCACATGACAGCCCTGAAACTATATGAAGATATCTGTCAATTCCCACAAAATTTTTCCTCTTTTGTTTGAAATTTTTGACCCGTAAGTTTATCCTTGAATGGAGTGATTGCCAGTCTTGTTCCACACTGGCGTTTCTTTCCTAAGGGCATTCTCCAGATTTTCAATGGGGCATCAAACGCTGGAGGGAATGCTATAGATATGGTCTGACCAGGGCAGAGAGCAACAGGGCGATTTCTTCCCTTGCTCTGACTGTTGCTTCTCTTAATGTAGCTCAAACCTCTTATCATTTCTATATTGGCTACTATAACACACTTTTCACTCACTTTGACTTTGCAATCTACCAAATCTCCTAGATGTTTTTATCACTCAACTTGATGTCTAGCCATCCCTTCTTTTCCTTGAACTGTTAGATCTCATTTTTTGAGATCAAGTGGAGTATTTTGTTTTTATTTCTATCAAATTACATGGTATTGGATTTGGCCTATATTTCTAACCTTTCTTCTGATGTTTTTGAAAAACTTTCAGTTAACATTCTAGCTCCCCCTCCTAGATTTATTATGTGTTGAATTCAAAACTTCCTTATTTATTGCTTAATCCAATTCACTCATTAAATACTAGAACACTTTAGAATCCTTGTGTCAAAGAATCTCAGACTCACATAGTCAAAGATATGTAGAATCACATAACCTCAGGTTAGCGGAATCTCAGAGCTAGCCTCCGTGTTTAAAGAAACCTCAGAATGAATTTAGCCCACACTACCACTTAGTATGAGAAACAACTGCATAGCATCCCTGGTACGTGGTGCTTCAGCCTCTGCTTGAACAGTGCAAATGGAGAGAGTGCTCACTTTTGCCTAACACCGTCCATCTCCCCCTCAATCTCTCTGAGGGGGGAAGCTCTTAGGTTGCAGCGTATGTTTCCTGAATTCTAGCCTTTCTCCCACTCAATAGATTTCCTTACACTGAAAGCGTTATTCATGTGATCAGAGGATTTTCTAATTTAATATTATAAACTTTCTGAGCTAAGGGGAGATAGCAAGGAGGAGAGGGGTCCTAGAGCTTCCTACTAGAGAGGTTGCAGTATGAGAGCTGGGGTCACCAGTTGTTTAACCTCCAAAATAAGGATGACAAAGGCCAGGAGATGCCATGCAAGGAGGATGGCATTAGGAGTCAGAAGAACTGAGGTTTGTGACTTGTCTCTTTGACTTATTGATATTGACCACAACCACATCTTTTCTGTTTTCAGTTTTCATCTCTGTTTAATGGGGAGTTTTATGATCCCTTCCCTATCTAACCTTCTAATTTCCTTTCTGGTGTGAAGATTGAAAATAGCTTACATATTTAGATGTTTCTTATTGTATTCTTTTATACCCTATAAAGGTACTCTTTACATGCTTTATTCAGATAAGGAAACACAAACTCAAAAATATGGGATTATTGCCCTACAGGTAAGTGGCTAAGTAGTTTACCAATATGAGATAAGAACTCAAGACTCCTGATACCAACATCATGGTCTGTCCACGAGGTAATATTCTCCCTTCATTCCATGTATTAAAGTTTTTACAGTTTATATTCTTAGGTTGCCATAATTTCTGATGTTTTCACCATTTTAAGATGCTTTCTCTGCTAAGATTCTATCCTGCATGGTCCCAAGGTCTCTTCAAGTTCTAAATCTAATTTCATTAATTCAACAAACATTTATTAAGTAACTGCTATTTGCCTGTTACTATGCAACATGCAGAAGATACAAAAACCTATATAAATACAATTTATGTCAATACAAATTACCCAGAAATGCAAAGTAATTGAGTGAGGGGATTCCAAGAACAAGTCGAAGAATTAAGAAAGATATTTTGCAGGTAACTGTATTGCAGAGGAGATTTGAAAGGACTGAGAGTCAAGAAGCAGAAATGAGGTAGGAAAGAATTTTTGGTGTGAGCTATAACCCAGGCAAAATCTCAGCAGTGGGAGGTTGACTTTCCCCTGTGTATAGCGAACAGCCAATGAGTCAGTTTCGTTGAAGAATGGCGTTTCTGAGGGGAGCTCATGTTTAATGTGCTTGGACAGAGGGACTGGTGCAAGATTTGGGGAGTTTTGCTGCTGAACAGAAAATGTTTTCTTCTGTTTTCTTTCAGAGTCATTTAGGAGCTTTTAGCATTTCATTTACTTTTTCTGTTGAGAGACATATTCAGACCAGCAATAAAATTCTAAATTCTCTGTCCTTTGTTGACCAAAGCGATTTTTCTAAATTTCAGGTCTCATTATGTCAGCCAACCCCCTTAACTGCTACACACACACACACACACACACACACACACACACACACACACACACACAAAACTTCAGTGGCTTTGTATTATTTCCAGAATGAAGTACAAAGTACTCTGTTAAGTAATCAAAGCCCTTTACAACCTAGCCCTGTTTTCCATCTCTAGTCTTCTAACTTGTTACATATGTTCTTTAATCCCAGTGAAATAGACCTTCTGGGTCCTTCAGAGACAAGACACTGCAGCTCTCAGCTCTAGGACTTCTTGTGGTTGTCCTTTATATTTGGAATGCACTTGTCCCAACTAAAATTCCATCTTCCTTGGACGTCTTTGCCAACTCTACTTAATTCTAGTGCTTTCCTTCTGTTACATATTTATTTTATCCTATATAAAAATTTTTATATGTTTGTTGATGTTCTGTTTTCCCTACTAGATTGTGAGCTACTTGTGGGGAAGAACTATCTTTTGCTTCTTCTTGGAACACCAACACAGTGGTTGCCACAAAGTAAGCATTTAATAAATGTCTCATGATTGATTCAAAAAATTTTCTGTCTTTCATTTCTAGTAATCCATATTCTTACAGTCTATGGTCTAACATGGTGATTCTATTGAACTGGGAATCTCTGTTGGAAAGTTTAAATGTCTCAATGGATATTGCCCTGAAGCTGGACTCAGAAGACATGAGAACAAACTCAGGCACTTACCAGCTGCATGACATTGTGCAAGTCACTTTACAATTTTTCCATCTAAGTTTCCTCACCTGAAAAGTAAAAATATTACCTGACTCTCAACCCTCTTGAGGGAATCAAATGATATATTGTTTATAAAACACTTTGAAAATATAAAAGTACTATAAAATGCTATACATTACTTGGAATTATTCTTTGTTATTTCTGAGGAAGCAGAACAATATGAATCTTTCTGTGTCTGTCACACTGCCTGTCTCTCTCTCTGGGTTACAGTCTCTGTCTGCTTGTCTCTCTCTGATTGTCTATGTCTCACCATCTCTGTCTGCCTGTCTGTCTCTCTCTCTCTCCCTCCCTCTCTCGGTCTCTCTGTCTCTGTCTCTGTCTCTCTCTCTGTCTCTCTCTCTCTCTCTCTCTGTCTCTCTCACTTGGCCTCTCTCTCTCTCTGTCTCTCTCTCTCTCTCTCTCTCTCTTTCTCACACACACACACACACACACACACACACACACACACACTCCACATAAACACACAAACACACTTTTCTTGAGTAAGGATGTTCAAATCTATCTGACCTGTTCTTCCCTGGGTTAAATTCATATCTTCCCACCTTCAGAGTATACTGGTTCTCACAAGGATACATGGAAATCTGGAAGGAACACCGGAACTGAAATTCTCAGAATTCCGTACTGCTCACAAGGAGGTGGAAGAAGCTTGCTATTTGTTGGGAAGAAGCTCTTCATTCCTTTTTCTACCAAAGGATATTCAGGCTCCTGCTTTATCAGGCAAAGAAGGAACCAGGATGAGGGAGACAATGTTCCCGAGATTCTGGTTACAAATCAACATCAGGTAATTGCTTGTTAACCCCATAGGTTTCCTGTGAAATGAATACAATCATGTTGAGGGAAAAGGAATATTTATGCCAGGGATTGCAGGAGGAAACTCTATGGACCCTTGGGAAAAATACCGTTGGGGTGTCCATTCTCACTCCTCTGGGTCTGTGTAAAGAAATGATCAGCTTCCCCTTCTCCAGCTCAAAGCTGCTCCTCCTGCAAGCTTCATTCACCTGATGACACCAAACTCCCCCACACCCTGGAACCTCTGACTTAAAAAAATAGATTATTCACATTATGATAAGAATTCCTCTCTCCTTTGTTTTACTTTTGATATGGTTAATGTTAAACATTTTCTAAGGAATGAAGGAAACCCATAAACTCTGTGACAGTGGCAACTGTTTACTTTATGTGTTTCACTACAGTGCCAATCACAGTGCTTGGGGATAGAATAGGCAGTTAATAAATACTCCTGACTGAATGACAAAATGCATTTCCTTAAAAACTGACAATGATTTCTTAGTTCTTCAGAGTCTATAGGCTCTTTTTCATCAAAAGAGGTCTACCTGTTAGGTACCCAACTTAGAGTACTTTTTTCCAGAGGGAGTTCATTTGCAGTACAGAATTCAGAGAAGTATTCTGCTCACTGTATCATTAACAACAGCAGCTCAGAAAATGGAAGTGACCTCAGGGTCATATTTTCCATTTATTCAATAAACCTATGTATTCAGCACAGCTTTTTGTGCAAGGCTGGAGGCTATACATTGAGGATATTCAACTGAATGTCCCCTCTTGATAAGGCAGAGAACAACTATTCTCACCCTTGTAACCCATCTTTGGAGATTCTTTATTATGTACGCCCATAATTTTCTCTCTTGATTCCACCCAAAATGTTATGTTCTGACCTAATTTTCCTCTGACATCACCATGGAGTACTTGGTCTTCCCATTTCTCATCCCTCATTCCTCCTCTAAGTATCATCTTTTCTCTTTTTGGCTCACAATTTGCCCTGTTAATATTGGCTTCACTTCTTTAAAGTTATTGCTTTTCAAGTGCTGCAGCATTCTCTCATCCATCATGAACATTTCAAGTGACTTCTGTGTAATCCTAATATTGAATTCTTTGAAGCACTGTAGTGTTCCATGACTCAAAGATATATAAGAACACTTATGGATAAAAGGCAACGTTTTTACAAACCAAAATAGAAGGTGGTAGAGTAGAAAGATGCACATAAACCAGCTCTTCCCTCAGAGCCCTAAAAGTACCCGTGGAGAAGGAAACTTGGCAGGTTCTGCAGCAGCAGGGTCCATGGATCAGAGGATTGGAGGAGATTACTAGCCCAGAGCATCCCGGGGAACCACTGGGGGGGGTACGGTGGCAGGGTGTCAGCCATACAAGGCATGGAGCAGAGGTCAACCCAGCCTTGGCTGTGCTGCATGAGGAGGAGCAGGACCAAGCAGGCTTCAGGGACAAAATCTTCAGCAGCATTACTGATCCCACAACCCACAGGTGCTAAAGATCAGTGAGAAAGATTTTCAGCTGGCTGAGAAGGGAGCAGCGTGTCCCCATAACTCAGGCCTCCTCAAGTGGCAGCAGCAGAGGCAGAAGTGAACCAGGGCTCCCAAGGCAGGCAGCAGCTTGCTTCCACAGTTGAAGTCCTCCTAGTAAAGCCCCTGAGGGAACTGAGCCCTTGTATGGTGACCTGGCCTCCACCTGAGCAACTCCTCTTAATCTCACACTGAATAGCAGCCTTATCCCCACCTAAAACCCTTGGGGATTGGAGCAGCTCATCTGAATCTCAGCTCCCAGGGCTGTCTTGGAAAAATTGGAGGTGAGGTAGCAGTATAGAGGAATCTCAGAAGTTAAGTCACTGTCTGGGAAAATGCCCCCAAAAGGGAGAAAATGTAAAATCATGGAGAATTGCTTTCTTGATGAAAAGGGTATCTTTCCATCCTTCTGGATGAGGAAGAACAAGGCATACTGTTAGAGGAAGTCAAGGCCCCTGCCTCCAGGGCCTCCAAAGTTATCTTAATCTGGGCTCAGTCAGTAGAAGAGCTGAAAAGAGAGTGGGCAACTTACTAAAGGAGAACCCAGGGAATGCTGAGGAAAATAACCCCTTTGAGGAGAGGCTAGCTAAATTGAAAAGGGAGGAACAGGAAGTCAACGAGGAGAGGAAAGGCTTTGAAAAGCCGAATTGGCCACTTGGAGGAAGAGGTTCAAAAGATCACTGAGCAAAATAATTCGTTGAAAGAGGTAATTGAGTTCAGGGAAATCAATGACTATAAGATAAACCAAGCAGCTGAAAAACAAAACGAAAATTTTGAAAAAGTGAGGAAAATGTGAAACATCTCATTGGAAAGGCAACTTACCTGGAAAATGGATCCAGGAGAAACAATTTAGAAATTGTGGGGCTGCCTGGGGGCCATGATCAAGGAATGAGGTTTAAGGTTATCTTCCATGAAATTATCAGGGAAAACTGCCATGATGTTCCAGAACCATAGGGCATGGTGAATATTGAAGGAGTCCAAAGATCACCTCCTGGAAGAGACCCAAAGAAAGAAACACCCGGCAATGTTGTGGCCAGGTTTTAGAGTTCCCAGATCAAGGAGAATGTGCTATGAGCAGCTCAAGAGAAACAGTTTGAGTGTTGCGGAAGTACAGTCAGGTTAACACTGGACCAGTTGACTTCAACATTGGGGGTATCATTCCTCTAATATTGCTATTACTAAGTACAATGTCTTCTTGGTTCTACTCAATTTCTCAATTTACTTTGCAGGAGTTCATGTGAGTCTTCCTAGGTTTTTCTGAAACCATGCTGCCAATCATTTCTTGTAACACAAAGATATTTATTCACAATCCTAGTATACAAATCTTTCTGTCAATCTTTAATGGATGGACATCCCTTGGATTTCCCGTTCTTTGCAACCACATACACAATAAAAGTTTCAATTAGCAGTTTTTGCACACCTAGTTCATCACCCCTTTTCTTTTATCTCTTTGGGATACAATCCTAATAGTGCTATTTCTGCCAAATTGTTAGCATTAGAGTTAGGGATACGGTTTAAGATTAGGGTTAGTACTTTGAGAGTCATTCTAAATTGTTCTTCAGAATGGCTGGACTAATTTAAAACTCTACCACCAATGAATTTATGTCCAATTTTGTCACATGCCCTCCACCATTTGTCATTTCCCTTTTCCCTATATATTTGAGAAGTGAGGTCTTTGTCAGAGACATGCTGTAAAAATTGTTTCCCTCCTTTCTGATTCATTCCAATCTTGGTTGCCTTGATTTTGTTTGTGCAACAACTTTTTCGTACAATCAAAATTGTTCATTTTACATCTTATAAAGCTCTTTGTCTTCCATGGTCAAAAATTCTTCCTTTCTCCATAGATCTGACACACAAACAATTTCTTCCTGTACTGATATGCTTAAGCTATCAACCTTCATATCTTAATCACGGACTCATTTTGATTTTCTTTTGGGAAAGTGTGTACAATATTAATCCATACCTAGATTCTGCCCTCCTCTTTTCAAGTTTCTCAGAATTTTCCAACAAATAGTAAGTTCTTCTTCCAAAAACTTCTGTCTTTTTCTTTATCATATACTGGACTGTAATGACCATTTACCACTGTGTCTTGTGTAACTAGTCTATTCCACTAATTCAACAAATTTCTAATTTACACCTATTTTTTTAATCTTTTTTATTTTATTTGTTTTCAGTGTTCTACATTCACTTCCACATTATCTTAGGTTTTTCCCCTGCCTCCCCACCGTATTCCCCTGTCCTTCCCTGAGACGGCATATAGTCACATACAGGTTCTACACATACATTCCTATTAAATACATTTTCACCTAAAAATGTTTCACGGAAGAATCAAAATGAATGCAAGAAACCATAAAACAAATCTACACATAATAGAAAAGAGAATGACCTGCTTCCTTCTCAGACCAATTTCCGTAGTTCTTTCTCTGGATGTGGAAGGCGGTTTGCTATAAGAGACCAATGAGAATGTTTTAAGTCCTTCCATTGCACTGAAGTGCTAAGTCTATGAGAAAAAATCCTCACACACTGTGGTTGTTGCTGTGTACAAAGTTCTCCTGGTTCTGCTCCTTTTGCTCAGCATCAAATCATATAAGTCTTTCCCGGCCTCTCTGAAGTCTTCTTATACATCATTTCTTATAGCACAATACTATTCAATTTCCTTAGTATATCACAATTTAATCAGCCATTTCTTAATTGATGGGCATTGGGGTGCGGAGCCACGATGGTGGAGTAGAAAGACTCACATTTGCTAGCTCCAAAGCCAAAGCCCATGGATTTCCTGTAAAAAGAACTCCTGACAAATTCTGGAACAGTGGAAGCCACGCAGAAACACAGTGAAGGAGATTTCCATTGCAGAGAGGCCTGAAAAACCGACCCCAAAGGTCCATCGAGCCCCAGACAAGAGTGGAGGCCTGCCCTGCGGAGCTGGGTCCTCCCCTACCCCGGCCACGTGGCACTGAGAGGAGGGAGAAGATCCAAGCAGGCTTCAGGGACCAGAATCTCCAGCGGCTGTGAAGGTTCCTCCACCCACAGACTCATAGGTCAGTGAGAGAGATGGGCTGAGAGGGGAGCGGGTTATCTCCAGCACTCAGAACCCCTCTGGAGGCAGCAGGGGGCCAGAAGCTCCCAGAGCAGGCAGGAGCTCAACAGCACTGCATTACAAAAGATCTCTGCATAAACCCCCTGAGGGAACTGAGCCTGAGAGGCAGGCCTGCCCCCACCTGAGCACCAGCAGATAAGCTCCCATTGAATAGCAGTCAGGCCTGCTGCCAAAAGCCCTGAGGCTGTGGAGCAGCATTTGCATCTCAGACCCCAAGCACTAGCTGGGCAGACCTAGACCAGGGGTGGAGAGGACTCTCAGAAGTCAAGTAACTGTCTGGGAGCATTTGAATCTCAGACCACAAGAACTAGCTGGGCGGATCTAGGCCAGGGGGTGGAGAGGACTCTAAGAAGTCAAGTAACTGGCTGGGAAAATGCCCAGAAAAGGGAAAAAAGCTAAGACCACAGAAGGTTATATTCTTGGTGACCAGATAATTGCACCATTCCTCTCTGACGAGGAAGAGATCTGCTTACCATCAGGTAAAGACATAGGAGTCAAAGCCTCTGTATCCCATACATCTGCAATAGGTATCCTGTGGGCTCAGGTCATGGAGGAGCTCAAAAAGGATTTTGAAAATCAAGTTAGACAGGTGGAGGAAAAACTCGGAAAAGAAATGAGAGAGATGCAAGAAAAGCATGAAAAATGGGTCAACACC
>CM053769.1:334576518-334591793 GCA_028658325.1 Potorous gilbertii | reverse complement strand
CCTGAACAGTTCCTGACCTTGTTGAGATCTTAGCCTCGTGTAAGGTGAAGAGTATCAATAATAACAATGTGACACAGAACGTGGTAAATCCAATCAAAGCAAACGAAGACCTAAGAATGTTCATATGGAAATTGCTTGCAGGCCCCGTACTATAAGGAAAAACGCATTGGAACTTAAGGTACAAGATTTGGAAAACAAAGTCTTTTGGCTATAAGGCTAGTGTTCATTGGACTGTTCTAATAAGAATATACTAGAAAACCATAGGCTTATTAGGAGTATAAATTCATATGCAGCATCATGTACCAGAAAGCACATTGCACATGGAGTCTGGGTTGGACTCTCAGCTTTGCCTCTCACCACCTAGGGATCCATGAAAAATTGCTTGAACCACTTGGGTGCTAGTTTCCTCATCCATGAAATGCGGCACTTAACAAAAATGACTTCTCAGACACCTTCCCATTCTAATCTTTTGTGATTTTATGAAAACATATACCACATAAAATATGGTATTCCTACCAAATGCTAAAACTTCTCTTCAGTATCATCATTTATTTCTTCATGAGTTCAGTGAAAATTTACTAAACCATTGTATTTTTAAAGTCATTCTTATTTGTTTTATTAAACAATTTTAAATTTTATGTAAGAAATTTTAACAATTATTTTTTAAAGTTTTGAGTTCCAAATGCTTTCCATCCCATTACCTCTCACTCCCTTCAAGAAGCCAGGAAATTTGACATAGATCATACACACTAAATCATACAAAACAGATTTCCACATTTGCCATGTTTTCAACAAAAGCAAAATAAAACAATAAAAACAAGGGAAGGAAAAATATGCTTCAATCTCTGTTCAAAGGCTATCACTTTTTTCTCTAGAGGGAGATAGCATTTTTCATCATGAGATATTTGCAATTGTCTTGGATGTTTGTCTTGATCAGAGTAAGTAAGTCTTTCCTAGTTTACATACATTTAATATTGCTGTAACTATGTACAATGTTTTCTTGGTTCTACTGACTTCACTTTGAATGAGGTCTTGTGAGTCTTCCAAGCTTTTTTGAAACCATGCTGCTAATCATTTCCCATACCAGAGTAATATTCAATCACAATCATATAGTACAATTCTTTCAGCCAGTCCTCAGTGGATGGACATCCCTTTGACATCCCATTCTTTGCAATCACTTACACATGCAAGAAAAAACTTCTATTAGTTTTTTTTTTTACAAGTAGATCCCCGCCCCTTTTCTTTCATCTCTTTAGGATGCAGTTCTAATAGTCATACTGCAGAGTCAAACTATTATATTTAGAGTCATGCTTCGGGGCTAAGGTTAGGTTTAGCTCTTGTAGTGTCATTCTAGATTGTTAGGTTTAAGGTTAGTGTTAGGATTAGTTCTATGCTTGTCATTCTAAATTGTTCTCCAGAATGGTTGGACTGGTTTAAAACACTCTGAATAAAGGATTTGGGTCCATTTTTTTCACATACTCTCCAGAACTTGTCATTTTTCTTTTCTTCCATGTTAGTCAGTCTTATAAGTGACATTTGTCCTTAGCTGGAATTCTCTAATCAGTAGGGATTTAGGACATATTTTCCTCTGACTATTAGTAGTTTTTATTTTTTCTGAAAGTTTATTGTTTGTATCTCTTGACCACTTATCATTAAGAAATATATGGCTTTATAAATTTGGCTTGATTCCTCATATATTTGAGAAATGATATCTTTATCTTTATCAAAGATAGGCAGTAAAAATTGTTTCCCAGCTTTCTGCTTCCTTCTAATCTTGATTGTATTGTTTTTGTTTGTGCGAAAACTTTTTAATGCAATCAAAATTATCCTTTTTACATCTCAAAATGCTCTCTTTATCTTGTTTGGGGAAAAATTTTTCTTTTCTCCATAGGTCCGACAGGTAAACTATTCTTTGCTCTTCTGAATTCTATATGTACAATTCATGTACCGATTTTGAACTTCTTTGGATAAATAGTCTAAGATATCAGTGTGCACAAAGATTCTGCCCCACTCTTTTTCACTTTCCCCTGAGGTATTATCACATAGTAAATTCTTATTCCAGAAGCTGGGGTCTTTGACTTTATCAAATACTAGCCTGCTATGGACATTTACTGTTGTTTCTTGTTTCCCTAACATATTCCACTAAACCACAATCCACTAATTCCACTCAGAATTGAGAAATCTCTAAGTTACATCTGTTTTCTGAGGTAGGCACAGCTACAAACCATATCTCTGTCTGCCTATGTCATGTTATATATCAATTGGCTTGTAACTATAAATGAACTATCATATTAAGTAAATCAATATCAAGCTACATATCAATTAGAGAATTGTGTCTGATTCCTAAATATACTTTCCATAAAGGAGCTTGAAAGAAGTTCAGGCAGTTGATTTAAAATGATTAGTTAACCTGCAACAATGAGAGATGTGTAGAAAATATTGAGATGTCAGGCTATGGCAGTAGATTCCATAACAAAGCAAGGATTGTTAAAATTATGTGAGTGTAAGAAATGGTTTGAAGGCTATAGCATCATGTGTGAAATCTGAAATAAACGAGGAATCAAAGGTTCAAGGTAAGCATATAGATTTCTTAACATATTATTATTATTGTAGTTATTAAGTCAATTGCATAACAAATAGGGACTAGATCTCCTGAGATTCACACTTTTCATCAATATAGGAGGAGAGAGATTTTTATGTATTTGAATATGTTAATAAGCAATATACAATAGGAAGCAAAACTAGGCAATTGGAGTTCCAACTGGAGGAAACATTGGGGGCCTTCCAAGTTCAAAGGTGAAGCTTCAACAGCTTAAATTCCTTGAACTCAGAAAAGGATGTCTCCAATCACCCGAAAAGTCAGCATTCACTCAAGGAACATGGAAGCAAATGCTGATTGGACCCATTTCCACATAAGAGGCATTAGTTGCTTGAGATGTGTCATTGTGAGAAGACTTCTTGCATCAGGTTTCAAATTTGACTGAGTTTCTGATAAACATAGCCTAGGTCCTTTGACAGAGGTGTTCCAGTTTCCAAGACACTAAGGACTAGCTTCAAAAAATGCAATAAAGTTTACTCACAATTCTCGTAACTAAAGAAAGAACTTGGACTAGGTCTGTAATTGAATAGAAAGTGGACTGATCCAGAACCTAGTAACAAGATGGAGTCAGTGTGCTTCATTCAATTTTAACAATGTACCACAATGACCACATCCAAGGGAGAGAGCAAGGAGGTGGTACCACTGATAGACTTCACTCATCTTCCAGTCTTACCGAGGAATGGCTCTAGAGTTTTCTTTTAGAAATTCCATGTACATCCTCTACTTGGATTTTCTAACACTGAACTATCTCTTACTAACTCCCTCATTAGAGGTCATGAGACCCAGTTGTGGAAGTTGTAAAATAGAAAGTCAGACTGAAAAAGAATCACTGTATAGTTTTCCAGCTAGGATCACAATAATTTTATGCACCATCATGTGAGTCACCTCCCGCACATCTCATCACTCATGGAATTATCAACATCCTCTGGAACCAGATCTCGTTTCTGGCTTGAACCCTGATGGTTTTTATTTATTTCTGATTCTTCTTTTTCCTGGCAGTTACTAAAACAGCATGGAAAGAGAGAGTGAGAAGAATGTCTCTGAATTCCTTCTCTTAGGACTCAACTGTGAGAAGACACACAGGTTACCCACAAGGTTGCATATAAAAAGTACCACCCTGGTTAGGGTCTTTGACTGCTTGATCAGGATAAATTTGAAGATTTCTCCTCCACTCTACCACTGCATAGGGCCCCTAGGAGGACCTCCCTCTGCCACGGGAAATGTGAATATATTCATAGGTAATAAAAATTGTTCTTGGTACAGTAAGGTGGTTCTCACTGGACTTGTGTTGCACTGCCTGCACTAAGAGTTTTAAGGGTTAAATCCAACCAAAGTGGAAAAGAGACTATTAACAATATCATGGAATTACAGCAGGTCATTCAGTCCAAGTGCTTCATTTTATAAAAAAGAAATTGAGGAATCAGCTGATCAAATCATTTGCTGAAGGCGACACAGATGATTGATATCTGGGAGAACTGGCATGTAACCACAATATACTACCTCGAGGTGCATTGCTTTACTCCTCGTATTCCACCATCTCTCTCTTGTAAAATGCTCTTGAATTATTTCTTGATTAAAACAGTATTACCTGAACATCAGAATGCACTGTTGGGAAGAGAGATTGATTTGGTTTCAGGAGACCTAGAACTTCATATATGATGAATGCACCGTCCTTGAGAACAAATGAATGTTTTATATTTTTCCTTGTATTTCTAGTACCTCAGAGTGCCATGAATATAAGGGATGCTAAAAATCTTTGGTAAATTTAATTAGCCTTGGGAAAATTATGTGAGCTTTGAAAAAATAAAATTTCCTCATTTCTAAAGAATTTTTATTTCTCTCACTAAAATACCACAAAGTCCACAAATAGTGGCTTGTGAACAACAAACCAATGTAGCTTTCTTTGCATTCGTGTAAGTGGCCTGTCTATCACTCAAGAGCTCCACCAGTTTTAGCTTGTCTCATTCTTAGAAAACCTTGATGATGTCTAACGAACATTCTATGAGGAATTTATGCTGAAAGGTACAAAAATAAGTTTGTTATCTATAAAGTTTGAATTGTAGAGTGAGTAGACACAAATTATACTTTCTTGTACAGAGTATAATTAATTAATGACTCTTGCTATGAAGGACAAATGAACATTTCTCTACTAAGGACTTTCTTCAAAGCCCCATTAATATCTCTGTTCCTAAGACTGTAGATGAAGGGGTTCAGCATGGGAGTCACCACCGTATACATTATAGAAAAAATGATGTCTTTGATATTAGAGCTACTGGAAGAGGGGAAAAGGTACTGACCAGTTATTGTCCCATAATACAATGACACCACAGAGAGGTGGGAGCCACAGGTGGATAAAGCTTTGCAGATCCCCTTGGTAGAAGACATCTTCAGGATAGTGGAAAGTATACGAATGTAAGAGACAAGGATACACGTTAATGGCATTATAATGAATGCTACCCCTACAGTGAATATCAGTAGTTCATTGAGGGAGATATCTGAGCAGGATAGCTTGAGTAAAGCACCCAAGTCACAGAAGTAATGGGCTATGGTGTTATCTGCACAGAAGGATAGTTGGACCAGGGGAAGGATGTGGGTCAAGGAGTGGGCAGAGGTGACTATCCAGGACCCAACCACCAGTAGGATACATAATTCTTTGCTCATGAGAGTGGTATACTGGAGAGGATGGCAGATGGCAACATAGCGATCATAAGCCATTGCAATGAGAAGGAAGCTGTCCACATTAGCGAAAAACAAGAAGAAATACGTCTGCGAGATGCAGCCATTGTAGGAAATGATCTGGCTTCCTGTCTGCATGTTTACCAGCATCTTTGGAGTTGTCACTGATGACAAACAGAGATCAGTGAAGGCCAAGTGACTGAGGAAGAAATACATAGGGGTATGGAGGCGAGAGTCTGATCTGATCAGCAAGATGATAAGCGTGTTCCCAAAAATTGTGGTGAGATATATACTCAGGAATAGGACATAGAACAATCCATGTTGTTCTGGACTGATGGGAAGTCCTAGGAGGAGGAATTCAGAGACATTTGTCTCGTTCTCTCTTTCCATGCTGTCTTAGTAACTGCTGGAAGAAAAAGGATTCATAAATAAAAACCTTTGGATCACAACAATCATAGTATGTTGAATATACTATGCTTCATACACATCAGTCATAAAGTCACATATGTGTAGACAAGATTTAAAATACAGACTTTATAATGTTAGAGTTAACAATTACCATAGTACTTAAAGTGTTATAAGAGGAAGAGACTTTTGAAGTGACAATGGTAGTACTAACACATAAAATATTAAGAATGGAAAGAACCTTGGAATATAGTGGCAGCAATATTGTATTTGGATAAAATAATAATCTGCAGTGTTGTAAAACATGCTGTTTGAATTAAAAGGGACTTTATATCATATAATGTTACACCATGGAATTCATGGATTATATTCATTCTTTTACAAAAGACTGCCTTTAAAATCTACCTTTAGAGCAAGAAAAATGGGATTTGTGTTGTTTTCTTTTCTAGTTCAGTTTCCTAGGCTCATGGTAAACATCTGAAGGATTGATCTCCTTTGAACCCTGATGGTTAACAGCCATGCTGAGTCATGTAGGTTTTGTACCTACTGGTTCTGAGTCAATCAAGAAATGAGTTTTTGTTATATATTCCGTGAGGTTTACATTTGGTTTTGCGGTGATTGGTTATGAGGAGAACAAACTTTTGATTCCGTGGAAGGGACTCTGAAGAGCCATTTGTTAAGAGCTCCACAATTGCTCAGAGGTTTGTGCTCTCCCATTTGGGTGGTGTATATAGGTGGTTGTATTACTTTGTTCAGACTCTAAGAGCCCTATCTCTTGAATCTATGTGCTAATTTCTCTGCTTGTATTTACTGTTTTCTAATTCAGGTAAGATTGTTGACCATTTGAGAGTTGCTTTCCTTTAGCAAACCAGATGAAAGAACCTGTGCTATCTCTCCAATCTAGGTTTGCTAGGATGCTTGCTAATACATCTACCAGTACCGTCTTTGTTCTACAAGTTTCTCTCTTATTCAGAGAAAAAACTATCCTTCTATGACTGTCTCTGTGTGAGATCACACATGGATTATCACATGGATACTCCATTCATAGTCTAAAGGGAGAGCAAGAGGTTTGTCAAACACCTGATTCCCCTCTCCAAAATACTCTTCCTTACAGATAATATACAGCCTTACATTTCCTCATAATACATATAGAGATAGAAGAGGCCTCTGATGCTATCAAGTACAAACTCTTCATTTCATAGTTTAAAATTGAGACTAAGACAGTGACTTACGAACGTGGCTTAGTAGAGATGAATTTATATGAACCTTGGCATCACATGGACTCTATGATCAATAATTTGTATTTTGCTTTGTGTCTTCTACCTCTTCTGAAGTTCTCCCAGTGTTGTTCATTATTATGTGGAAGTTCCCCTGGATTCCTCAGCACTTGTAGGCCCTGCCAAACTGAGAAGATGTCACACATGGGCCCTGTGATGACTAAGTGTAATTACTAGTGGTACTGCCCAACCTTACCAAGATTCAGATATGACAAAGGCTGGGCACTCTTCCCCTAGCCATCCTGGACATGGAAGTTCTACTGATTAATTTTATTATACTGACTGAACATCAATGATACATATCTCTAAATGACTCTAATGTGAATGTTACAGCCAAAGATAACCTGAACTTCCTTACTTCTGTGCTTTGTGATGGTACAGAGATACATAAAAAGACCACAACATATTATTGCTGTTTTTCACACATAAAGATTCTCTTCTTGTGAAAATAGGGATCAATAACACATGTATATATGGATTATTTGTTGAAAGGTCTCACTTCAAATACACAAACATGACTTGTGCACACATTCTCACATCTTCCTCTTTCTCTGTATATAATCATGTATATGTGCATGTATTTAAATAAATTCATTTGTATTTATGTATTTCAATATATGAAACATGTATCTATACATATGTACAAATACATAATGTATGACTGTGTGTATGTATAAAATCAGCATCACAAGGGAACTAAAGTGTCATCCTATCCAACCCAAAACTGATTTAAAAAGCTTCTCAATATAACTTTTGATCAGAATTCATTTGGACACTCAATATCTCGAGGGACTATCAACTCACTACTTATTCAGTCAGCCTCCTTAATTTTAGATCCTTTAATTCTAATAAAGTACTTGAAGATCACAGCCTTAAACACATTTGAAGGAAACAATTATGTCCCACGCACGCTTTTCTTCCCCAAAATAACTTTCCCCAATGTCATAACTACTTGAACAAGCTTATGTAGATGAGGGGATGTGACACAGTCGGTGAATCACAGAATTTAAGGGAATAAAGGGACCTCACGGATCTTCTGGTTGAACTCACACCTAAAAGTTATGCACTCTAGAAGATGCCCAGCCAGTGTACTACTTTGTTTCACCAGTTACTCTACATAGGAGAATATATTCTATTCAGAGACATCCCATCCCAATTAAGGGCTGTTGTAATTATTAAGAAACTTTTCATTACATTGGACCATATGCCAACCTACTACAACTTTTACCCATTTGTCTGGATTCTGCACTTTGAATTCAAGCAAAAACAAGGCAATTCCTTTTCCACCTGACAGTCCTGAAACTATATGATGATGTCTGTCAACTCCCACAAAAGTTTTTCCTCTTTTGTCTGAAATTCTTGGCCCTTAAGTTTATCCTTGAATGGAGTGATTGCCAGTCTTGTTCCACACTGGCGTTTCTTTCCAAAGGGCACTCTCCAGATTTTCAATGGGTCATCAAACGCTGAAGGGAATCCTATAGATATGGTCTGACCAGGGCAGAGAGCAACAGGGCGCATTCTTCCCTTGCTCTGCATGTTGCTTCTCTTAACGTAGCTCCATTACTATATTGGCTACTATAACACACTTTTCACTCACTTTGACTTTGCAATCTACCAAATCTCCTAGATGTTTTTATCACTCAACTTGTTGTCTAGCCATCCTTTCTTTTTCTTGGACTGGTAGAGCTCATTTTTTGAGATCAAGTGGAGTATTTTCCTTTTATTTCTATCAAATTGCAAGTTATTGGATTTGGTCTATGTTTCTAACCTTTCTTCTGATGTTTCTGAAAAACTTTCAGTTAACATTCTAGCTCCCCCTCCTAGATTTATCATGTGTAGAATTCAAAACTTTCTTATTTATTACTTAATCCAATTCACTCATTAAATACTAGAACACATTAGAATCCTTGTGTCAAAGAACCTCAGACTCACATAGTCAAAGAAATGGAGAATCACATAACCTCAGGTTAGCAGAATCTCAGAGCTAGCCTCCATGTTTAAAGAAACCTCAGAATTAATTTAGTCCAAACTACCACTTAGTATGAGAATCAACTACATAGCATCCCTGGTACGTGGTCCTTCAGCCTCTGCTTCAACACTGCAAGTGGAGAGAGTGCTAACTTATGCCTAACAATGTCCATCTCCCCCTTCAATCTCTCTGATTTGGGGGAAGTTCTTAGGTTGCAGTGAATGTTTCCTGAATTCTAGCCTTTCTCCCACTCAATAGATTTCCTTACACTTAAAGTGCTATTCATGTGATCAGAGGATCTTCAAATTTCATATTATAAATTTTCTGAGCTAAGGGGAGATAGCAAGGAGGAGAGGGGATCCTAGAGCTTCCTACCAGAGAGGTTGCAGTATGAGAGCTGGGGTCACCAGTTGTTTAACCTCCAAAACAAGGATGACAGAGGTCAGGAGATACTATGCAGGGAGGATGGCATTAGGAGCCAGAAGAACTGAGGTTTGTGACTTGTCTCTTTGACTAATTCACTTATTGATATTGACCACAACCACATCTTTTCTGTTTTCAGTTTTCATCTCTGTTTAATGGGGAGTTTTATGATCCCTTTCCTATCTAACCTTCTAATTTCCTTTCTGGTGTGAAGACTAAAAATAGCTTACATATTTAGATGTTTCTTATTCTATTCTTTTATATCCTATAAAGGTACTCTTTACATGCTTTGTTCAGATAAGGAAACTCAAACTCAAAAATATGGGGGTATTGCCCTACAGGTAAATGGCTAAGTAATTTACCAATATGGGATTAGAACTCAAGACTCCTGATGCCAATATCGTGGTCTGTCCAAGAGATAATATTCTTCCTTCATTCCACGTATTAAAGTTTTTACAGTTCATATTCTTAGGTTGTTATAATTTCTAATGTTTTCACCATTTTAAGATGCTTTTTCTGCTAAGATTCTACCCGGCATGGTCCCAAGGTCTCTTCAAGTTCTAAATCTAATTTCATTAATACAACCAACATTTATTAAGTAACTGCTATTTGCCTGTTACTGTGCAACATGCAGAAGATACAAAAACCTATATAAATACCATTTGTGTCAATACAAATTGCCCAGAAATGCAAAGTAATTGAGTGATGGGATTTCAAGAACACGTTGATGAATTAAGAAAGATATTTTGCAGGTAACTGTATTGCAGATGAGATTTGAAAGGAGTGAGAGCCAAGAAGCAGAAATGAGGTAGGAAAGAATTTTTGGTATGAGCTATAACCCAGGCAAAGTCTCAGCAGTGGGAGGTTGGCTTTCACCTGTGTATAGAGAACAGCCCATGAGTCAGTTTGGTTGAAGAATGGAGTTTCTGAGGGGAGCTCATGTTTAATGTGCCTGGACAGAGGGACTGGTGCAAGATTTGGGTAGTTTTGCTGTTGAACAGAAAATGTTTTCTTACGTTTTCTTTCGGAGTCATTTAGGAGCTTTTAACATTACATTTACTTTTCCTGTTGAGAGACATGTTCAGACCCGAAATAAAATTCTAAATTCCCTGTCCTTTGTTCACCAAAGTGATTTTCTAAAGTTCAGGTCTGATCATGTCAGCCAACCCCCTTAACTCCTCCACACATACACACACACACACACACACACACACACAACTTCAGTGGCTTTGTATTATTTCCAGGAAGAAATACAAACTACTCTATTAAGTAACCAAAGCCCTTTACAACCTAGCCCCGTTTTCCATCTCCAGTCTTCTGGCTTGTTACATATGTTCTTTAATCCCAGTGAAACAGACCTTCTGGGTCCTTCAGAGACAAGACACTGCAGCTCTCAGCTCTAGGACTTCTTGTGGTTGTCCTTTATATTTGGAATGCACTTGTCCCAACTAAAACTCCATCTTCCTTGGAAGTCTTTGCCAACTCTACTAAATTCTAGTGCTTTCCTTCTGTTACATTATTATTTTATCTTGTATAAAAATTTTTATATGTTTATTGGTGTTCTGTTTTCCCTACTAGATTGTGAGCTACTTGTGGGGAAGAACTATCTTTTACTTCTTTTTGTAACACGAACACAGTGCTTGGCACAAAGTAAGCATTTAATAAATGTCTCATGATTGATTCAAAAAATCTTCTGTCTTTCATATCTAATGAACCTTTTTCTAACAGTCTATAGTCTATCATGGTGATTCAATTGAACTGGGAATCTGCGTTGGAAAGTTTTAATGTCTCAATGGATATTGTCCTGAAGCTGGACTCAGAAGACATGAGTTCAAACTCAGGCACTTACCAGCTGCATGACATTGTGCAAGTCACTTTACAATTTTTCCGTCTAAGTTTCCTCACCTGAAAAGTAAAAATATTACCTGACTCTCAACATTCTTGCGGGAATCAAATTACATATTGTTTATAAAACACTTTGAAAACATAAAAGTACTGTAAAATGCTATACAGTATTTGGAATTATTCTTCGTTATTTCTGAGGAAGCAGAAAAATATGAATCTTTCTGTGTCTGTCACACTGCCTGTCTCTCTCTCTGGGTCACAGTCTCTGTCTGCTTGTCTCTCTCTGATTGTCTATGTCTCGCCATCTCTGTCTGCCTGTCTCTCTCACTCTGTCTCTGTCTCTCTCTGTCTCTCTCTCTGTCTCTCTGTCTCTCTCTCTCTCTGTCTCTCTCTCTCTGTCTCTCTCTGTCTCTCTCTCTCTCTCTCTCTCTCTCTCACACACACACACACACACACACATAAACACACAAACACACTTTTCTTGAGTAAGGATGTTCATGTCTATCTGACCTGTTCTTCCCTGAGATAAATTCATATCTTCCCACCTTCAGATTATACTGGTTCTCACAAGGATACATGGAAATCTGGAAGGATCACCCGAACTGAAATTCTCAGAATTCTGTGCTGCTCACAGGGAGGTGGAAGAAGCTTGCTATTTGTTGTGAAGAAGCTCTTCATTCCTTTTTCTACCAAAGGATGTTCAGGCTCCTGCTTCATCAGGCAAAGAAGAAACCAGGATGTGGGAGACAATGTTCCCGAGATTCTGGTTAGAAATCAACATCAGGTAATTGCTTGATAACCCCATAGGTTTCCTGTGAAATGAATACAATCACGTTGAGGGAAAAGGAATATTTATGCCAGGGATTGCAGGAGGCAACTCTATGGACCCTTGGGGAAAATACCGTTGGGGTGTCCATTCTCACTGCTCTGGGTCTGGGTAAAGAAATGATCAGCTTCCTCTTCTCCAGCTCAAAGCTGCTCCTCCTGCAAGCTTCATTCACTTGATGACACCAAACTCCCCAGACTTTGGTACATCTGACTTTAAAAAATGGATTATTCACATTATGATAAGAATTCCTCTCTCCTTTGTTTTGGTTTTGATATGGTTGAGGTTAAACACTTTTCTAAGGAATGAAGGAAACCCATAAACTCTTTGACAGTAGAAATTTTTCATTTATTGGTTTCACTACAGTGTCTTGCACAGTGCTTGGGGATAGAATAGGCAGTTAATAAATACTCCTAACTGAATGACAAAATGCATTTCCTTAAAAACTGACATTGATTTCTTAGTTCTTTAGAGTCTATAGACTCTTTTTCATCAAAAGAGGTCTGCCTGTTAGGTACCCAACTTCCAATACTTCTTTCCAGAGGGAGTTCATTTGCAGTACAGAATTTAGAGAAGTATTCTGTTCACTGTATCATTAACAACAGCAGCTCACAAAATGGAAGTGACCTCATGGTCATATTTTCTATTTATTCAATAAACATATGTATTCAGCACAGATTTTTGTGCAAGGCTGGAGGCTATACATTGAGGATATTCAACTGAATGTCTCCTTTTGATATGGCAGAGAACAACTCTTCTCACCATTGTAACCCATCTGTGGACATTCTTTTTCATGTATGCCCATAATTTTCTCTCTTGATTCCACCGAAAATGTTATGCTCCGACCTACATTTATTCTGACATCACCATGGAGTACTCGGTCTTCCCATTTGTCATTCCTCATTCCTCCTCTAAGTATCATCCTTTCTCTTTTTGGTTCGCAATTTGCCCTGTTAATATTGGCTTCACTTCTTTAAAGTTATTGCTTTTCAAATGCTGCAGCATTCTCTCATCCACCATGAACATTTCAAGTGACTTCTGAGTAATGTTAATATTGAATTCTTTGAAGCACTGTAGTGTTTCATGATTCAAAGATATATAAGAACACTTATGGATAAAAGGCAACATTTTTACAAACCAAAATAGAAGGTGCTGGAGTAGAAAGATGCACATAAACCAGCTCTTCCCTTAGAGCCCTTAAAGTACCTGTGGAGAAGGACTCTGGGCAGGTTGTGCAGCAGCAGAGCCCATGGAGCAGAGGAATGGAGGAGATTTCTAGCCTAGAGCATCCTGGGGAACCACTTGGGGGGATATGGGGGCAGGGTGTCTGTCACACAGGGCATACAGCAGAGCACAACCTAGCCTTGGCTGTGCTGCATGAGGAGGAGTAGGACCAAGCAGGCTTCAGGGACAAAATCTTCAGCAGCATCTCTGATCCCTCAACCCACAGGTGCTAAAGATCAGTGAGAAAGTTTTTCAGCTGGCTGAGAAGGGAGCAGGGTGTCCACATTACTCAGGCCTCCTCAAGTGGCAGCAGCAGAGGCAGAAGTGAACCAGGGCTCCCAAGGCATGCCGCAGCTTGCTTCCATAGTTGAAGGCCTCATAGTAAATCCCCTGAGGGAACTGAGCCCTATGTGATGACCCTGACTCCACCTGAGCATCTGATCTTAATCTCACACTGAATAGCAGCCCTGACCCCACCTAAAACCACTGGGGGATTGGAGCAGCTCATCTGAATCTCAGCTCCCAGTGCTGTCTTGGAAAAATTGGAGGTGAGGTAGCAGTATAGAGGAAACTCAGAAGTCAAGTCACTGTGTGGGAAAGTGCCCAAAAAAAGGGACAAAAGGTAGAACCATGGAGAATTGCTTTCTTGATGAAAAGGGTATCCTTCTATCCTTCTGGATGAGGAAGAACAAGGCATAATGTTAGAGGAAGTTAAGGCCCCTGCCTCCCGGGCCTCCAAAGGTATCTTAATCTGGGCTCAGGCAGTAGAAGAGCTGGAAAAGAGAGTAGGCAACTTACTAAAGGGGAACCCAGGGAATTCTGAGGAAAATAACCCCTTTGAGGAGAGGCTAGCTAAATTTAAAAGGGAGGACCAGGAAGTCAACAAGGAGAGGGAGGCTTTGAAAAGCAGAATTGGCCACTTGGAGGAGAAGGTTCAAAAGATCACTGAGCAAAATAATTCATTGAAAGAGGTAATTGAGTTCAGGGAAATGAATGACTATAAGATAAACCAAGCAGCTGAAAAACAAAACGAAATCTTTGAAAAAGTGGAGGAAAATGTGAAACATCTCATTGGAAAGGCAACTTACCTGGAAAATGGATCCAGGAGAAACAATTTAGAAATTGTGGGGCTGCCTGGGGGCCAATATCAAGGAAGGAGGTTTGAGATTATCTTTCATGAAATTATCAGGGAAAACTGCCATGATGTTCCAGAACCAGAGGGCAGGTTAAATATTGATGGAGTCCAAAGATCACCTCCTGGAAGAGAACCAAATTAAGAAACTCCTGGCAATGTTGTGACCAGGTTTTAGAGTTCCCAGATCAAGGAGAATGTGCTGTGAGTAGCTGGAGAGAAACAGTTTGAGTGTTGCGGAAGTACAGTCAGGTTAACACTGGACCAGGTGGCTGCAACATTGGGGGATAGAAGCACTTGGAATGGGATAGTCCAGAGGTTGAGGGAACTGGGACTGGAGCTGGGAATCACCTACTCAGCAAGACTGAGTGTAATGCTTCAAGGGGATAGATGGTCATTCAATGATATAAAGGACAATGAAGCATTCATACTGAGGAAAAGACCAGAACTGTATAGAAAGTTCAGCTTCCCAAGACAAGAATTGGGAGAGGAATGAAAGGTGAACAGAAAAGGGAAATCACAAAAAAAAGTTTCTAAAGCTTACTTCTTTACATTCCTACATGGAAAGAGAATATTTGTGACTTTTGAACCTTTTCTCAGCATTTGAGTAGTTGGAGGGATTGTGGACACACACACACACACACACACACACACACATGTCTATGGACAGACAACATGCTGTGTTGAATCAGAACAGATTATATCCACACAAAAACAGATAAAAAATAAAATTTAAGGGGTGAAGGAAGAAAATACTAGGAGGAGAAAAGGAGAAATGGAATGGGTTAGGCTGTAACTCATAAAAGAAATGAAAATTCTTGTTCAGTGGAGGAGAAAAGGAAGAAGGGAAGAGGGGAAAAGTGAAGCTACTCTCTCCACATATGGCTGAAGGAGGGAAT
>CM053769.1:334553971-334576018 GCA_028658325.1 Potorous gilbertii | reverse complement strand
ATTTCACTTTCTATCTCTTGGTGTTTGGTTTTGTTAGTGAAATACAGAAATGCAGAAGGTTTGTGTGGGTTTATTTTGTAACTTACAACATTGCCCAAGTTTTTTTTAATTTGAAGTAGGTTTTTCCCTGATTCTCTGGGATTTTCTAGGTGTATCATCATATCATCTGCAAAGTGTTTTCTTTGCCTATTCTAATACATTCAATTTCTTTTTCTTCTCTTATTGCTACAACTAACATTTCTAATACCATATTGCATAATAGTGGTGATAATGAACATCCTTGTCTCACCCCTGACCTTATTGGGAACGCATATATAGCTCATCTTCATTGCATATAATGCTTGCTGAATGTTCTTGGTAGATACTGCTTATTACTTTAGGGAAAATTCCATTTATTCTAATGTCCTCCAATGTTTTCAAGAGGAATGGGTGTTGTATTTATGCAAAAGCTTTTTCTAGTTCTGTTGAGGTAATCATTTGGTTTCTCTTAGTTTTCTTGTTGATACTGTTGGTATTTGGATTTTCTTAGTTTTATTGTTGATCAATAATATTAATAGCTTTCCTAATATTGAACCAGCCTTACATTCCTGGTATAAATCCTACCTGATCATAATGTATTATTCTGGGGGTAAGTTGCTGTATTCTTTTTGCTAAAATCTTATTAAAACATTTTTAATCTATATTCATTAGAGAAATTGGTCTATAATTTTCTTTCTCTGTTTATCTCTTGCTGGTTTAGGTATCAAATCTATATTTGTATCACAAAAAAAATTTGGGAGAACTCCTTTTCCCCAATTTTCCCAAACAGTCTATATTTTATGGGAACTAACTGTTCTTTAAATGTTTAATAGAATTCACTTGTGAATCCCTCTGTCCCTGTAGATTTTTTCCTAGTGAGATCACTGATGACTGGTTCAATTTCATTTTCTGAGATGGGGTAATTTAAGTGTTCAGTTTCCTCTTCTGTTAATCTGGGCAATTTATATCTTTTAAAATAATCACCAATCTCATTATTACTGTCGAATTTATGGGCATACAGCTCAGGCTATGGTGCAAGATGCAATAACAGAGCCAGGATGGTTAAAATTATTTGAGGGTGGGAAATTGTGTGAAAGTAAGAGTGTCATGTGTGAAATCTGAAATAAATGGCGAATCAGATGTTCAACTTAAGTACATAGATTTATTAAGAAGTGTATTCCATTGCATAATGTATAAGTATAAGCAACTTGTACTTTACACTGGACAAACAAAAAAGAGTGAGAGTTTTTTATATTCAAAATATTACAATAAGTAAAATAAAAAGAGGAAGTACAATTAGGGAACTTCATTTCTAATTAGAGGAAAGATTGGGGGCCTTCCAAATTGATAGGTGAAGGATCAACAGGTGAAACTCCCTGAAATCAGAAAAAGAGATCTCCCATCACCACAAATGCATGTATTCAGTCAAAGGACTATGAAACCAAGAGCTGATTGACCATTTAAAGTTAAGATGCATTGGTTGCTTGAGATGTATCATTGCGAGAACACTTCTTGCATTAGTCCTCTAATTTGACTGTTTATGATTAGCATAGTCTACATCCTTTGGTAGAGGTGTCCTAGCTTGCCAGACACACAACACGAGGTTCAAACAGTGCAATAAAGTTTTCTCACAATTCCCCAAGTGAAGAATGTTTTCCCACCGATATTGGACTAAGTTTGTAGTTGAATAGAAAGGAAGTTGATCCATAACATAGTCACAAGATGGAGTTAGTGTGCATTACTCAATTTTAACAATGATCTCAGTGACCCCCACCAAGGGAGAAAGTAAGTAGGTGGCACCACTGGTAGACCTCACTCAGCTCCCAGTCTTACTGAGGCCGGGTTCTAGAATTATCTCTTAGAATTTCCATGTTACATTCTCTACTCCTGTTTTCTAATACCAGGCTATTTCTTAGTAAGTCCCTCATTTGAGGTCATGAGACATTTGTGGAGGTCTTAAAACAGAAAACCAGAGGGAAGCAAAAGCCACTCTATTGGTTTCCAGCAATGATCATAGTAATTGTGTGAACCATCATGGGTGTCCCTCACATCTCAACCCTCATGGAATTATGAACATTGTCTAGAACCAGACCATGTTTCTAACCATGAGGTTCTTATTTATTTCTGATTGCCTTTTCTTCTAACAGTTGGTAAAGCTGCATGGAAAGAGACAATGAGAAAAATTTCTCAGAATTCCTCCTCCTAGGGCTTAACTGTGATAAGGCATATAGCTGATTCTCTGGATTGCATAAATTCCTACAAGGACCTCACTCTGCTCCTGGAAATGTGAATGTATCCACAAGCAGTCCAAGTTATTTTTGTTTCTGTGGCTTCTCACTCTCCTTGTGCTATACTGTATGAACTAAGGCTTTGTATGGACTGTATACAACCAAAGTGCAAAACACACTATTAACAATATCATGCAATTAGACAAAAAGGAACCTTACAAGTCATCCATTTCAACTGTTTCATTTTACAAAAACGGAAATTGATGACTCAACTAATTAAATCATTTCTTCAAGGTCAGATAGCTCATTGATAGTTGGAAGAACTCACATCTAACTACAGTATACTACCTTCACGTGTATTACTCTTTCCTCTGTATTACATCATCACTCTCCTGTAAAAGGCTCTTGCATTATTTCTGGATTAAAACACTATTACTTGAACATCAGTGCGAGCTCTTGGGAAGAAGTGTTAATTTCGTTTGAGGAGACCTGGTAATTCCTATATAAAGAAGGTATTGTGCTTGAGGGAAAATGGCCGTTTTGTATTTTTTTCTTGTATTCCTACTACGTAATAGTATCTTGGACATAAAGGATGCTAAAAATGTTTCGTAAATTAAAACAATCTTGGGAAAACTACATGAGCTATTCAAAATTAAGTTTTTTCATCTCTAAACAATTTCAATTTCCATAAAGAAAGCACCATAAACTCCATAAACAATGACTTGTGCAGCAGTGTAGTTTTTCATTGTATTCATGCGAGTGGTCTATGTACCACTCAAGAGCTCCACTAATTCTAGCCTTTGTCATAGTCAAAATTCCTTCATAGTGTGTGATGGATGTTCCCTGGAGAACTTATGTAGAAATGTGGAAAAATGAAGTTAAATTATGTATATTTTTATGAATTGTAGAATGAGTAAACACAAATTATAATTCAATGTACTGAGTAAAATTAATTCATAAGTCTGGTTACAAAGGACAGGTGAACATTCCTCTACTAAGGACTTTCTTGAGAGCCCCATTAATATCTCTGTTCTTCAGACTGTAGATGAAGGGATTAAGCATGGGAGTCACCACTGTATACATCATAGAAAAAATGATGTCTTTGATATTAGAGTTGCTGGAGGAAGGGAAAATATACTGGCCAATGATTGTTCCATAATATAATGACACCACAGAGAGGTGGGAACCACAGGTTGATAAGGCTTTACAGATCCCCTTGGTAGAAGACATCCTCAAGATAGTTGAAAGAATACGGATGTAAGAGACAAGGACACATGTAAATGGCACTATAATTATTGCTACCCCTAACGTGAATATCAGTAGTTCACTGAGGGAGATATCTGAGCAAGATAACTTGAGTAAAGCAGCTACATCACAGAAGTAATGGGCTATGGTATTGTCTGCACAGAAGGATAGTCGAGACAGGGGAATGGTGTGGGTCAAGGCGTAGGCAAAGTTGATTGTCCAGGACCCAACCACCAGTAGGATGCATAGTTCCTTGCTCATGAGAGTAGTATAGTGGAGAGGGTGGCAGATGGCAACGTAGCGATCATAAGCCATTGCAGTGAGCAGGAAGCTGTCCAGATCAACAAACAATATGAAGAAATATATCTGTGAGATGCAGCCATTGTAGGAAATGGTCTGGCTTCCTGTCTGCATGTTTACCAGCATCTTTGGAGTTGTCACTGATGAGACACAGAGATCAGTGAAGGCCAAGTGACTAAGGAAGAAATACATAGGGGTATGGAGGTGAGAGTCTAATCTGATCAGCAAGATGATAAGCAGATTCCCAAATAGTGTGGTGAGATACACACTCAGGAATAGGACATAGTACAACCCGTGTTGCTGTGGTCTGATGGGAAGGCCTAGGAGGAAGAATTCAGAGACATTCATCTCATTGTCTCTTTCCATGCTCTTTTAGTAACTGCTGGAAGAAAAAGGAATCAGAAATAAATACCACTGGGTCATAAATAGCATAGTGTACTGAATATGGTAGACTTTATTCACATCAGTCAGAGAGTCACAAATATTAGGTAAGATTTAGACTACAGACTCTAAAATGTTAATGATATAAAGGACCTTAGAACACAAAGTGTAAGAACAGAAAGGTGCTTTAGAAGTGACAATGGTAGCACTAATACATAAAATTCTAAAGATGGAAAGTACCTTCGAGTATAGCCAGAACAATATTTTATTGGGAAAAAATCATAATCTACAACGTTATAAAATAAAACATGTATTGTTTGAATTAGAAGTGACTTTGCATCATATAATGTTACACCGTGGAATCAGTGGACTATATCCTATTCTAAAATATTGCCTTTGTAATCAACCTTTAGAGCAAATAAAATGAGCGTTGCATGATTTTCTTTTCTAGTACAGTTTGCTGATAAACATCTGAAAAATTGATGTCCTTTGAACATAAATGGCTAATAACTATGCTGAGTCATATAGGTTTTCTACTTTCTGACTCTGAGTAAATCTAGAAATGAGTCTTTGTTGTATATCCCCGGAGGTTTGCACTTAAGTTTAGGAGATTTGCTAATGAGAAGGAATTTTTATTCTCTAGAAGGGACTCTGAGTTGCCATTTTTAAAGAGGCCCTAGACTATTCAAAGTTTTGTGCTCTCCGATCTCTACTGTTTGAGTGGTGTATGTAGGTGGTTGCATTACTTTGTTCAGACTCTAAGAGCCCTATCTCTTGAATACATGAGCTAATTTATCTCCTTGTATTTACTGTTTTGTAATTAAAGTAAGATTGTTGGCCCTTGAAAAGTTTCTTTCCTTTAGCAAACCAGATCAACAAACCTGTGCTACCAGTTCATTCTGGGTTGGCTAGCACGCTTGCTAATACATCTACCAGTATAGTCTTTCTTCAACAAGTTTCCCTCTTATTCAGAGACAAAACTTGTGCTGCCATGACTGTCTCTGGGTGGATATCACACAGATTCTCCATTCAGAGTCTATAGGGAGAGAGGATGATTTCTCCTCCTTATTCTGCTCTCCAAAGTACTGTTCTTTACACACAGTCTTACATTTATTCATAACACATATAGAGATGGAAGAGACCTCAGAGATTATTGAGAACAAACTCTTCATTTCACATTTTTAAAAATGATAGTCAAACAAATAATCCATATATAGATGAGCTATTGATCCCTATTTTGAAAAGAAGAAAATCTCAGGAGAGGTTCCTGTATATGAACCTTGGCATCAAATTGATTCTGTGAACAATTATATTTATTTTGCTTTGTGGATTATATCTCATCTAAAGTTCCCCCACAGTAGCTCATTATTGTGTGGAAGTGCCCCTGGATTTCTAGGCTATGCAATGCATCACAAGCACTCATAGGCCCTGACAAACAGGCTAAGTAACTGACCCATACGGGCCTAAAACTGATTCCAAGTATGGTCGTCTTTCTGCTAAATAATGTTCTCTCTCCATTCCAGTTTTTAAGGATTTTACAGTTTATATTCGTAGGTTCTTATAGCATCTGATGTTTTCATCATCATTCTAAGATCGTTTCCTTTCTAAGATTCAATCTCATATGGACTCAAGGATCTCTTCCAGTTCTAAATCAAATCTAATTAAATTCAACAAACACCTAAGTGTCTATTTGGCAGTCAGTGGGCTAAATGCTAAAGGTACAAGAAACTACACAAATACCATGTATGGCAATAGGAAATACCCAGAAAGGCAAAATATTTGGATGAGAGGGTCCAAAAAGAAGTAGATGAGGTAGGAAAGGTATTTTCCATGTAACTGTACAACAGATGAGATTTGAAAGGAGTGAGAGAGTCAAGAAGCAGAAATGGGTAAGGAGAGAATTTCTGGTGTGAGGCAAAACCCAGGCAAAGGTTCAGCAGTGGGAGGTTGGCCTTCACCCATATCTAGAGAACAGTCAAGTAAGCCAGTTTGGTTTAAGAATGGAGTGTCTGAGGAGAGCTCATGTTTATTTTGTCTGGACAGAGAAACTGGTGCAGAATCTGGCTAGTTTTGCTGCTGAACATAAAATATTTTCTTATATTTTGTTTCAGAGTCAATTAGAAAACTTTTACATTATGTTTACATTTACATTTGAGAGGCATGATCAGACCTGTATTAAAATTCTACATTCTCTATATTTGTTCAGCAAAGAGATTTTTCTACAATTCAGGTCTGATCTTGTCACCCAAACAACTTAACTCCTACACACACACACACACACACACACACACACACACACACACACACTCAATAAACTCCAGTGGTCTCCTATTATCTCCAAGATCAAAAACAAAATGCTCTATTTGAGAGTCAAAGCCCTTTGCAACCTATCCCCATTCTCCATCCCTGGTCTTCTGACATGTTACCATGCTCTTCAGTCCTGGTGAAACTGACCTCCTGGCTGCTCCAGAGACAACATACTGCAATTCGCAGCTCCAAGACTTCTCTTTGGCTCTCTGTCATGTTTGGAATGCACTCCCTCATCTCTGCCCAATGAAATTTTTCATTTTCTTTAAGTCCCAAAGAAAATCCCATCTTTCATAGGAAGTCTTTCCCAACTACTCTTATTTCTTGTGCTTTTTTCTGTTAAATTATTTTTTATTTTTCATGTATAATAATTTCTATATGTTCTTTGGCATTCTGTTTTCTCCAACAGATTATGACCTACTTGAGGGGAAGAACTACCTTTTGACTTTCTTATAACACCAGCACAGTGCTTGACAGAAAGGAAACACAATAAATGATTCACAATTGATTTAAAAATATTTTCTGTGTTTCACATCCCATGTCTTAATAGTCTTTGGTCTCTGATGGTAATTCAAATAAACTGGGAATCTGTGTTGGAAGGTTTAAAGGGCTCAGTGGTTAGATTCCTGGAAATGGATTCAGAAGACATGAGTTCAAACTCAGACACTTGCCAGCTGCACGACATTGTGCGTTTCACTTTGCAATTTTTCACTCTCACACTGGGCATTTGAAAATTAAGAACCATATCACCTACCTCTTAATGTTCCTGATGCGATCAAATGAGATATTGTTTGTAAAGCTCTTTGAAAACCAATAAGTGCTATAAAATATTGACTATTATGTGGAATTATGCTATGTGAAATGTGAGGAAGCAGAATAGTATGAACCCATATATTTGTCTCTCTCACGCTCTGTCTGTCTGCTTATCTCTATCTCTCAGTCTTTGTCTCTGTTTCTGTCTCTTTCTCGGCCTCTGTTAGTCCATTTGTCTCTCTGTCTCTGTCTGTCTGTCTCTCTCTCTCTCACACACATACACACACAGACAAACAAATACATATCTACATAAACACACATTATTAGTGTAAGGTTTTGTAAAACTATCAGACCTGTTCCTTCATGGGATAAATTCAGATACTCTCAGCTCCAGAGTATAGAACTTCTCACCAGGATAAATGAGAGTCTGGAAGGAAAAGCAGAATCCAAATCTTCAGCCCAAATTCTCGACAGCTCACAGGGGATGGGAAGATGAAGGAAGCATGATATTTGTTGGGAATATCTGCTTCATTCCTCTTCACCACTTCTTCACCCAAAGCAGGAGCCTGAGGCTCCTGCTTTATCAGTAAAAGGAGTAATGAGGAGGTGGGAGACAATGCTCCCATGATGCTGGTCAGCAATAAATATGGAGTAATTGTCTGATTCCCCCCTAGTCTCCCTGTAAAATAGATATACTGTTGGTGGAAAGAGAATGTTATTGCCAGAGAGTGGAAAAGGCAATGCTGTCAGCCCTTGGGAAAAATTCCTTTGGGATGTCCATCCTCACTCTCCTGGGTCTGTGTAAAGAAATCATCAGCTGCTTATTCTTCAGCTCAAAGCTTCTCCTGCTGCAAGTCTCATTCACTAATGCCACTAGTACTGGCATTAGTACCAACCAAAAGTTGGATTATTCAGATTTTGATAGGAATCCTCCTCATCTTCATCATCGTTTTGATTACTTTAACAGGTTGAAACGTCTTTGTAAGAAATGAAAGAAACACATAAAGTAAACCCTGTGAGAGTAGAGATAGTTTCACTTACATTTGTATTCCCAGTGCCTAGCACAATGCTAAGTCACAGAATAGACAGCTAATAACTGAAAGACAAATTCACTGAGTGAAAGAAAAAATACATTTTTAAAGCTGGCAATGCTTTAGCACGTTAGAGTTTGTAGACACTCTGTCATCAAAACTGGTCTGTACATTAGATAAAACATTTCCTCCCTCCCGTTCTAGAGATGGTGTTCATTTTTAATACAGAATATAGAGAAGTATTCTGTTCACTATGGCATTACCAACAGTGGCTCAGAAAGTGAATATGACCTTCTTAGGGTTATATTGTCCATTCATTCAGTGAGGGCATGTATTCAGCAGTTATTACATGGCAGGTTTTAGGATATACTTTGTGGGTATTCAATTGCAAAGTGATCCCCTTGGTGGTTCTGGATGTTTACTTTTGCTGATGCAGAGGACAACTCTTCGAAACCTTCTCAAAGATTCTTGGAGATTTTTTCCATGTATGTCCATAATTTTGTATCCAGATTCCACCAAAAATGCTATGTTCCATCTTCTTTCCTTCAGACATAACCACCGACTACTCGGTCTGCCAATTTGTCATTTATTATTCCTCCTCTATGGTCAAACTTTGCTCTTTTTTTGCTTATAAATTTCCCTGTTCATGTTTGTTCCAGTTCTTTAAAAATCTTTATTTGTCATATGTTGCAGCATTCCCTCATCTACCACGAACATTTCAAATGAATTCTGGGTAATGCTAATATTTAATTTTGTGGAGCACTGCAATGTTCCATGACTCAAAGCTATACAAGAACACTTGTGCATGACAGGCAACAACTTTTAACAATAACCCTAGAATTCCAGACTCTTGAATTTTTTATGAACCCTTAAAGGTCACCTTTTCCACCTCCTGCCTGAACAGTTCCTGACCTTGTTGAGATCATAGTCTAGTGAATGGTGAAGAGTATCAATAATCATAATGTGACACAAAACGTAGTAAATCCACAAAAAATACACAAAGGTCTAAGAATGTTCATATGTAAATTGCTTGCGGGCCCTGTACTATAGGGAAAAATGCATTGGCATTTAGGCTATAATATTTGGCTGCATGTGAGTCATACTCGTACAGTTTATAACAATGGAAAACAAACTCTTCTGGCTACAACGGTAGTATTCATTGGAATGTTGTAGTAAGACTATACTATAAAACCATAGACTTATTGGGTATAAATTCATATGCAGCATCATGTATCAGAAAGCACATTGGACATGGAGTCTGGGTTGGACTCTCAGCTTTGCCTCTCACCACCTAAGATTCCATGAAAAGTTACTTGAACCCCTTGGGTTCTAGTTCCCTTATCTATGAAATGAAGCAGTTAACAAAAATGACTTCTCAGCTTCCTATTCTAATCTTTTATGATTTTATGAAAACAAATAACACATAAAATATGGTATTTCTACCAAATGTGAAAACTCCTCTTGGGTATCTTTATGTATTCCTTCCTGACTTCGGTGTAATTTTCGTAATCTTTATATTTTTAAGGCATTTTTATTTGTTTTTTAAACACTTCTAAATTTTATATAAGAAATTTTAACAATTATTTTTTAAAATTTTGAGTTCTAAATTCCTTCCATCCCATTACATCTCTACCCCTTCAAGAAGCCAAGAAATTTGACATGGATCATACACACAAAATCATACAAAACAGATTTCCATAGTTGCTGTGCTTTCAACAGAAACAAAACAAAACAATAAAAATACGGGAAGGAAAAATATGTTTCAATCTGTTTTCAAAGTCTATCACTTTTCCCTCTGGAGGTAGATAGCATTTTTCATCATGAGATCTTTCCAACTGTCTTCGATCTTTGTCTTGTTTAGAGTAACTAATCTTTCCTAGTGTACATACTTTTAATTTTGCTGTTACTATGTACAATGTTTTCTTGGTTCTACTGACTTTACTTTGCATGAGTTCTTGTAAGTCTTCCAAGATTTTCTGAACCATGCTGCTAATCATTTCCCATACCACAATAATATTCAAGCACAATCATATAGTACAATTCTTTCAGCCATTCCTCAATGGATGGACATCCCTTTGACTTCCCATTCTTTGCCATCACTTACACATGCAAAAAAGACCTTCTATTAGCATTTTTGTACAAGTAGATCCCTGCCGCTTTTCTTTGCTTTCTTGGGATACAGTACTAATAGTGATACTACTGAGTCAAACCGTTATGTTTAGAGTCAGGTTTAGGGGTTAAGATCAGATTTAGCTCTTGTAGTGTCATTCTAGATTGTTAGGTTTAAGGTTAGTGTTAGGATTAGTTCTTTGATTGTCATTCGAAATTGTTCTCCAGAATGGTTGGGCAAGTTTAAAACACTATAGATAATGGATTTATATCCAGTTTTTCCACATACTCTGCACAATTTGTCATTTTACTTTTTTCCCATGTTAACCAGTACTGTAGGTGACATTTGTCTTTATATGTATTTCTCTACTCAGTAGTGATTTGGGACATTTATTCCTGTGACTATTAGCAGTTTTGATTTCTTCTGAAAGTTTATTGTTTGTATGTCTTGACCATTGATCAATTAAGGAATGTCTCTTCCTTTCATAAATATGACTTGGTTCCTCGTATATTTGAGAATGACATCTTTATCTTTTTCTAAGATATGTAGGAAAATTGTTTCCCAGTTTTCTGCTTCCTTTAATCTTAGTGTACATTTTGTGCAAAAACTTTTGAATGCAATCAAAATTATGCTTTTTAAATCTCATAAAACTCTCTTTATCTTGTTTGCTTAAAATATTTCTTTTCTCCATAGGTCTGACAAGCAAACTATTCTTTGCTATCCTGAATTCTTTATGGTATCACCCTATATGTCTCAGTCACATACCTCTTTTGAATTTCTTTTGATAAATAGTCTAAGATATCAGTGTACACCAAGATTCTGCCCTACTTTTATTCAGTTTCCCCTGAAGGTATTATCAAATAGTAAGTTCTTATTCTAGTAGCTGGGGCCTTTGACTTTATCAAATACTAACCTGCTCTGGTCATTTGCTACTGTTTCTTGATTATTTAATATATTCCAGTAATCCAACACTCAGAATTGAGAAATTTCTAAGTCATACCTGTTTTCTGAGCTGGGCACAGCTACACACCATTTCTCTCTCTGCCTTTGTCATGTTATATATCAATTTTCCTTTATCTATAAATGAGCTATCATATTAAGTAAATCAATATCAAGCTACCTATCAATTAGAGAATTGTGTCTGATTCCTACTTATACTTTCTTTAAAGGAGCTTGAATGAAGTTCAGGCAGTTGATTTAAAATGGCTAGTTAGCCTGCAATAATGAAAGTTGTGCAGAAAATATTGAGATGTCAGGCTATGGCAGGAGATAACATAATGAAGCAAGGAGAGTTAAAATTACGTGAGTGTGGAAATTGTTTGAAAGCTAGAGTATCATGTATGAAATCTGAAATAAATGATGAATCAAAGGTTCAAGGTCAGCATATAGATTTCTTAAGTAGTGCTGTCAATTGCATAACAAATAGGGACCAGGCCTCCTGAGCTTCATACCGCAGCCTCAATACAGGAGGAGAGGGATTTTTATGTATTTGAATATTATAATAAGCAAAATGCCATAAGAAACACAACTAGGTAACTTGAGTTTGAACTGGAGGAAAGATTGGGGGCCTTCCAAATTGAAATGTGAAGTTTCAACAGGTTAATTTTCTTGAAATCAGAAAAGGAAGTCTCCCATCACCCCAAATGTCAGCATTCACTCAAAGGAACCTAGAAGCAAAGGCTGATTGACCATTATGGGACCCATTTCCAGTTAAGATGTTTTGGTTCCTTGAGATGTATCATTGTGAGAAAACTTCTTGCATCAGTTTTCAAATCTGACTGAGTTTCTGATAAGCATAACCTATGTCCTTTGGCAGAGGTGTCCCGATTTCCATGATACTGAGGGCTAGGTTCAAAAAATGCAATAAAGTTTATTCACAATTCCCCTAACTGAAGAAAGAACTTGGGATAGGTCTGTAATTGAATAGAAAGGGAACTCATCCAGAAGCCAGTCACAAGATAGAGTCAATGTGCTTCATTCAATTTTAACAGTGTACCTACTGTGTCTTGAGTGCCAAGTGTATTCCATTGGTCGACTCCTATGTTTCTTAGCCAATGGCAAGACGTTTTGATAATTGCTGCTTTATAATACAATTTGAGGTCTGGTAGTGCTAGGCCACCTTTCCAAGCATTTCTTTTCATTAGTCCCTTTGATATTCTGCACATTTTGTTCTTACAAATGAATTTTGATATTATTTTATCCAGCTCTAGAAAATAATTATCTGATATTTTAATTGGCATGGAACTAAATAAGTAAATTAATTTAGGTAGAATTGTCATTTTTATTATATTAGCTTGGCCTACCCATGAACAACTGATGTTTTTCCACTTACTTAAATCTGACTTTCTTTGTGCAGAAAGTGTCTTGTAATTGTGTTCTTATACTCCTTTGGTTTGTTTTGCCAGGTAAACTCCTAAGTGTTTTATAGTGTCTACTCTAGCTTTAAATGGGATTTCTCTTTCTATCTCTTGCTGTTGGACTCTTTGCTAATATATAAGAATGCAGAAGATTTGTTGGGGTTTATTTTATAACCTGCAAATTTGCCAAACCTGTTTATTATTTCAAGTAGTTTTTTACTTGAATCTCTGGGATTCTCTAAGTATATCATGATATCATCTGAAAATAGTGATAAGTTAGTTTCTTCTTTGGCTATTTTTAGACCTTCAATTTCTTTATCTTGTCTAATTGCTACAGCTAACATTTCTAGTTACCGTATTGAATAATAGTGGTGATAATGAACATCCTTGTTTCACCCTTGATCTTATTGGAAATGCATCTAGCTTATCCTCATTGCATATAATACTTGCTTAAGGTTTTGGGTAAATAATGCTTATTATTTTATGGAAAGTTCCCTTTATTCCTATATTCTCCAGTGTTTTTCATAGGAATTGAGTGTTGCATTTTGTCAAAAGTTTTTCTGCATTTATTGAGATAATCATGTGGTTTTTGTTAGTTTTGTTGTTGATATGATCACTAATGCTAATAGTTTTCCTAATATTGAACCAACCCTGCATTCCTGGTATGAAACTTACCTGATCATAATATATTATTCTCTTGATAAGATGCTGTATTCGTTTTGCTAACACCTTGTTTAAAATTTTTGCGTCTATATTCATTAGAGAAATTGGTCTACAATTTTCTTTCTCTGCTTTGTCTCTTCCTGGTTTGGGTATCAAAATCATATTTGTATCATAGAAAGAATTTGGGAAGACTCCTTCTTCCTCAATTTTCAAAAATTTTCTATATAGTATCCCTAAGAAATTTTAAAAATGGGAAAAAGATGCACATGTACAAAAATATTTATAGCAGCACTCCTTGTGGTAGCCAAGACCTGGAAACCAAGGAGATGCCCATCAATTGGGGAATGGCTTAATAAATTATGGTATATGAATGTAATGGAGTACTAATGTGCCATAAGAAATGATGAACAAGAAGACTTCAGGGAGGCCTGGAAGGACTTATATGATCTGATGCTGTGTGATAGTAGCAGAACCAGGAGAACATTGTGCACAGCAACAACCACAGTGTGCGAGAGTTTTTTCTGGTAGACTTGGAACTTTGTAATAACACAAGAACTTACTGAAAAAAATATCCCAATGACAGTTTTCTAAGGCAAAATGCATTCCACATGCAGAGAAAGAAATATGGAAGTCATTCAAAGAATGTAGCAGATCATGTTTGTGTGTGTGTGTGTGGGTTTTAGTGTATTATGTTTTGATTTGCTATATGATTTCTTCCATTTATATTAGTGCGACTATATAGCATGATTATAGTGAAAATGTGCTCAGTAGGAAAGTATATGCAGAACCTAAACAGAATTGCATGCTGTCATGGGGAGAGAGGGGGGAAGTGGGGGGAAGGTGTGTGGGGGATAAAATCTTAATTTTAAAGAAGTCATTGTAGAACATTAAAAAAAAGTAATAATAAAATAAAACAAAACAATGTACCGCAATGACCACAGCCAAGGGAGAGAGCAAGGAGGTGATGCCACTGATAGACTTCAATCAGCTTCTAGTCTTTCTGAGGCCTGGCTCTAGAGTTCTCTTCTAGAAATTCCATGTTACATTCTCCACTTCTATTTTCAAACAATGAGCTTATGTCTTATTAACTCCCTCATTCGAGGTCAGGAGACACAGTTGTGGAAGTTTTAAAACAGAAAGCCAGACTGAAAAAGAGTCACTCTATTGATTTCCAGCTAGGATCAAAATAATTTTATGCACCATCATGTGAGTCACCTCCCCCACATCTCAACACTCATGGAATTACTAACATCCTCTAGAACCAGATCTTGTTTCTGGCTTGTACCCAGATGGTTCTTACTTATTTTTGATCCTGCTGTATATATTTTTATGAATTATAGAATGAGTAGATGCAAATTAGAGTTTCATGTACAGAGTAAAATTAATTAATGACTCTGGCTATGAAGGACAAGTGAACATTTCTCTACTAAGGACTTTCTTCACAGCCCCATTAATACCTCTGTTCCTCAGACTGTAGATGAAGGGATTCAGCAAGGGAACCACCACCGTATACATTATAGAAAAAGTGATGTCATTGATATTAGAGTTACTGGAAGAGGGGATAAAATACTGCCCAACGATTGTCCCACAATATAATGAGACCACAGAGAGGTGGGAGCCACAGGTGGATAAAGCTTTGCAGATCCCCTTGGTAGAAGACATCATCAAGATAGAGAAAAGGATACAGATGTAAGAGACAAGGACACATGTTAATGGCACTATAAAGATTGCTACCCCTACAGTGAATATCAGTAGTTCATTGAGCAGGATAGCTTGAGTAAAGCACTCAAGTCACAGAAGAATGGGCTATGGTGTTTTCTGCACAGAAGGATAATTGGACCAGGGGAAGGATGTGGATCAAGGAGTGGGCAAAGTTGACTATCCAGGACCCAACGACCACAAGGAGGCATAGGTCCTTGCTTATGAGAGCGGTATAGTGGAGAGGATGGCAGATGGCAACATAGCGATCATAAGCCATTGCAATGAGCAGGAAGCTGTCCACATCAATGAAAAACATGAAGAAATGCGTCTATGAGATGCAGCCATTGTAGGAAATGGTCTGGCTTCCTCTCTGCATATTTACTAGTATCTTTGGAGTTGTCACTGATGAGAATCAGAGATCAGTGAAGGCCAAGTGACTGAGGAAGAAATACATAGGGGCATGGAGGCGAGAGTCTGATCTGATCAGGAAGATGATAAGCATGTTTCCACAAAATGTGGTGAGATACATACTCAGGAATAGTACATAGAACAACCCTTATTGCTGCTGTCTGAAGGGAAGTCTTAGGAAGAAGAATTCAGAGACATTCATCTCATTGTCTCTTTCCATCCTGTTTTAGTAACTGCTGAGTGAAAAAGGATTCAGAAATAAATACCTTTGGATCACAACAATCATAGTGTATTGAATATGCTATGCTTCACATACATCAGTCATAGTCACAAATGTTTAGAGAAAATTTAGAAAACAGACTTACAATGTTAGAGTTAACAATAACTTTAAGACTTAAAGTGTTATAAGAGGAAGCAACTTTATAAATGACCATGGTAGAACTAATACATAAAATTTGAAGGATGGAACGAACCTTAGAGTAAAGTCACACCAATATTATATTTGAATGAAATCTTAATTTGCAGTGTTATAAAACATGCTGTATGAATTAAAAGGGACTTTATATCATATAATGTTACACCATGGAATTCATGGATTATATTCATGCTTTTACAAAAGACAGCCTTTGTAAACTACCTTGAGAACAAGCAAAATGGGATTTGTGTTGTTTTCTTTTCTAGTTCAGTTTCTTAGGCTCATAGTAAACATCTGAAGGATTGACCTCCTTTGAGCCCTGATGGCCAACAGCCATTCTGAGTCATGTAGGTTTTGAATCTACTGTCTCTGAGTCAATCAAGAAATGAGTTTTTCTTACATATCACAGGATGTTTGCACTTAGTTTTGCGGGGATGGCTTATGAGAAGGAGAACAACATTTTGATTCCCTGGAAGGGACTCTGAGGAACCATTTGTTAAGAGCTCCTCAATTGCTCAGAGGTTTGTACTCTAGCACTTGGGTGGTGTATATATAGGTGGTTGTACTACTTTGTTCAGACACTAAGAGCCCTATCTCTTGAATCTATGTGCTAATTTATCTGCTTGTATTTACTGTTTTCTAATTAAAGTAAGATTGTTGACCCCTTAAAAGTTGCTTTCCTTTAGCAAACCAGATGAAAGAACCTGTACTACCCATCCACTCTAGGTTTGCTAGGATGCTTGCTAATACATTTACCAGTACAGTCTTTTTTCTACCAGTTTCTCTCTTATTCAGAGAAAAAATTATCCTGCTATGACTGTCTCTGGGTGAGAGCACACATGGATTATCACATGGATTCTCCATTCGTAGTCTAAAGGGAGGGAAGAGGTTTCTCAAACACCTGATTCCCCTATCCAAAGTACTGGTCCTTACAGATAACATACAGCCCTGCATTTCCTCATAATACATATAGAGATGGAAGAGGCTTATATTCCTGATTATCTGAGGTTATCAAGTACAAACTCTTCATTTCATAGTTTAAAAAATGATAGTAAGACAGTGACTTACGAAAGTGGTCTAGGAGAGGTGCATGTATATGAACCTTGGCATCACATAGACTCTTTGGTCAATTATTTTTATTTTACTTTGTCTCTTCTAACTCCACTAAAGTTCTCCCACTGTAGTTCATTACTATGTGGAAGTTCCCCTGGATTCCTCAGCACTCATAGGCCCTCCCAAACTGAGAAGATGGCATTTATGGGCCCTGTGATGACTAAGTGTAATTACTAATGGTACTGACCAATCTGACCAAGATTCAGATGTGACAAAGGCAGGGCACTCTTCTCCTAGCCAGCCTGGATATGGGTGTTTACTGATTAATTCTGTTATACTGACTGATCATCAATGATGCATATCTCCAAATAACTCTAATGGGAATGTCAAGGTCAAAGATAAGATGAACTTCTTACTTCTGTGCATTGTGATAGTACAGAAATACATAAAAAGATCACAACATATTATTGGCAGTATTCACACAGAAACATTCTCTTCTTGTCAAAATAGGGATCAATAGCACATGTATACATGGATTATTTGTTGAAAGGTTGCACTTCAAATACACAAGCATGACTTGTGCACACATTCACAAATCTTCCTCTTCCTCTGAACACAATAATGTATATATGCATGTATTTAAATAAACTCATTTGTATTTAGATGTTTTGATATATGAAACATATGCCTATACATATATACAAATACATAATGTATGTCTGTGTGTGTGTGTGTATAAAATCAGCATCAGAAGGGAACTAGAGTGTAATCCTATCCAACCCACAACTGAATTATGAAGCTTCTTAATATAACTTTCAATCAGAATTCATTTGGACCCTCAATATTTCCAGGGACTATCAACTCACTACTTATACAGTCAGCCTCCTTAATTTTAGATCCTTTAATTCTAATAAAGTACTTGAACATCACAGCCTTAAACACATTTGAAGGAAACAATTATGTCCCACGCACTCTTCTCTTCCGCAAGATAACTTTCCCCAATATCACAACTTCTTGAACAAGCTTATGTAGATAAGGGGATGTGACAGAGTCAGTGAATCACAGAATTTAAGGGAATAAAGGGACCTCACATATCTTATGGTTGAACTCATACCTAAAATTTATGTCCTCTAGAACATGCCCAGCAAATGTACTATTATGTTTCACCAGATACTCTACACAGGAGAATCTATTCTATTCAAAGACATCCCATCCCTATTAAGGACTGTTGTAATTATTTAGAAACTTTTCATTAAATTGAACCATATACACACCTACTACAACTTTTACTCATTTGTCTGGATTCTGCACTTTGAATTCAAGCAAAAACAAGGCAATTCCTTTTCCACCTGACAGTCCTGAAACTATATGAAGACATCTGTCAATTCCCGCAAAAGTTTTTCCTCTTTCATCGGACATTTTTGGCCCTTAAATTTATCCTTGGATGGAGTGATCTCCAGTCTTGTTCCACACAGGCGTTTCTTTCCTAAAGGCATTCTCCAGATTTTCAATGGGGCATCAAATGCTGAAGGGAATCCTATAGATATGGTCTGACCAGGGCAGAGAGCAACAGCGTGATTTCTTCCCTTGCTCTGCGTGTTGCTTTTCCTAATGTAGTGCAACCATCTTACCATTTTTATGGTGGCTACTATAACACACTTTTCACTCACTTTGACTTTGCAATCTACCAAGTCTCCTAGATGTTTTTATCACTCAATTGTTGTCTAGCGATCCCTTCTTTTCTTGAACTGGTAGAGCTCAGTTTTGAGATCAAGTGGAGCATTTTTCTTTTATTTCTATCAAATTGCAAGTTATTGGATTTGGCCTATGTTTCTAACCTTTCTTCTGATGTTTTTGAAAACTAACTCTTTCATTCAACATTCTAGCTCCCCCTTCTGGATTTGTCATCTGCAAAGTTCAAAACTTTCTCTTTTATTACTTAATCCAATTCACTCATGAAGTACTAGAACATATTAGAATCCTTGTGTCAAGGAATCGTAGACTCACATAGTCAAAGAAATGTAGAATCACATAACCGCAGGTTTGCAGAACCTCAGAAGTATCCTTAGTGTTTAAGGAAACCTCAGAATTAATTTAACCCAAATTACCACTCAGTGTGACAATCAACTACATAGGATCACTGGCAGGTGGTCCTTCAGCATCTACTTGAACACTGCAAATGGAGAGAGTGCTCACTTTTGCCTAACACAATCTATCTCCCCCTTCAATCTCTCTGATTTGGGGGAAGCTCTTAGGTTGCAGTGAATGTTTCCTGAATTCTAGCCTTTCTCCCACTCAATAGATTTTCTTATATTGAAAGAGCCGTTCTTTGATCAGAGGATCTTCTAATTTCATATTTTTAACTTTCTGAGCTAAGGGGAGAGAACAAGGAGGAGTGGGGATCCTAGGGCTTGCTACCAGAGAGTTGCAGTATGATAGCTAGGGCACCAGTTGTTTGGCCTCTAAAAAAAGGATGAAAGAGGTCCGCAGATGCTATGCAGGGAGGATGGCATTAGAAGTCAGAAGAACAGAGGTTTCTGACTTGTTTCTTTGACTAATTCACTTATTGATATTGACCACAACAACATCTTTTTTGCTTTCAGTTTTCTTCTCTGTTTAATGGGGAGTTTTATGATCCCTTCCCTATCTAACCTTCTAATTTCATTTATGGTGTGAAGATTAAAAATAGCTTAAATATTTAGATATTCATTACTCTGTTCTTTGATATCCTAAAAAGGTACTCTTTGCATGCTTTGTTCAGATAAGGAAACTTATGCTCCAAATATGGGGTTATTGCCCCACAGGTAAATGGCTAAGTAATTGACCAATATGGGATTAGAGCTCAAGACTCCTGATGCCAATATCATGGTCTGTCCACTACATATATATTCTCTCTTCATTCCATTTTTTAAAAGTTTTTACAGTTTATATTCTTAGGTTGCTGTAATTTCTGATGTTTTCACCATTTTAGGATGCTTTCGCTGCTAAGATTCTATCCTACGTGGTCTCAAGGTCCCTTCAAGTTCCAAATCTAATTTCATTAATTCAACCAACATTTATTAAATAACTGCTATTTGCCAGTTACTGTGCGACATGTAGAAGATACAAAAACCTATACAAATACCATTTATGTCAATACAAAGTACCCAGAAATGCAAAGTAATTGAGTGAGGGGATTCCAAAAACAAGTGTATGAATTAAGAAAAGTATTTTGCAGGTAACTGTATTGCAGATGAGATTTGAAAGGAGTGAGAGCCAAGAAGCAGAAATGAGGTAGGAAAGAATTTTTGGTATGAACTATAACCCAGGCAAAGTCTCAGCAGTGGGAGGTTGGCTTTCCCCTGTGTATAGAGAACAGCCCATGAGTCAGTGTCGTTGAAGAATGGAGTTTCTGAGGGGAGCTCATGTTTAATGTGCCTGGACAGAGAGACTGGTACAAGATTTGGGTAGTTTTCCTGCTGAACAGAGAATGTTTTCTTAAGTTTTGCTTCAGAGTCATTTAGGAGCCTTTTACATTACATTTACATTTACTGTTGAGAGACATGTTCAGACCTGTATTAAAATTCTAAATTCTCTGTTCTTTGTTCACCAAAGTGATTTTTCTAAAGTTAGGGTCTAATCCCGTCAGTCAACCCCCTTAACTCCTACACGCACACACTCACACAAAACTTCAGGGGTTTTGTATTACTTCCAGGATGAAATACAAAGCACTCTGTTTAGTAATCAAAGCCCTTTACAACCTCGCGCCATTCCCCATCTCCAGTCTTCTGACCTGTTACATATGTTATTTAATCCCAGTGAAACAGACCTTCTGGGTGCTTCAGAGAAAAGACACTGCAGCTCTCACTTCTAGGACTTCTTGTGGCTGTCCTTTATGTTTGGAATGCACTTGTCCCAACTAAAACTCCATCTTCCTTGGAAGTCTTTGCCAACTCTACTTAATTGTAGTTCTTTCCTTCTGTTACATTATTTTTTTATCCTGTATAACAATTTTTATATGTTCATTGGTGTTCTGTTTTCCCTACTAGATTGTGAGCTACTTGTGGGGAAGAACTATCTTTTGCTTCTTTTTGTAACACCAACACAGTGTTTGGCACAAAGTAAGCATTTAATAAATGTCTCATGATTGATTCAAAAAGTTTCTATCTTTCATATCTAATGATCCATATTCTAACAGTCTATATTCTAACATGGTGATTCAATTGAACTGGGCATCTATGTTGGATCATGAATACAGCCCTGAAGCTGGACTTAGAAGACATGAGTTCAAACTCAGCCACTTACCAGCTTCATGACATTGTGCAAGTCACTTTACAATTTTTCCTTCTAAGTTTCCTCACCTGAAAAGTAAAAATATCACCAAACTCTCAATCTTCTTGAGGGGATCAAATGAGATATTGTTTATAAAACACTTTGAAAACCTAAAAGTACTATAAAATGCTATACATTATTTGGAATTATTCTTTGTTCTTTCTGAGGAAGCAGAATAATATGAATCTTTCTGTCTCTGTCGCACTGCCTGTCTCTCTCTCTGGGTCACTGTCTCTGTCAGCTTGTCTCTGTCTCATTGTCTATGTCTCACCATATCTGTCTGCCTGTCTCTCTCTCTCTCTCTCTCTCTCTCTCTCTCTCTCTCTCTGTCACTCTCTCTCTCTCTCTCTCTCTCTCTCTCTCTCTCTCTCTCTCTCACACACACACACACACACACACACACACATTCCACATAAACACACAAATGAGAGAATGCATTTCATTAAAAACTGACAATGATATCTTAGTTCTTTAGAGTCTGTAGACTCTCTCTCATCAAAAGAGCTCTACCTGTTAGGTACCAAATTTCCAATACTTTTTTACAAATAATTTTTATTGCATTATGATCTGAGAAGGATGCATTGATTATCTCTGCCTTTCTGCACTGGACTGTAAGATTTTTATGTCCTAGTACATGGTCAATTTTTATAAATGTTCCATGTACCGCTGAGAAAAAGGTATATTCCTTTCTATTCCCATTCAATTTTCTCCAAAGATCTATCATATCTACCCTATCTAGAGTTTTATTTACCTCTTTAACCTCTTT
>CM053769.1:334528362-334545124 GCA_028658325.1 Potorous gilbertii | reverse complement strand
TTTTTAACATATATATCAACATATATGAAGCTCATATTTCTTGCTAAAGAATGTCATAATTCTGCTTGAAAGTTAGTCATAAACTGAAAAGTTCCATGACCCAATTATATTCTTGCTGGCAGAGCAAGTGATCTGCTTTTCCTTTAATAAACACATCTAGTAAATCCTGATACTTAGGGTCTGAGTCCTTTGGTTTTTAATTGAGGCTAGCACACCTGGAATGTCTCTGGTTCCAGGTGAAGAGATCTCTACTTGGGGGAAATGATATTGACATACATCACATTCAGTGTAGAGACTGAACAGGATTACACATGAAAACCCGAACATCGTACTGGCCACTTTCACCTCCATGGCTACTAGAATTATTTTCCCTCCACTGCCATTTGCTTGCTGCATGATGGGAATGATTTTGTACTCTCTCAGGATTTTTATCCAAAGACCTGCATTCCACATAATCTGAATATAACTTTCTGCAGAAAAGCAATCCTATTTTCATGCCATACACTAAGTAATATGTTCCAATTTATCTGAGTTATCTTTTCATTTTGGATCTCCCTGGGAATTTTTCATAGTGCAAGTTCATGTGGAAAAGGAGTTCCTGGTACCCAAGTTCCCTCACTTTACGTTTGATGAACTTAGTTATCTAACAGAGAATTGCTGATTTGTTTTTTCTATTCCTGTTCTATTTGTGCCTATAGTACCAATAAAGTTGCTTGCTAATAAGTAGTCATTACATTTAGATTCCAAAAACATATTTAATATCTTTGGTTATAGTGTCTCATCACAGTTGCTGTCTAAGAGATTTACACAAACCCATCTTTGAAAGGCATTCTGACAAGCAACTCAGTCTTTAAAAGAAAATTGACCACTTCCCCCTAAGGGCCAGTACCCAATGTCCCCAGATAGTTGGAAAGGCAACATGGAGATGCTGATATTCTCCCCCAATTGCTTCAATAAATCCATTAAGAGAGTGGCCCCAGACAATGCTAGTACAAGAAAGTGTTTTCTTTAGAAAAAGCATAATGGGAAAGCACCTTTCTTGTAGCCAAGAGAGTCTCACCTGGGTTTTAATCTCAGAGGAGTGAATCAGTCTAATTAAACTTACAGAATCCAGTAACAGTCTCCCTCTTCCTGAATGGGCAGGTAATATAATTCAGGGTAATACATTCTCTCAGAACGACTTACTGCCCTCCACCACCTTAATGCTAAACTTGCCTAGTATTCTCGACTGCATCACAGTCTCTGTGCAATCCTGAGAGCAATCATTCCTATGAGTTGATAAGTTAGCTAAATTACACAGGATCCAATAGATTTCATTGTCCTGAATCTTCAGGACACTTTATCACCCCTGAAATATCTTCTTGAATATACCATGTCCTAACTACCAGCATTTCCAAGATCTTAGTGCGGATAACCCCTTAACCAGAGGAAATACAAAACAGTACATAAATTCCTGTATCACTATTTTCTTCAGAGCTATAGGAACAGGAGCATACTAGTATATCAGAAAAGATAGGAAAATAAAAGCACAGTCCACCACTAGAAAGTCATCAAAACTTTCTTGGAACCTTTAAAGTTCACTTCCCTTTTTTCATAAATTCTACTGTAATTACTGGTGGTACTAGCCAATCTGACCAAGATTCAGAAGCGACAAAGGCAGGGCACTGTTCCTCTAGCCAGCCTGAATGTGGGTGCTCTTCTCCTTACTTCTGTTATACTGACTGATTATCCATAATGCAAATTTCCAAATAACTCTAGTGTGAATGTCACAGCCAAGATTAGCTGAACTTCCTGACTTCCGTGCTTTGTGAGAGCACTGAAATACATAAAAAGACCACGTATAAGACACTCTTCTTGTCAAAATAGGTATCAATAACACACACACACATACACACACACACACACACACATATATTTGGATTCTTCGTTGAAAGGTCTCAGTTCAAACTCACAAACATGACCTGTGCACACATTGACCCATCTCCCTGTTTCTCTGTATATAATAACATATGTAAGTATGCATTTAAATACACTCATTTCTATTTATATATTTCAATATACGAAACAGATGTATGTCTTTCTGTGTGTGTATGTGTGCGTGAAATGAACATCAGAAGGGAACTAAAATGTAATGCTATGCAGCCCAAAACTGAATTATGAAGTTTCTCAATGTAACTTTCAATCAAAATTCATTTGGACCCTGAGTATCTCCAGGGGCTAGCACCTCACTACTCATGCGATCACCCTCTTTAATTTTGGGTCCTTTAATTCTATTAAATTATTTGAATATTGCAGCTTTAAACAGATTTGAAGAAAACCATTATGTTCTACCTACTCTTCTCTTCCCCAAGATAAAGAAATAATTTGTATATGCTCATTGGCATCGTGTTTTCCCCACTAGATTGTGAGTCACTTGAGGGGAAGAACTATCTTTTGCTATTTTTTGTAACACCAGTTCAGTGGTTGGTGCAAAGCAAGCATTTAATAAATGTTTCGTGATTGATTCAAAAATCTTTTCTGTCTCTCATATCTAATGATCCATGTTCTAACAGTCTATGGTCGAATATGGTGATTCAAATAAAGCGAGAATCTGCAAAGGAAAGTTTAAAAGTCTCAGTGGATAGAGCCCTGGAGCTGGATTCAGAAGACATGAGTTCAAATTCAGACACTTGCTAGCTGCTTGACATTATGCAAGTCACTTTAACATTTTTCAGTCTCAGCTTCCTCATCTGAAAAGTAAGAACAGTATTACCTACCTCTCAAAGTTCTTAGGGGATCAGACTAGATCCTGTTTATAAAATGCTATGAAACCCTAAAAGTACTATAAAAAGTTAGCTATTATTTGGAATTATTCCTTGTTATATCTGAAGAGACAAAATATTATGAATCTATTTGTCTCTTTCTGTCTCATTGTCTGTCATTGTCTCTAGATTTCTCTCTCTCTGATTCTCTCTGTTGGTCTTTATCTCTCTGTATATGTCTCACTGCCTCTATCTCTGTCTCTGTTTGTCTGTCTCCCTTTCAGGCAAATACACATACACAAAGACACAGGCACTCCTCATAAACAGACAAACACACATTACTTGAGTAAAGATGTCCAAATCTATCTGACCTGCACCAGAACGGGATAAATTCAGATGTTCTCAGCTCCAGAGCGTAGAGTTTCTCACCAGGGTACATGGGAATATGGAAGGAACAGCAGAACTCAAATCTTCAGAATTCTGGACTGCTCACAGGGGATGAGGAGGTGGATGAACCTTGGTATTTGTTGGGAAGACCCTCCTCATTCATCTTCACCACCAAAGGATCTTGGCACTCCTGCTTTATCAGGCAAAGGACACAGGAGGTAGGAGACAACGCTCCCAAGATTCTGGTTAGAAATAAACATGGAGTAATTGCTTGATAACCCCATAAGCTCCTTATGGAATGGATGTCCTGGCGTTGGGGGAAGGGGAATATTTATGCCAGAGATTGCAGAGGGAAATGCTGTGGGCCGTTGGGAAAAAAACCTTTGGGGTGTCCATCCTCACTCCTCTGGGCCTGTGGAAAGAAATGATCAACTTCTTATTCCCCAGCTCAAATCTGCTCCTCCTGCAAGCCTCCTTCACCTAATGACAACAGCCTGAGTTCATTCTCTAGGACATTCACAATCAAACCAAATTTAGATTATTCAGATTTAGATAAGAGTACCCATTACCTTCATTTTAATTTTGATGTGGTTGGGGTTAAAACACGTTTCTAGGAAAGAAGGAAACACATAAAGTATAAAGTAGACTGTAAAAGTAGGGATTCTTTCAGATATATTTGCATCTGCAGTGCCTACCACACTCCTTGGGCACAGAATAGATAGCTAATATATACTGCTGACTGAATGACAAACTAGTACAGAATATAGAGAAGAGTTCTTTTCACTGTATCATTACCAACAGCTGTTCAGAAAATGGAAGTGAACTACTTAGGGTCATATTGTCCATTCATTCAATGAACATATGTATTCAGCAGCTATTATGTGTAAGGCTCAATGGTATACTTTGAAGATATTCAATTGCATCCATGATTCCCTTGATGTTTCTGAATGTTTCTGTTTCATGATGCAGAGAACAACTCTTCTCACTCTTGTAACCCATCTTTGGAGATTCTTTTCCATGTCTACCCATAATTTTGGCTCTAGATTCCACCCAAAATGTTATTTTCCATCCTTCTTTTCCTCTGACATAAATATGGAGTAGTCAGTATGCCTATTTGTCATCTCTCATTCCTCCTCTATGGACAATTCTTTCTCTTTTTTGCTCACAATTTTCCTTGTTAATATTTACTCCAGTTCTTTAAAGTTCTTTCTTTTCATATGTTGCAGCATTCTCTCATCCACCATGAGCATATCCAGTGACTTCTGGGTAATGCTAATATTTAATTCTTTGCAGCAATGTACTGTTCCTTGACTCAATGCCATACAAGAACAGTTGTGGATAAAAGACAACATCTTTAAAAAATAAAACCTTAGAATTCTAGACTCCTGAATTTTTGATAGAACCTTAAGGGTTCTTCCAACTCCTACCTGAACAGTTCCTGACCTTGTAGAGATCATAGTATATTGGTGAGGTTGTAAATAATTGTAATATGAAATAGAGCATGGTAAATCCATGAAAAATAAACAAAGCTCTAAGACTTCATATGGAAATATCTTGCAGGATTTGTGCTATAGGAGGGCACGCACTGGACTATAAGGTATAAGATTTTGTTGTGTGTGTCATGCTTGTGCAGTTTACAATAATGGAACAAAAGTCTTCAGGCTACAAGGGTAGCATTCATTGGACTGTTCTAACAAGAAAATGCTACAAAACCACAGACTTAGTAAGGCCATAAACTCTTATGCAGCCTCATGTAGCAGAAAGGGTTTTGGACATGGAGTCAGCGCATCTGGGTTGGGCTCCCAGCTTTGCCACTCATCATCTGGATATCCATAAAAACGTTCTTGAGCCTCTTGGTTTCTAGTTTCCTTGTCTATGATAAGAGGCATTTAGCAAAAATGACTTCTCCGATACCTTCCTACTCTAATCTTTTATAACTGTATGAAAACATATAGCATATATCATATGCATTCCTACTAAATTTTAAGACCACTGTTTAATAATCAGCCTGGATTTGTCTTCATTTCTTCAGTACAATGTTCTTAAATCATTTTATTTTTGAAATTATTTTGGTTGTTTTATTAAGTACTTCCAAATTTTATGCAAGAAATTTTTAACAATCTTTTTTAAAATTTTGAAATCTAAATTCTTTCCCTCCCATTGCATCTCTCCCCCATGAGAAGCCAAGCAATTTGATATAGATCATGCACATAAAATCACACAAAATACATTTCTGTATTTGCCATGTTGTTAACAACAATACAAACAAATAAAACTATAAAAATAAAGAAGGGGAAAATATACTTCAATTGTATTCAAAGTTTATCAATTTTCTCTCTGCAGATGGATAGCAGTTTTCGTCACAGGATTTTTTCAATTGTCTTGGATCTTTGTCTTGATGAGAGTAACTAAGTCTTTCCTAGTTTATCATTCTTATAATATTACTGTTGCTATGTACAAGGCTTGCTTGTTTCTACTGACTTTACTTTGCATGAGTTCTTGTGAATATTCCTAGGCTTTTCTGAAACCATACTGCCAGTCATTTCTTATAGCACAATAATCATGACCATATAATAAAACCCTTAATGTCAGTCCTCAAAGGATGGATATCCCCTTGATTTCTCATTCTTTGATGTATACACAATAAAAGCCTCTGGTAGCATTTTTATAAAGTAGATCCCTGCCACTTTTCTTTGATCTCTTTGAGATACAGTCCTAGTAGTGATAGAACTGTGTCAAAGATAGGAATAGGGGTTAGGATTAGGGTTACCTCTTTGGTTATCATTTTAAATTGTGCTCCAGAATGGTTGGACTAGTATGAAACTCTAACAACAATGTGTCAGTGTCCAGTTTTTCCACATGCCCTCCAGCATTTGTTATTTTCCTTTTCTTCCCTGTTAGCCAATCTTAGAGATGTGGGGTGGTGTCTCAGATTAGTCTTTATTTGCATTTGTCTAGCCAGGAGTGATTTGGGGCATTTTTTTCCTGTAACTATTGATAGCTTTGATTTTTTCTTCTGAGAGCTTATTGTTTATATACTTTGACCACATACCAATTAAGGAATGGCCCTTCCTTTTAAAAATGGGCCTTGGTTGCCTGTATGTTTAAGAAGTGAGGTCTTTATCAGAGACCACTCCATAAAATTTGTTTCCCAACTTTCTGATTCCTTCCAATCTTGATTGCATTCATTTTTTTGTGCAAGAACAATTTAACAAAATCAAAATTGTCCATTTTACATCATATAATACTCGATATGTTTTGTTTGGTCAAAAATTGTTCATTTCTCCATAGATCTGACAGGTAAGTTATTCCTTCCTCTCCTTGTTTCCTTATGGTATCAACATTTATGTCTAAATCAAGTGTGCATTTTGACCTTCTTTTGGTAAATAGTGTAAGATATTAGTCTGTACTTAAATTCTGCCCTTATTCTTTTTCAGTTTCCCCAAAATGTTTCATCAAATACTAAGTTCTTACTCCAGAAGCTGGGTTTTTTATTTTATCCAATATTGGACTACTAGGATCATTTACTACTATGTCTTATGTAGGTAATATATTCCAATAATGCAGCATTCAGAACTGAGAAACATATTAGTCACACTTCTTTTCTGAGCTAGGTATAGGTACACACCATTTCTCTTTCTGCCTTTGTCATTTTGTATATCAATTATCTTATGACTATAAATCAATTATCATATTAAATATATCAATATCCTATTACATGTCAATTATAGAATTGTGCTTGTTTCCTACTTACACTTTCCATAAAGGAGCTTGAATGGAATTCAGGAAGTTGATTTAAAATGGCTAGTTAGCCTGAAATACTGAGAGGTGTGTGGAAAATATTGAGAACATGGTCAGTGGCAATAGATTTAATAGCAAAGTCAGGATGGTTCAAATTCTGCAAGGGTTGGAAAAGGTGGCAAGGAAAAGAAGGTGATGTGTGAAATATGAAATAAAGGTATAAGCTAACTCAATGCAACTAATTGTATAACCAATATGGACCAGGTTTACTGACTTTGATACTGGATCATCAATACAGAGGGAGAGAGATTTCTATATATTAGAATATTACAATAAGTCAAATAAAAATAGGAAGTATAATTAGGTAGCTTGATTTCTAATGGAGGGAAGAATGGGGGCCTTCCAAGTTGAGAGGTAAAGGGTCAACAGGTTAAATTCACTGAAATCTGAAAAGAGGTATCCCATCACCCAAATTCTGTATTCAGTCAAAGGAACAAACAATAACTGATTGATCATTAGGAGACCAGTTTCCAATTAAGATACATTGGTTGCTTGAGATGTACAGTTGTGAGAAGACTTCTTGCATCAGTCTTCAGAGGTGACTGAGTTTCTGATAAGCATAACCTAGGTCCCTTGGCACTGGCAGTCCAGCATTCCAGGCACTAAGGGATAGGTTAAAACAATGCAATCAAGTTTCCCCACAATTGCCCTAATTGAGGAAAGTTTTCTCACAGAAATTGGACTAAGTCTAAAATTGAATAGAAACTGCAAAAATCCAGAATGGAGTCGCAAGATGAAGTCAGTGTGCTTCATTCAATATTTAGAATTTCCTCGAGGACCACCACCAAGGTAAAGAGCAAAGAGGTGGTACCACTGACAGACTTCACTCATCTCCCCATCTTACTGAGGCTTGTCTCTAGAGTTGTCTTTTAGAATTTCCGTGTCACATTGTCCACTTCTATTTCTTCAGAGATTCTTTCTTACTAACTCCCTTATTGGAGGTCGTGAGACAGTTGTGGAAGTTTTAAAACAAAAAGACAGAGTAAAAGCAAAAGCCTCTCTACTGGTTTCCAGCTATGATCGTATTGTTTTAACTATCATATGTATCCCCTCCCTTACACCTCAACCCTCATGGAATTATCAACATCCTCTTGAACCAGGTCGTGTTTCTGGCTAGAACCCTGATGGTCAGGTAAATTCCCTTAACTTATCACTTAACTGTGAGAAGACATACATGTGACTCTAGGTTGCATGCAAAAAGTACTAGGCTGATTAGGTCTTTGACTTCTCTGTCAGGATAACGTTGAAGATTTACTCTACAGTCTACCATTACCTAAGGTCCCTAGAAGGGCCTTGCCAACTACTGGAAATATGAATATATCCACAAACAATAAAAATTATTTTTATAGACTCTCTTTCATCAAAAGAGCTCTGCCTGTTAGGTAGCAAATTTCCACCCCTTTTTTTACAGACAGAATACATTTGCAGTACAGAATTTACAGAAATATTCTGTTCACTGTATCATTAACAACAGCAGCTCAGAAAGTGGAAGCGATCTTCTTAGGGTCATATTGTGCATTCATTTAATGAACACATGTATTCAGCAGTGATGATGTGCAAGGCTTGAGGTTATAGTTTGAGGATATTCAACTGAATGTTTCCCTTTAATAATGCAGAGGGCAACTCTTCTGACTCTTGTAACCCATCTTTGGAGATTCTTTTCCATGTATGCCCATAATTTTGGCTCAAGATTCCACCCAAAATGTTATTTTCCATCCTTCTTTTCCTCTGACACAACTATGGAGTACTCAGTATGCCCATTGGTCATCCTTCATTCCTCTTCTATGAACAATCCTTTCTCTTTTTTGCTCACAATTTTCCCTGTTAATATTTGCTCCAGTTCCTTAAAGTTCATTCTTTTCATATGTTACAGCATTCTCTCATTCACCATGAACATTTCAATGACTTCTGAGTAATTCTAATATTTAATTCTTTGAAGCACTGTAATGTTCCATGACTCAAAGTCATATAAGAACACTTGTAGATAAAAGGCAACATCTTTAAAAACCAAAATTTTAGAATTCTAGACTCCTGAATTTTTGATTGCATCTTAGAGGTCATATTTTTCAACTCCTATCTAAACAGTTCTTGACCTTGTAGAGATCATAGTCTAGTGTATGGGTATGGTTGTAAATAATTACAATGTGAAAAAGAACATGGGAAATACACACAAAAAATAAACAAAGATAAAAGACTGTTCATATGAAAACTGCTTGTAGGCTCTGTACCTTAGGGAGGAATGCACTGGACTGTGAGGTGTAAGATTTGACTGCACGTGAGTCATGCTTGTACAGTTTTTAGCACTAATTGGACTATTGTAACAAAAAAATGGTACAAAATTATAGACTTAGTAAGGCCATAAATTCATATGCAAGCTCATGTAACAGAAAGGGCATTGGACATGGAGTCAACACATCTGGGTTGGGCTCTCACCTTTGCCATTCACCACCTGGGTGTCCATGAAAAGTTCCTTGAACTTCTTGTTTTCTGGTTCCCTTCTCTGTGAAACAAGGCAGTTAACAAAAATGACTTCTTAGATACATTCCTACTCTAATGATTTAGGATTTTATAAAAACTTATAGCATATATTTAAAACTTCTGTTTAATATCATCCTGGATTTGTCTTCATTACTTGAGTACCATGTTTCTAAATTATTTTATTTTTAGATTATTTTGGGTTTTTTATGAAGTACTTCCAAATTTTATGTAAGAAGTATTTGACAATCATTTTTTAGAAATTTTGAGTTCTAAATTCTTTCCCTCCCATTGCATCTCTCCCCCCATGAGAAACCAAGCAATTTTACATAGATCATACACACGAAATCATACAAAACACATTTCCATATTTGCCATGTTGTCAACAAAAACACAAGCAAAATAAAACAATAAGATAAAGAAAGGAAAAATATGGTTTAATCTGTGTTCAGAGTTTATTGGTTTTCTCTCTGGAAGTGGATATTATTTTTCATCATGGGATCTTTGCAATTGTCTTGGATCTTTCTCCTGATTAGAGTAGCTACGTCTTTCTTAATTTATCATTCCTATAATATTGCTATTACTAAGTACAATGTCTTCTTGGTTCTGCTCACTTTACTTTTCATGGGTTCATGGGAGTCTTCCTAGGTTTTTCTGAGGTCATACTGCCAATCATTTCTTATAGCACAATGATATTCAGTCACAATCATACTATACAACTCTTTCTGTCAATCCTCGATAGATGGACATCCCTTGAATTTCCCATTCTTTGCCATCACATGCACAATAAAAACTTCTATTAGCATTTTTGTACACTTACATCATTGCCCCTTTTCTTTGATTGCTTTGGAATACAATCCTAATGGTGATATTTCTGTGTCAAAGGCATTAGAGTTAAGGATAGGGGTTATGATTAGGGTTAGCTCTTTGAGAGCCATGTAAATTGATCTTCAGAATGGCTGGACTAATTTAAAACTCTACCCACAACGCGTTCATGTCCAATTTTTCCACATGCCCTCCAGCATGTGTCATTTTCTTTTCTTCCCTTTCAGTCAGTCTTAGAGGTGTGTGCTGGTATCTCAGATTTGTCTTTATTTGCATTTCTCTACTCAGTAGTTCTATATAGCATTTTTTCCTGTCACTATTAATAGCTTTGATTTGTTCTTCAGAAAGCTTATTTTGGGTATTCTTCTACCACTTATCAATTAAGGAATGGCTCTTCCTTTTATCAACGTGATTTGCTTCCCTATATATTTGAGAAATCAGGTCTTTACCAGAGATATCTTGTAAAAAATTTTTTCCAGTTTTCTGATTCCTTCCATTTTACATCTTATAATAGTCTGCCTTCTTTGGTCAAAAATTCTTCCTTTCTCCCTAGATCTGACACACAAACAATTTCTTGCTCTACTGATGTGCTTAAGCTATCATCCTTTATATCTAAACCATGTACCCATTTTGATCATCTTTTGACAAATAGTGTAAGATTTTAGTCTATACCTAGATTCTGCCCTACTCTTTTACAGTTTTCCCAGCAGTTTTCATCAAAAAAGTTCTCAATCCAGAACCTGGGGTCTTTGATTTTATCAAATACTAGTTTACTATAACTTGTGTAAATAATCTATTCCACAAATTCAACACTCAGAATTAAGAAATTTCTAACTTACCCCTATTTTCTGAGCTGGGTGTAGCTAAACACCATTTCTCTGCCTGCCTTTGTCATGTTATATCTCAATCATCTTATAACTATAAATCAATTATCATATAAAATATATCAGCATCATTATATGTATCAATTACGGAATTGTGCTTGATTTTTCCTTACACTTTCCATAAAGGAGCTTTAGTGGAGTCCAGGAAGTTGATTTAAAAGTGTGAAGTACCCTGCAATATTGAGAGACCCATGGAAAATATTGAGATCTCAGGCTGTGGCAGTAGATTCAATAACAAAGCCTGGATGACTCAAATTATGAGAGGTTTGGGAAAAGTGGAAGGCAAGTGTGTCATTTGTGAAACCTGAAATAAATGGAATCAAAAGGTCGAGCTAAGTATTTGGATTTATTAAGCAGTGCAGCCAATTGCATAAGAAATAGGGTCCAGGCCTCCTGAGCTTGACATTGGGCCATCAGTACAGGAGGACAGAGACTTCTATGTATTAGCATATTACAATAAGCAAAATAATAATAGGAAGCATATTTAAGTAACTTGTTTTCTAATTTGAGGAAAAATTGGAGGCCTTCCAAGTTGAGATGTGATAGGTCAACAGGTGCAATTCCCTGAAATCTGAAAATCTAAAAATCATAATCAAAATCACCCCAAATGTTTGTATTCGTTCAAAAGATCATGGAAACCATAGTTGATTGACCATTATGGGACCAGTTTCCAGTGAAGATACAAGGATTGCTTGAGATGTATAATTAGGAGAAATCTTGCATCAGTCTTCAGATGTGACTGAGTTTCTGATAAGCATAGTCGTGGTCCCTTGGAAGTGGTGGTCCAGCTTCCCAGCCATTCAAGACTAAGTTCAAGCAATGCAATAAAGTTTTCTCACAATTCCCCTAATTGAGGAAAGTTTTCTTACAGAAATTGGACTAGGTCTGTATTTGAATAGAAAGGGGACTGATCCAGAATTGAGTCACAAGATGAAATCAGTGTGTTTCATTCAGTTTTCACAATTGCCTCAAGGAGTACCACCAAAGGAGAGAGGAAGGAGGTGGTAGCAGTGATAGACTTCAGTCAGCTCCCAGCTTCACCAAGGTTTGGCGCTAGAGTTATCTTTTAGAATTTCCATGTCATATTGTCCATTTCTATTTCCTAATAGTCTCTTTCTTACTACCCCCCTTATTCAAGGTCGTGAGACAGTTGTGGAGGTTTTAAAACAGAAAGACAGTTAAAAAAATCACTCTATTGGTTTCCAGCTATGATCATATTAATAGTTAGAAGTATTGTCTCTGTCCCCTCAACAACACTCAGCCCTCACAGGATTATCAACGTCTTCTTGAGCCAGGTCATGTTTCTGGCTTGAACCCTGATTGTCAGGTAAATTCCCTTAACTTATCACTTAACTATGAAAAGACAAATGTGTGTCTCTCTAGGTTGCATGCAAAAAGTACTAGGCTGGTTACGTCTTTGATTTCTCTGTCAGGATAAAGTTGAAGATTTACCCTACAGTCTACCATCGCCTAAGGTCCCTAGAAGGGCCTTGCCAACTACTGGAAATATGAATGTATCCACAAACAATAAAAATTATTTTTGCTGCTGAAGACTGGTTCTCACTGTCCTTGTGTTGTGAACCAAGATGCTGTATGGACAACCAAAATGGAAAAGAGACCCAACTATTAACAGAATCATGGAATTAGAGTAAAAAGCAACCTTGGAGGTCATACAGTTCAACTCCTTCATTTTACAAAAGTGAAAATTGAGACTCAGACTGATTAAATCATGTGTTCAAGATCACAGAGATGGTTGACAGTTGGGAGAACTAGCATGTAATCACAGTGTACTACCTCCAGATGTATTGTTCTTTCCCCTATCTAATGTTGCATTTTTTCTGGATGAAAATAGCATTACCTGAAAATCAGTGTGAGGTTTTGGGCAGAGGCTTTGATTTGGTTTCAGGAGACCTGGCACTTCCTTTGTAAAGAATGCATTGTCCTTTAGGGCAAAGGACTATTTTATATTTTATTCCTTGTATTCCTAGTACCTAAGAGTGCCTTGAACATAATGGATGCTGAAAATGATTGTTAAATGAAACTAAGCTTTGATAAATTATGTGAGTAGTTCGACAATTAATTTTCCTTATCTGTGAAGAATCCCTGTCTCTTTTGCTCACTGAAATACTATAAAGTCCACAAATAGTGGCTTGTGAACAATAAACCAATGTAATTTTCTTTGCATGCATGTGAATGTTCTACCTACCACTCAAGAGCTCCACAACCTTTCCTTATACTAGGAAATTCTTGTCGCGGTATGAGGGATTTTCTATCAAGAATTTATGCAGAAATGTGGAAAAATAAGTTGAAATTATCTATATTTTTATGAATTGTAAAATGAGTAGATACAATATATCATTCCATGTACCAAGTAAAATTAATTCATGGCTCTGGTTATGAAGGACAAGTGAACATTTCTCTACTAAGGACTTTCTTCAGAGCCCCATTAATATCTCTGTTCCTCAGACTGTAGATGAAAGGGTTCAGCATGGGAGTCACCACTGTATACATCATAGAAAAAATGATGTCTTTGATATTAGAAGTACTGGAGGAGGGGAAAAAGTACTGACCAATGATTGTTCCATAAAATAATGACACCACAGAGAGGTGTGAGCCACAGGTTGATAAAGCTTTGCAGATCCCCTTGACAGAAGGGATCTTCAGGACAGTGGCAAGAATACGGATGTAAGAGACAAGGACACATATTAATGGCAGTGTAATAACTGCTACCCCTACAGTGAATATCAGTAGTTCATTGAGGGAAATATCTGAGCAGGATAGCTTGAGCAAAGCAGCCAAGTCACAAAAGTAGTGGACTATGGTGTTATCTTCACAGAGGGGCAGTCGGACCAGGAGAAGGGTGTGGGTCAAGGAATTGGCACAGGAGAGGATCCAGGACCCAACCACCAACAGGATGCAAAGTTCCTGACTCATGACAGTGGCATAGTGGAGAGGGTGGCAGATGGCAACATAACGATCATAAGCCATTGCAGTGAGCAGAAAGCTATCCAGATCAGTAGAGAATAAAAATAAATACATCTGTGAGATGCAGCCACTGTAGGAAATGACCTGGCTTCCTGTCTGCATGTTCACCAGCATCTTTGGGGTAGTAATTGATGAGATACAGATATCAGTGAAGGCCAAGTGACTGAGGAAGAAATACATAGGGCTTTGGAGTCGAGAGTCTAATCTTATCAGCAAGATGATAAGCAGGTTCCCAAACAGTGTGGTGAGATACATAATTAAGAATAGGATGTAGAACAACACCTCCTGATGTGGTTTGATGGGAAGTCCTAGGAGAAGAAATTCAGAGACACTTGTCTCATTGTCTCTTCCCATGCTGTTTTATCAACTGCTGGAAGAAAAAGGGATTAGAAATAAATACCCCTGAGTCACAAAAATCATTGAGTAGTGAATATACTAGATTTCACAGACAGAAGAGTCTTAAGTTGCAAAGGTTTAGACAAGATTTAGAATACAGACTTTATAATGTTAGAGGTAAAATGGACCTTAGAACATGAAGTGTTAGAATAGGGAGGAGCTTTAGGACCTAAAATGATGGCACCTGTACGTAAAATGCTAAAGATAGAAAGTACCTTTTAGCACAGCCAGAACAATGTTGTGTTTGAATGAACATATAACATAGAATGTTATAGAACGGACCAAGCAGCATTAGAACTAAAAGAGACTTCATAACATAGAACATTAGACTATGGACTCCATGGACTATGTTCATGCTATTACAAAATATTGCTTTTGTAAATTATGAGTACAGCCTTTGTTCAACAAGTTTTCCTCTTATTCAGACACAAAAATCATTCTGTTGTGACTGTCCCTGCATGGTTATCACATGCAGTCTCCATTCACAGACAATAGGGAATGAAGAAGCTTCCTCACACACTGGGTTCCCTTATCCAAAGGACTGTTCCTTATAGACAGCATAGAGCGCTCCATTTTCTTATAATACACATATAGAGATGTAAGAAACTTCTGAGATCATCTTATCCAACCCCTGTATTTAGGAGTTAAACTACTGAAGCTAAAACAGTGATTTATCCAAGTTGGTAAGTAGAGGTGCTTGTATATGAACCATGGCACTACATTGCCTCTATGATAAATCAATCACATTTAATTTGCTTTGTGTCTTGTAGATCATGTAAAGTTCCCTCAGAGTGACTCATTGTTGTGTGGAAATAGCCCTAAATTCTCTTTGCTATCTATTGTATAAGAAGCACTCCTATGCTTTCCAAGTTGGAAAGACTTCATACATGGGCCCTGGGGTGACTAACGTCTGTTGTTTGAGAAGCAGCACAGAGAATTTTGTGGCTAGGGAGGAAACACAGTGTATAAAACACTGTGTCTGGGGTCAGGATGACCTGAGTTCAAATATGACCTCACACATTTATATCTATGTGATCCTGGACAAGTCATTTAACCTCCATTAACTTTAATCCACTTGTGAAGGAAATTACAAATCATTCCAGAATCTTTGTCAAGGAAACCCTGTTCATTGAATGGGCATGTTGTGGTCCATACATCATATGCATAAAGACTCAGACATGGGGGGGAGGAGCCAAGATGGCAGAGTAGAAAGACTCACAAATACTAGCTACAAACAAACAGCCCATGGATTTCCTGTAAAAAAAAATCCCAACAAATTCTGGAACAGTGGAAGCCACACAGCAACGGAGTGAAGGAGATTTCCATTCCAGAGAGCCCTGAAAAACCGACCCCAAAGTTCCCTCATGCACCTGACAGGAGCGGAGCCCAGCCCTGCCTTGGCCATGCAGCCCCAAGAGGAGCAGATCAAAGCAGGCTTCAGGGACGGAATCTGTGGCGGCCACAAAGATCCCTCCACTCACAGATGCACAGGTCAGTGAGAGAGTGTTCTGGGCTGGCTGAGAGGGGAGCGGGGTGTCTCCATAACTTAGGCGCCATCAGGAGGCAGCAACAGAGGCAGCAGGCAGCCAGAGGCTCCAGGAGCAGACAGGACCTCGGGTCCATTACTGAAGGTCTCTGCATAAACCCCCTGAGGGAACTGATCCTGGGGGGCGGCCCTATTCCCACCTGAGCACCAGAACTTAAGCTTACATTGAATAGCAGCCAGACCCACCACTAAAAGCCCTGAGGCTGGGGAGCAGCATTTGATTCTCAGAGCCCAAGCACTAACTGGGAGGATCTGGGCAGGAGTGGAGAGTAATCTCAGAAGTCAAGTAACTGGCTGGGAAAATGCCCAGAAAAGGGAAAAAAAATAAGACTATAGAAAGTCACGTTCTTGGTGAACAGATATTTCCTCCTTTCCTTTCAGATTAGGAAGAACAATGCTTAAGATCAGGGAAAGACATAGAAGTCAAGGCCTCTGTATCCCAAACATCTGAAATAAATATCCAATGGGCTCAGGCCATGGAAGAGCTCAAAAAGGATTTTGAAAATCAAGTTAGACAGGTGGAGGAAAAAACGGGGAAAAGAAATGAGAGAGATGCAAGAAAAGCATGAAAAATGGGTCAATACCTTGAGAAGGAGACCCAATAAAATGCTGAAGAAAATAACACCTTGAAAAATAGGCTAACTCAATTGGCAAAAGAGGTTCAAAAAGCCAATGAGGAGAGGGGTGGAGCCAAGATGGCGGAGTAGAAAGACTCACCTATG
>CM053769.1:334471031-334527862 GCA_028658325.1 Potorous gilbertii | reverse complement strand
AAGGAATAAAATGCACACTCATTTTGGTATGAAAACCTATCTTACAATATAGGAAAGTGGGGGAGAAGGAGATAAGCAGGGTGGGGGGAATGATGGAAGGGAGGGCAATGGGAGGAGGGAGCAATTTGAAATCAACACTCGGGGAGAGACAGGATCAAAAGAGAGAATAGAAACAATGGGGGGCAGGATAGGATAGAGGGAAATATAGTTAGTCTTACACAACACGACTATTATGGAAGTCATTTGCAAAATTACACAGATATAGCCTATATTGAATTGCCTGCATTCCCAAAGGGAATGAGTGGGGAGGAAGGGATGGGGTGAAGTTGGAACTCAAAGTTTTAGGAACAACTGTCGAGTATTGTTCTTGCTACTAGGAAATAAGAAATACAGGTAATGGGGAATAGAAAGTTATCTGGCCCTACAGGACAAAAGAGAAAATGGGGACAAGAGAAGAAAGGGATGATAGAAGAGAGGGCAGACTGGTGATAGGGGAAATTAGAATACTTGGTGTATTGCGGTGGTGGGGAGAAAATTTGGAACCTAAAATTTTGTGAAAATGAATATAAAAAATTAAATAAATAAATTTATATTTAAAAAAAAGGAAAATAAAGAGTCAAGACACTACTGAAGAACAACAAAAAAATACTTTCAGTATAAATGTGGATGAGTCACTTAGTTTCTTTATGCTCCTGAGCAGTATTCTAAGACCAAATGTAGTCAAGTGTTTATCAATCTAGAACAACTTGTAGAGTTTCTTCCCCAGGAATTCTCTATACTAATGAAATCAAAATTCACATAGTTTCTACCGTATTCTACCTCCTACTTTATAAATTCTGTCCAATATTTCATCATGGCATGGAGATGACCCTGGTCTTTAAAAGCCATGAGATCACAAATCAGACCTTGCTGCTTAACTCTCCAGCTTTTTGTTTTGACTGGACTCAGATAAAAATGTTTCTGAGGAGGCATCAAGCTAAGTGATGAAAGGATCATAACTGGAAGTTTGCTCTCAAGGTAATGAATTGTTTCATCAGTCACTCATGAAGACCCTCTATGAAAGCACAGAGTGGTGACCATCGATGGAAAGACCATCTACACAGAAGAAATCACAGATTTTTTTTGTAGTATACTCTGTTCTGGAAAGAAATAAAGTTAAGTCAGAAAGATCGTGTGCAGAAAGTTTGTATTAACATGAATAAATTAAAAATTTTACTACTTAAAGGGTAAGGGTTTCAATTTCTGGAAAATTTACTCATATCACTGGAAATAAATTATACTACTGAGTAAATTATCTTTCTTATTTATTTTAAAATATTTTCATTTCTTAAGTCCTTTCAAAAATGACTTTACCCCAAAAACTTTATATGTTTTTACCAAATGGGACACTAAAAATTCGTGATTTTTTAAGCATGAGGACCCACTGTGGAAATTCCCTGTGTCATTACAAATTGCATCCTGTACGTGATTCAGTAAATAAATCCTTGAGAATTTCCTGAGGCATTTAAATATTAAGTGACATACTGACAGTCACAAAAATGATATGGATTTTCAGTGATAAATTTGAACGCACTTTTTCCAAACTCTAAGTCACCTGCATTCTGTCCACTGTACAATACTGCTTCCACACTCATGTATTTCAGTTTCACTAATTAACCCTAGATGAAGTTGTTCAGAAAGCCTGCATGTACTTCAGGATTTACCCAGATGGGATTGAAATGATGTAACAAGTTGGGATCAAATTAGGGAAAAGAACACTAACCTAAATCACAGTAGTCTTTCTTTTAACTATCTACCATAATTTAAGGTACAGTTTTTCCTATTCCTTACCCTTTCTTTCCTTACAAAATACTATGGTTTACAAATGTTCAGCTATGTATCATTGTGAGTTTAAAATCAGATAATGTTTGATGAATTAAGTTTCTGTTGATAAGATATTAGGATTTTCTGCGATTTCTTCACTGTTGATATTCCTTCCACTGACACAAATTTTAACCATTCTGTGCCCTAATACATTGTCTTTTTGTGTTATATTGGTGAAAAATTCTTCATCCCATGTCCAATTCAATGACAAGCTTTCCTAAACTGAAGTAAACTGGTGTTTGGATGACTAATAAATAATCAGTTGTTAGGAACTACTTGAAGTATCTGCACCATGGTAGGATGTGTTAGAGCTTGCCCTCCATTGACAGAGCCTTTGAAAACTCAAGAACAACTCACCATGATGACATGTATTAAGACTTTAGACAAGAATGACAAAAGTGGAAGGACAAAGAGCAATAATCCCAGATTCCGCAACAAAACCAAACTTTCTGTGGTCCACTGGTCCTCTAAAGTGCTGTGTGACCTTGGGCAAGTTACTCAACTTTTTCTTCATCTGTAAAATGTAGGACTAGTTGGTCTACAAAGTCACATGCAGGCTTAACATCATATGACTCTATTGCCATCACCAGGTATCAATCTCATTCCAGTTGCTTTCATGTGTGCCGGACTAATAACTGCCAACACCACTCCATCCATTCTGCTATACCTTATTTCCGTAGGTATGAATTAGTGTGATCAGAAGAGGATAGGCAATTATATAATTTTATGATTTAGTTTCTTCCTTCATAAACCTTTGAATAAGAACGGCTCATTGGGGAGGGAGGCAGGGAAATTATGCCTCTCCCAGGTACTGGGTTGAATGCAATTTTGAGACTTACTACAAATGTCATACTTGATATCAGGAAGGCCCCTCTTCATTCATCTCCCAATGGATCTAACCTGCTCATGTAAAAGTCAATTCATGACTTTCAGAGTAAACCTTGTTTCTTAAAGACAAAGAAGAAAGTGCCCCAGCATTGGATGTGAAAATGAAAAGCGTCGTGGCTTTCTATTCAGAGGCTGAACTCTGTTAACTACCTATGTGACTGAGCAAATCTTTTAACATCTCTAGGAATCAGCTTCCTCATCTTTAAAATGAGGATCTTGGCCATCTAAAGTAAATGGAAATAGATGACGTATAAAGTCCCTTGTAATTCCAAATAGACAAACCCATATTGAAATTAATATTTTTTCTATATTCTTGTATATATGTCCATTAAGTTCACCTTTCTTGCTAAAGAAGGTCATAATTCTGCTAACAGGGTAGTGACAATTTGAAAAGGTCCATGAACCAATTATATTATTGGTAGTACAACAAATGATCTGCTTTCCCTTTAATAAACCTGTTTAGCAAATCCTGGTAGTCAGAATCTCGTCCCTTTAGTCTTTAAGTGTGGCTAGTACTCTGAGTTGTCTCAGATTCCAGGTGAAGAGATGTCTTGTGAAAATGACATTGATATGCATCCCATTCAATGTGGAGACTGAGCTCACTTAAACATGGCAACCTGAACATCATGCTGTCCACCATCACCTCAATGGCTTCTAGAATATTTTCTCTCTATTGCATCTGCTTGCTGTAAGATGGGATTGATTTTCACTATGTCAGCCTTTTTATGCAAAGAGAAGTATTCCACACAATCTAAATTTATCTTTCTGCAGAGAAGCAATCCTTTTTTCTTACCTTATTCTAAGTAATATATTCTAATTAATCAGAAGCATCTTTCTATTTTACCTCTCCCTGGGAATTTTTCATTGTGAAAGTTAATATGACAAGGGAATTCCTGGTCCCCAAGTTCCCCCTCTCTACCTTTGATGAGCTCAGCTTTCTAACAGAGAATTCCTGCTTTGCTTTTACTATCCCTATTTTGACTCAGACATAGAATCTGCCTATAGTACTAAATCACATGAGTCATAAAGTTGCTTTCTATTAGGCAGTCATTATGTTTAGATTCCAGACACATATTCAATATCTTTGGGTACAGTGTCTCATCACAGCTCTTACATAAGAGATTAATGCAAAGCCATCTTTGAAAGGATTTCTAATAAGCAACTCAGTCTTTAAAGGAACATTGACCTCTTGCCACTCAGGTATCCCATGGCTCCAGATACTTGGAAAGGCAATATGCAGACATAGCTATTCTCCCCCAATTGCTTCATTGACTCCACTAAGAGAGTGGCCCCAGAAAATCCTAAAACAACGAAGTGTTTTCGTTAGAAAAGTCACAGTGGAAAAACACATTTCCTTTAACTTTGAGAGTCTTACCTGGGCCTTAAAATCAGAGGAGTGAATCAGTCTAATTAAACATACTGAATTCAGTAACCATCTCCCTCTTCCTGCATAGGCTCGGTAATATTAATCAGGGTAATGCAGCTCTCAAAATGACTTACTGCCCTCCACCACCATAATACTAAACTTGCCTACAGAACCACAGTCTCTATCCTATCTTCCCTATGAATGGGGAATTGAACTAGATTTTACAGAATCAAATAGATTCCATCGTAGCTGAATCTTCAAGACACTATCACCATTTAAATATCTTGTTGAATATACTATGTCCTAACTCTGAGCCTTAACAAGACCTTACTGTGGGCAAAACCATACCCAAAGGAATCACAAAATGGTACAAAAACTCCTGTAGCACTAGCCTCCTCACAGATATAGCAACCAGGACCATACTCAAAATACCAGAAAAGATAAGAAAGTAACATTACAGAACACCACTAGAAACCTCCCACAGGCTTCTTGGAACCTTTAAAGTTCACTTCCCTTTCCTCATAAGTTCTATTGTAATTACTGGTGGTATTGGCCAACTTGACCAAGGTTCAAATGCATCCTAGGCAGGGCACTCTTTCTCCAGTCAAACTGGATGTGGAACTCCTTACTTCTATTATATTGATTAATCATCAATAATGTACATCTCCAAATGACTCCAGTGTGAATGTTACAGTCAAAACTTAGCTGAACTTCCTTCTTCTGTGCTTTGTAGTAGCACTGTTATACATAAAAAGACCAAAACACATTAGTGTCATTATTCACACATAATATTCTCTTGTCACTATAGGGATCAAAAACACATGAATATTTGAATTAATCATTGAAAGGTCTCCCTTCAAGCACACCCATGACTTGTGCACACAGTCCCTCTTTCTCTGTATATATTAACATATATAAATATGTAAATATACACATTTTTATTTATATATTTTAACAGATAAAACATATGTCTACATATATATGCCTATACATTATGTGTGTGTGTGTGTGTGTGTGTGTGTGTGTGTATAATGACTATCAGAAGGGAATTCAAAAGTCTTACTATCCAATCCAAAACTGAATTATGAAGCATCTAAGTATAAGTTTCAATCAGAATTCATTTGGACTCTAAATCTCTCCAGGGACTCGCAACTTACTACTTATGCAATCAGCCTCTTTTATATTGGACCCTTTAATTCTAATAAACTTCTTTAACATTACAGTCTTAAGCACATTTGAAGGAAATATTTATGCTCCACCTACTCTTTTCTTCCCCAGGATAAATTTCCTCAATGTCATAACTACTAGAACAACAAGCCTATATAGATAAGGGGATGTGACAGAGTCAGTGAATCACAGAATTTAAGAGCATAAAGGGACCTCACAGGTTGTCTGGTTGAACTCATATCTGAAAAGCATGTGCTTTACAACATGCCAAACAAGTAGCTTATCAGCTTCCACCTGAAATTCTCCAGGAGAAAGAATCCATTCTATTCAGAGACATCCCATCCCACTTTAGGACAATTCTAATTGATAAGAAAATTTTCATTAAATTGAAACTTATACCATGCAAGTACAACTTTGACCCATTTCTCTGGATTCTGCAATTTGAATTCAATCAAAACAAACCAATGCCTTTTCCACATGACAGTCCTACAACTATATGAAGTCAACTATCAAGTTCCCCCGAAGTTTCGTATTCTTCATTCTGAACTTCTTAACTCTTTCAGTTAATCCTTGCATGGAGTGGCATCCAGTTTTGCCCCACATTGTGGTTTCCTTCCTATGGTCACGCTCCAGCTTCTCAATGGTGCATCAAACACTGAAGGGAAGACCTACAGATGTGGTCTGACCAGGGCAGATCCCAACAAGGCTATTTCTTCCCTTGCTCTGGATGCTGCTTCTCTTAATATAGCCCAACCATTGCTTACCATTGCTACCATAACACATCTGTGACTCATTTTGGCTTTACAGTTCAAGTCTCCTAGACCTTTTTTTCACACAACATGCTGTCTAGCCAAGCCTTCATTTCCCTCTTGAACTGATAGAGCTGATTATTCTATCAAATTGCACAGTATTGGATTTGGTCTATGTTTCTAAACTTTTTTCTCATCTTTTTGAATCCTATCTCTGACATTCAACATTCTAGCTCCTCCTCCTTGATTTGTCATCTGCAAATTTTAGAGTATGCCATTTAGGACTTAATCCAATTCACTCGTAAAATACTAGAAAAGATTAGAATCCTATTATCAAAGAATCTTAACTCATATAGTCAAAGAAACTTAAAATCATATAGTCTCAGCTTAGCAGAATCTCAGAGTTAGCCTAATTGGATCTCCATGTTTAAAGAAACCTCAGAATTGATTTAGCTCAATCTAACACTCAGTGTGAAAATCAGCTACATATCATCCCTGGTCCTTCATCCTCTACTTAAACACCACAAATGAAGAGAGTGCTTATTCCTACTTTACACAGCATATTTCCGCCCTTCAATCACTCTAATTTGGGGAAAATTGTTATGTTGCACTGAATGTTTCCTGAATTTTAGCTTTTCTCCCACTCACTAGATTTCCATACCTTGAAGGAACTGTTCATGGGATGAGAGGATCTTCTAATTTCATTTCATTAACTTTCTGAGCTAAGGCGAGAGAGCAAGGAAGACAGGGGATCCTAGGGCTTCATATCAGAGAGCTTTCAGTATGGGAGGGCTGGGACCATCACTTGTTCAACTTCTAACAAAAGGATCAAGGAGGTCAAGGGATGTATTGCAGGCAGGATGCTATTAGGAGTCTAAAAAACTGAGGTGTATGACTTGGCTCTGTGACTAATTCACTTATTGATATTGACTTCCACCATATCTTTTTTTGGCTTCAGTTTTCTTCTCTTTTTACTAGGTAGTTCAAACTAGATTACTTTTTATGATTTCTTAGGTCTATTCTAGCGTGAAGATTCAAAATAGTTTATATTTTAGAGGTTTCTTATTCTATTATCTGATATTCTAACAAGGTATTCTTTATATCCTTTTCTCAGATAAGGAAACTGAAGCTCAAAATGTGAGGTGATTGCCCCACATTTAAAGGGTTAAGTAATTGACTAAGATGGGACTAAAACTCAAGACTTTTGATGCCAAGTATGGTGGTCTTTTCACTAGATGACATTCTCTCTCTCCATTCCATTTTTTAAGGTTCTACATTTTATATTCTTAGATTCCCATAATTTCTGGTGTTTTCATCATTACTCTAAGATCCTTTCCCTTGCTAACAATCTATCCTATGTTGTCTTAAGGTCTCTTCCAGTTCTAAATCAAATTTAATTAAATTCAACAAACATTTATTGAGGCACCTACTATTTGCCAGTCATTGTGCTACATGCTGAAGATAGAAATGCCATGTATGTCAATACAAAATACCTTAAAATGCAAAGCAATTAGGTGAAGTAGTTTCAAAAACAAGTGGATGAATTAAGAAAGGTACTTTGCAGGTAACTACCACAGATGAGACTTGAAAGGAGTGAGGGAGCCAAGAAGCAGAAATGAGGAAGGAGAGAATTCTTGGTGAGAGGCAAAACCCAGGCAAAGACTCAGCAGTGGGAGGTTGGGTTTCACCTGTGTATAGTGAACAGCCAAGTAGGCCACTTTGGTTGAAGAATGGAGTGCCTGAGATGAGCCCATGTTTAATTAGTCTAGACAGAGAGCTTGGTGCAATATTTAGGGAGGTGTATTGCTAAACAAAAATGAAGTTTTGTTTGGTTTTTTATTTTAGAGACAATTAGGAGTCTTTTGCATTTCTTGAGCACTTCAGAGATATGGTCAGACCTGTATTAAAATTCTACATCCTATGTCCTTTGTTCACCAAACTGATTTCCCTAAAGCTCAGGTCTAATCATGTCACTCTAGGCTTGACTCCTCAACTTGACTCCTAAACACACACACACACACACACACACACACACACACACACACACACACATACTCAATGAAGTCCTGTGGCTTCCTATTATCTCCAGGATTAAATACAACATATTCTGTTTGGCAATCAAAGCCCTTTATGACCTAGCCCCATTCTCCATCTCCGCTCTTCTGACATGTTACCCTGGCTCTTCAATCCCAGTGAAACTCACTTCCTGGGTGCTCTAGACACAAAGCACTGCAGCTCTCAGCTCTGGGACTTCTCTGTGACTGTCCTTTATGTTCGGAATGCACTACCTCATCTCTGCCTACTTACTTCCTTGGTTTTCTATAAACCCAAACTAAAACCACATCTTTCCCAACTCCTCTTAATTCTAGTGCTTTCCTTTTGTTAAATTATCTTCTATTTATCTTGTATAATAATTTATATATGCTTTTTGGTATTCTGTCTTCCCCACTAGGTTGTAAGCTACTTGAGGAGAAGAGCTATCATTTGCCTCTTTTTGTAACACTGGCACAGTGCTTGGCACAATGTAAGCATTTAATAAGTGTTTATGATTGATTCAAAAATATATTCCACCTTTCATATCCTATGTTCCATTTTCTGACAGTCTATGGTCTAGCATGGTAATTCAAATAAACTGGGAATCTATTGGAAAGGGCTTAGTGGAGCCCTGGAGCTGGACTCAGAAGATGTGAGTTAAAATTCAGACACTTGCTAGCTGTGTGACATTTTGTAAGTCACTTTACAATTTTTCAGACTCAGTTTCCTCATCTGAAAAGTAAGAACAATATTACCTACCTTTCAACATTCTTGAGGGGATCAAATAAGATACTGTTTACAAAACACTTTGCAAACCTAAGAGCACTATAAAATGCTAGCTATTATTTGGCATTATTCTTTGTTAAATCTGAGGAAACAGATTATGAATCTGTTTGTCTCTATCTTGTTGTCTGTCTCTGTCTCTGTTTCTCTCTGTCTTTGCTTATCTCTGTTTCTCTATGAATCACCATCTGTCTCTGTCTCTTCCTCTCTCTATTTCTCTCTCTTGCCTCACCCCCCTCCACACACTCCACATACACATACACATACACACATTCATACACACACACACACACACACACACACACACACACACACATACATTACTTGAGTAAGGAGGTCCAAAGCTATCAGACCTGTGCCTGCATGAAATAAATTCAGATACTCTCAACTCCAGAGTACAGACCTTTTCTCACCAGGATACATGGGAATCTGGAAGGAACAGGAAAACCCTATTTTCATCCCAAATTCTGGACTGCTTACAGGGTATGATGAGCTGGAGGAAGCATAGTATTTTCTACGAAGACCCTCTTCATTCCTCTTCACCACCAAGGAGACTGAGGCTCCTGCTTTTTTCAGCCAAAGAAGGAATCAGGAAGTGGGAGACAATGCTCCCAAGATTCTGGTTAGAAATAAACATCAATTAATTGCCTGATAACCCCATAGGCTCCTTATGAAATGGATACACTGGCATTGTGCCAGAGATTGGAGAATGCTGTGGGCCCTTGGGAAAAAATGCCTTTGAGGTGTCCATCCTCACTCCTCTGGGCCAAAGTAAAGAAATGATCAGTTTCTTATTCTCCAGCGGAAAACGGTTCCTCCTGCAATCCTCATTCACCTAATGCCACCAGACATTGGTCCAGACTCTGTCAACCAAAAACTTAGACTATTCAGATTTAGACAGGAATCCTCCTCACTTTCATTTTAGTTTTGATATGGTTGGGGTTAAAACACCTTTCTAAGGAGTGAAGAAAATACATAAAGTAAACCCTGTGAGAGTAAAGATTGTTGCATTTATGTTTGTATCCCCGGTGCCTAGCACAGTCCTTGGACACAGAATATACAGCTAATAAATACTACTGAATGAATGAAAAACATTTTTTTTAAAACTTGGCAATGCTTTAGCACTTCAGACTTTCTTACATCAAAAGAACTCCGTATGTTAGTTAGCAAATTTCCATCCCTGTTTTAGAGATGGAGATCACTCGCAGTGCAGAATATAGAGAAGTATTCTGTTCTGTTCACTATAGCATTACCAACAGCAACTCAGAAAGTCATATTCATAGGGTCATATTGTCCATTCATTCAGTGAATACATATTCAGCAGCTATTCGTGCAAGCCTCAGGCTATACTTTGAGGATATTCAAATGCTTCCATGTTTCCCTTGATGGTTTTGGATGTTTCCCTTTGATGCAGAGAACAACTCTTCTAACCCTTTTAACCCATCTTTGGAGATTCTTTTCCATGTATGTCCATAAGATTGTCTCCAAATTCCACAAACAATGTTATGTCCCATCCTTATTTTCTTCTGACATAACCATAGAACACTCCATCTACCCATTTGTCATCCCTTATTCCTACTTCATGGATGACCTTTTCTCTTTTTTGCTCATAAGTTTCCCTGTTAATATTTGCTCCAGTTCTTTAAAGTTCTTTATTTGTCATATGTTTCAGCATTCTCCCATAAACCATGAACATTTCAAGTGACTTCTGGGTAATCCTAATATTTAAATCTTTGGAGCACTGTGGTTCCATGACTCAAAGTCATACAAGAACACTTGTAGATAAAAGGTAACACCTTTATAAAAATAATCTTAGAATTCTAGACTCCTGAATTTTTCATGGAACATTTAAACATCTCTGTCAAATTGTACCTGAACAGTTCCTGACCTTGTAGAGATCATAGTCTAGTATATGGGTGACATTGTCAATTATTACATTACAAAACAGAAGATGGTAAATTCATAGAAGTAAATAAAGATCTAAGACTGTTCATATGTAAATTGCTTACAGGTTCTGTGCTATATGGAAGAATGCACTGGACTGTAAAGTATAAGATTTGTCTGCATTTGGTCATGCCTGTGCCATTTACACCAATAGAACACAAGTCTTCGGGTTACAAGGCTAGTGTTCATTGGCCAATTCTAATAAGAAAATGCTACAAAATCTTCGTAATATCATAAATTCATATGCAATCTCATGTAGGAGAAAGGTCACTGGATATGGAGTCAACACATCTGGTTGGGGCTCTCAGCTTTGCCACTCGCCACCTGGGTTTCCATGAAAAATTACTTGAAGTTCTTGGGTTCTATTTTCCTTATCTATGAAAAGAGAGAGTTAACAAAAATGACTTCTCAGATACCTTCCAGTCTAAACTTCTATGACTTTATGAAAACATATACCACATAAAATATAGTATTCCTCCTACTAGATGTTGAAATTCCCATTTAATATCATCTTGGAATTGTCTTCATTACTTCAGCATAATATTCCTAAATCATTTTATTTTTAAAAATATTTTGATTGTTTTATTAAATACTTCCAAATTTTATGTAAGAAATTTTTAACAATTATTTTTTTTAATTTTGAGTTCTAAATTCTTTACTTCCCATAGTTGTTCTCCCTTTTGAGAAAGTAAGCAATTTGAAATAAATTATACACAAGAAATCATACAAAACATATTTCCGTGTTTTCCATATTGTCAACAAAAAAACACAAACAAAATAAAACAATAAAAATAAAGAAAGGAAAAAATACTCTTTAATCTGTGTTCAGAGTTTATCAGCTTTCTCTCTGAAGGTAGGCATTATGTTTGATCATGGGTTCTTCGGAAATGTCTTAGTTATTTGTCTTAACTAGAGTACCTAAGTCTTTTATAGTTTATCATTCCTATAATATTGCTGTTACTATGTCCAATGTTTTCTTGGCCCTACTCATTTCACTTTGCTTGAGTTCATGTGACTCTTATGAGGTTTTTCTGAAACCATGCTGCAAACCATTTTTTATAGCATAATAATGTACTATCACAATCATATAACACAACTCTTTCAGCCAGTCCTTAGTGGATGGACATCCCTTTGATTTCCCATTCTTTGCCACCACATACACAATAACAACTTCTATTAGCATTTTTATAAAAGTAGGCCTTTGCCCCTTTTCTTTGTTCTCTTTGGGATAAAGTCCTAATAGTGATAGTGCTGGGTCAAAATGTGAGGGGTTAGAGTTAGGGTTAGGAGTTAGGATGGCGTTAGCTCTTCGGATGTCATTCCAAATTGTTTACCAGAATGGTTGGACTAATTTAAAACTCTACCAAAAACTCATTATTGTCCAATTTTTCAACATGCCCTCAGGCATTTATCATAGTCCTTTTCTTCCACGTTAGCCAATCTTAGAGAGGTATGTGGTGGTATCTCAGGTTTGTCTTTATTTGCATTTCTCTACTCAGTAGTGATTTAGGGAATTTTTTCCTGTGACTACTAATGGCTTTGATTTGTTCTTCAGAAAGCTTATTGTTTGTATCCTTTGATCATTTTTCAATTAAAGAATGGCTGCTCCTTTTATAAATATGGCTTGGTTCCCCATATATTTGAGAAATGAGTTCTTTATCAGAGACACACTGTAAAATTCATTTCCCAACTTCTGCTTCCTTCTAATCTTGGTGGTACTGGTTCTGTTTGTACACAAACTTTTTAATACAATCAAAATTATCCATTTTACATCTTATAATACTCTCCATGTCTTGTTGGTCAAAAAGTCTTCTTTTCTCTATGGATCTGACAGGTAAACTCTTCCTTTCTCTGATGATTTGGCTATGGTATAAGCCGTTATGTCTAAATCATGTGCTCACTTTGACCTTCTTTTTGGCAAATAGTGTAAGATGTTGGTCTATACCTAGATTCTGACCTACCCTTTTCTAGTTTCCCCAGAAGGTTTCATCAAATAGTAAGTTCTTATTCCAGAAGCTGGGAATCTTTGATTTTATCAAGTACTAGACTGCTATGGTCATTTAATACTGTGTGTTGTGTACATAATCTATTCCACTAATCCAACACTCAGAATTGAGAAATTTCCAGGTTACACCTGTTTTTTCAGCTGAGCACAGCTACACACCATTTCTCTGTCTGCATTTGTCATGTTAAATATAAATTATCTTACAACTACAAATCACTTATATTAAATATTTCAAAATCATGTTATATATTAATTATGGAATTATGCCTTATTCCTACCTATACTTTCCATAAAGCAGCTTGAATGTAGTTCGGACAGTTGATTTAAAATCATCAGTTAGTCTGCAATATTGACAGGTATGTGGAAAATATTGGGACTTTGGACCATGGCAGTGGATTCAAAAACAAAGTCAGGATGACTCAAATCATGAGAGGGTTGGAAAAGGTGGGAAAGTCAGAGTGTCATGTATGAAATCGGAAATAAATGAGGAAACAAAGGTTCTAGTTAAGCACATAGATTTATTAAGCAGTGCAGCCAATTACATAATGAATAGGGACCAGGCCTTGTCAGCTTGGCACTGGATCATCAATACAGGAGAAGAGAGATTTATAAACAAAATAAAAATAGGAAATACAATTAGGCAACTTGATTTCAAATTGGAAAAAAGATTGGGGGCCTTTCAAGTTGAGAGGTAAAGGGTCAACAAGTGAAATAACTCTGAAATCAGAAAAAGAGATATCCCATCAACCCAAATTTTGTATTCAGTCAAAGGAACATGGAAGCAATAGCTGACAGACCAGCATGGGACCAGTTTCTAGATAAGTTACATTGGTTGTTTGAGATGTATAATTGTGAAAAAACTTCTTGCACCAGTCTTCTGATTTGACCGAATTTCTGATAAGCATTGCCGAGGTCCTTTTGCAGTCGTGGTCCAGATTCCCAGCCACACAGGGCTAGGTTCAAACAATGCAACAAAGTTTTGTCACAATTCCCCTAATTGAAGAAAGTTTTATCATAGAAATTGGATTGGTTTGTATCTGAATAGAAAGGGCAATGATCCAGAGTCAAGTCCCAAAATGGAGTTAGTGTGCTTCACTCAATTTTTACAATTGCTTCCAAGGCTACCACCAAGGGAGAGAGCAAGGAGGTGGTAGCACTGATAGACTTCACTCAGCTACCTGGCTTTCTGAAGCTTGGCCCTACCGTTGTCTTTTGCAATTTCCATGTCACATTTTCCACTTCTGTTTCCTAATAGGCTCTGTCTTACTAACTCCTTCATTCGAAGAGGTAACTCAGTCGTGGAGGGTTTTGAACTGAAAATTAGAGTGAAAAGAAAAGTCACTCTACTGTTTTCCAGCTCTGATCATAATAATTGTTTGAACCATCATCTGTATTCCCTCTCCCTCATATCGACCCTGATGGAATTATGAACATCCTCTTGAACCAGGTCACGTTCCTAGCTTGAGCATTGATGGTCAGGAGAATCCCCTTACATGTGATAAAACACCTATGTGACTCTCTAGGTTGCCTACGAAAGACCCTGGTTAAGGTCTTTGGCTCATCAATCAGGATAAAATTGGAGATTTAACCTGTAGTCTACCATTGCATAGGGTGCCTAGAAGGGCCTCCTCCCTCTGCTACTGGACTTGTGAATATGTCCAAAAAAATAAAAATTATTTTTGCTACTGTAGGCTGGTTCTTACTGTCCTTGTGATGCATTGTGTGACTATAGATCTGTGGGATGAACCCAACCAAAATGGAAAAGACACCCAACTATTAACAGAATTATGGAATTACAGCAAAAAGAGAATTAGAGGTCATGCAGTCCAACTCCTTCATTTTACAAAAGAGGAAACTGAGGCTCAGGTGGATTAAGTAATTTGTTCAAAATCACACAGATAGTTGATAGTTGGGAGACCTGTCATTTAACCCCTGTGTATTACCACCAGATATACTGCTCTTTCCCCATATTACATTGTCTCCCTCTTGTAAAACACTCTAACATTACAAGAAGACAAGTCATTCCCCAATTGATAAATGGTCAAAGGGTATGAACAGATAGTTTTCAGAGGAAGAATTTAAAGCTGTCTATAGTTATATGAAAAGATTCTCTAAATCATTATGGATTAGAGAGATGTAAATCAAAACAACTCTGAGGTCCCACATCACACCCGTCAGATTGGCCAACATGAGAAAACAGGAAGACGATCAATGTTGGAGAAGATGTGGGAGAGTTGAAACACTAATTCATTGTTGGTCAAGCTGTGAGCTGATCCAACCATTCTGGAAAACAATTTGGAACTATGCCCAAAGGGCTACAAAAATGTGCATACTCTAATACTACTTCTAGGAATGTATCCCAAAACTATCATAAAAATGGGAAAAGGCTCCACGTGTACAAAAATATTTGTAGCAACTCTCTTTGTGGTGCCCAAGAACTGGAAATCAAGGGAATGCCCATCAACTAGAAAATGATTGAACAAGTCATGGTATGTGAATGTAATGGAATAGTATTGTGTTGTAAGAAAGGATGAACAGGAGGAGTTCAGAAAAGCCTGGAAAGACTTACATCGAACTGATGTTGAGTGAAATGAGCAGGACCAGGAGAATATTATACACAATAGCACAGCATGTGAGGACTGTTTCTGATAGACTTAGCCCTTTAAATGCCATCCACATGGAGAGAAAGAACTATGAAATCGGAACTCAGAATGAAGTTCTTGTGTTGCTTTGATTTAATTTCATTTTTCTCATGGTTTCTCTGATTCATTTTAATTCCTTTATGCAATAAGACTAAGGAGTAAATGTGTTTAATAAGAACATATATGTAGAACCCATATAAGACTGCATGTCATCTCAGGGAGGGAGGGAAAAGTGAGGGGGAGAAAATTTAAGACTTTGTTGAAAAATGAAAAAAATAATTAATTTAAGAAAACACTCTTGCATTATTTCTCAATTAAAATACTATTACCTGATAATCAATGTGAGCTTTGGGGAATAGGCTTTCATTTTGTTTCAGGATACCTGGCATTTCTTACACAAAAAATATACCATCCTTGAGAGCAAAGGACTCTTTTATATGTTTGTGTTTGTATTCCTAGAACCTAAATGTGCCTTGGGCATAATGGATGCTAAAAATGTTTAGGAGATTAAGTTAATCTGGGGAAATTTATGTCAGCTGCCCAATAATTAAGTTTCCTCATCTCTAAAGAATTGCTATCTGTTTAGCTCATAGAAATACTGTGAAGTCCAGAAAAGGTGACTTGTGAACTGTTGTAGTTTTCTTTGCATTCACATGAGTGGTCTGTCTACCACTCAAGAGCTCCACTAATTCTATCATTTCTCATACTCAGAATTCCTTGATGAGGTCTGATGGATTTTCTATTTAGAATTTTTAGAGAAATGTAGAAAAATATGTTTCTTATCTATATTTTTATGAATGAGTAGACACAAATTATAATTCCATGTACAGAGTAAAATTAATTCATGACTCTGACTATGAAGGATAAGAAAACATTCCCCTACTAAGGACTCTCTTCAGGGCCCCATTAATATCCCTGTTCCTCAGACTGTAGATAAAGGGATTCAGCATGGGAGTCACCACTGTATACATCATAGAAAAAATGATGTCTTTGATATTAGAGTTACTGGAAGAAGGTAAAAAGTACTGACCAAGGATTGTCCCATAATACAATGACACCACGGAGAGGTGGGAGCCACAGGCTGATAAAGCTCTACAGATCCCCTTGGCAGAAGGTATCTTCAGGATGGTGGCAAGAATAGGGATGTAAGAGACAAAGACACATATTAATGGCAGTGTAATGACTGCTACACCTACAGTGACTATCAGTAGTTCATTGAGGGAGATATCTGAGCAGGATAGCTTGAGCAAAGCAGCCAAGTCACAGAAGTAGTGGGCTATGGTGTTGTCTGCACAAAAGGACAGTCGGGCCAGAGGAAAGGTGTGGGTCAAAGAGTTGGCACAAGAGAGGATCCAGGACCCAAGCACCAGTAGGATGCATAGTTCCTCACTCATAACAGTGGTATAGTGGAGAGGGTGGCAGATGGCAACATAGCGATCATAAGCCATTGCAGTGAGCAGAAAGCTGTCAAGATCAGTAAAGAATATGAAGAAATACATTTGTGAGATACAGCCATTGTAGGAAATGGTCTGACTTCCTGTCTGCATGTTCACCAGCATCTTAGGGGTGGTCACTGAAGAGAAACAGAGATCAGTGAAGGCCAAGTGACTAAGGAAGAAATACATAGGGGTATGGAGGCAAGGGTCTAATCTGATCAGTAAGATGATAAGCAGGTTCCCAAACAGTGTGGTGAGATACATACTCAGGAACAGGATGTAGAACAACACCTGTTGCTGTGGTCTGAGGGGAAGTCCTAGGAGGAGGAATTCAGAGACATTCGTCTCATTGTCTCTTTCCATGCTGTTTTACTAACTGCCAGAAGAAAAAGGAATCAGAAATAAATACCACTGAGTCACAGAAATCATAGAGTATTGAATATCCTATGCTTCATACACATCAGTCATAAAGTCACAAATGGTTAGACAAGATTTAGAACACAAACTTTATAATGTTAGAGTTAAAAAGGACCTTAGAATATAAAGTGTTAGAGCAGGAAGGATCTTTAGAGACGACAATGGTAGCACTAGTAAAATGCTAAAGATGGAAAGTACCTAGAGTATAGTGAGAACAATGTAATATTTGGATGAAATCATAATCTACAGTGTTATGAAATAAAACATGTGATATTAGAATTACAAGGGACTTTAGATCATAGAATGTTAAACCATGGACTCCATGGACTGTGTTCATCCTATTACAAAATATTGCCTTTGTAATCTACTGTAAAAGCAAGCAAGATGGGATTTGTGTTGTGTTCTTTTGGGAGTTCTGTTTCCCAGGCTCATTGAAAACATATGAAGGATTGGTCTTCTTTGAACCGTGATGGTTTACAGCTGTGCTGAGTCATGTAGGTTTTGTACTTACAGGCTCTGAGCCAATCAAGAGCTGAATTTTTGTTATATATCCTGGGAGGTTTGTATTTTGCTTTGGGGGAATTTGCTTATGAGAAGGACCTTTTAATTCCCTAGAAGGGACTCTGAGTAGCCATTTAAGAGCCCCTCAACTACTCAGAGTTTTGCCTCTAGCTGGTGTATGTAGGTTATTATATTACTTTGTTTAGATAGTAAAAGCCCTGTCTGTTGAATCTATGTGCTAATTTCTCTGCTAGTTTTTACTTTTTTCTAATTAAAATAAAATTGTTGACCCCTTAAAAGTTGCTTTCTTTTATCAAACCAGATCAAAGAACTTGAACCAGCAGTCCATCCTCGGTTTGCTAGGGTGCTTACTAATACATCTAACCAATACAAGTTTCCTTCTTATTCAGACACAAAAATTATCTGCTGTGACTGTCTCTGGTTGGTTATCACATGTAATCTCCATTGAGAGACAATAGGTAGGGAGATAAGAGGCTTTCCCACACACCTGATTCCCCTCTCCAAAAGACTATTCCTTATAGATAGCATACAGCCCTACATTTCCTCATAATATATATAGAGATGGAAGAGGCCTCTGAGATCATCTTGTCCAACTTCTCATCTCATAGTTAAAAAAATTGATGCTAAGACAGTGACTCACCCAAGTTGGTAAATAGCTGCACTTGTATTTGAACCTAGGGGACACATGGTCTCTATGATAAATCAATCTTATATTTATTTTCTTTTGTTCTTACTGCCCATCAAAGTTCACTCACAGTGGTTCATTGTTATGTGAAGGTACCCCTGGATTCTGTATGGTATTCAGTGTATCAGAAGCTCTCATTGGCCATACCAAGCTGGAAAGACTTCATATATGGGCACTGTGATTACTGAATGTCTCTTGTGTGAGAAGCAGTATAAAGAATTTTATGGATACAGGGGAAGCTCAGTGCATAGAACTCTATTTCTGGAGCCAGAAAGGGCTGAATTCAAACATAGCCTCACACATTTATATCTGTGTGACCCTGTACAAGTCATTTAAACTCCATTTGCCTTAATCCGTTGGAGAAGGAAATTATAAAAGATTCCAGAATCTTTGCCAAGAAAACCCCATGGATATTATTGACATACTATGGTCCACATGACTTATATTCATGAAGAATTGGACATAATTAAAGAACAACAAAAAAGATATTTGCTGTATGACTGTGGATGAGTCACTTAGCAAATTAATGCCTCAAGCAATATTCTAAGATCTAAAGTGGCCAAGTGTTACATCTACATTAATTTATGTTTCTTCCCTGAGAATTCTCTATTCTAATGAAATTACAATTCACAAAGTGTTCAGTATATTCTGCCTCCTACATTAGAAAATCTGTCCAATGTTTCATCATGGCATCGAGATGACCCTGGGAACCTTGCTGCTTAACTCTCTGGCTTTGAGTTTTAGCTGGACTCAGATAAAATTGTTTCTAAGGAGGCATCATCAAGCTAAGTGAAGGAAAGATCATGGCTGGAAGTTTGCTAGCAAGGTAATGAATGAAGGTGCTCTATGAAAGTGAAGAGTGGTGGCCATTGGTGGAGGGAGCATCTATATAGAAGAAATCCTGGATTTTTTTATAGTGTATTCTGTTCCAAAAAGAAATAAATTTAAAGCAAAAAAAAAGTTCATAGAAATTGTATATGAAAATGAAATATTAAAAATTTTCCTTCTAAAAAGGAAAGGTTTTCAATTTCTTGAAAATTCAGTCATGTCGCAGGACATAAATTATATTACTGAGTAAACTCTTTGCTATTTATTTTTTAATCCTTTCATTTCTTAAATCATGTCAAAAATATCTTTACCCCAAGAGTTTATGTACCTTTACAAAAAGGGACACAAAGAATTTCTGATTTTTTTTTAAGCATGAGGACTCAATGTGGAAATTCCCTTTGTCACCACAACTTGCATCCTATACATTATTTAGTAATAAAATCCTTGGGAATTTCCTGAGGTATTTAAATGTTAAGTTACTTGCACAAGATGACACAGTTAATATGTATTTTCAGTGATGGTTTTGTGCCCACTTTTTCCAGACTCTAAGTTCTCTGCATTCTGTCCACTACACAACACTACTTCCACACTGATGTGCTTCAGTTTCACAAATTAACCCTAACTGAAGTTGTTCAGAACAGTTGCATATACTTCAGGGTTTTCATGGCTGTGATTCAAATGGTGTCACAACTTAGGATGAAAGTGGGGGAAAGAACTATAACCTGAATCACAGTAAAATTTCTTTTAAATGGCTACTATAATTTGAGGGACTATTCTTCCCGTTTCCTAGCCATGTTTCTGCAAAATATTGTGGCTTCAAAATGTTCAGATAAGTATCACTGAGAGTTTAAAATCAGATTCTGTTTAATGAATTAAATTTCTGTTTATAAGATATCAGGATTATTGGAGATTTCTTCACTGTGGATATTCCTTCCACAGACACAAATTGTAACCATTCTGTGCCCTAGTAGATTGCCTTTTTGTGTAATCTTGGGGAAAAATACTTCATCCTGTGTCCAAACCAGGGATAAGCATTCCTAAAATGAAGTACATTGGTGTTTGGACAATTGATAAACCATCAATTGTTAGGCTCTGTTAGAAGTGTTTTCACTGTGGTAGGATGTGTTAGAGCTTGCCCTCCATTGACAGAGCCTTTGAGAAGTCAAGGTCACTTCTCACCATGATGAGACTTCAGACAAGAAAAACAAGTGTGGGAGGATAAAGAACAATAAACCCAGATTCTACAAAAAAACCAAAACTTCTGTGGTCTACATCCTCTTGGCCACTAACGTGCTGTGTGACCTGGGATGAGTTGCTCAACCTGCCTTGATCTTGGTTTCTTCATCTGTAAAATGTAGGACTAGTTGATCTCCAAAGTCACATGCATACTTAAAATCACATGACTCTATTGCCGTCACCAGGTATCAATCCTGTTCCAGTTGCTTACATGTGCACAGGGCTAATAACTGCCCATACCATTACATCCATTCTACTATACTGTATTTCTGTAGGTATGAATTAGAGTGATCAGCAGAGAAGAGAGAGTTACATACTTTCCTGATTTAGTTTCTTCCTTTGCAGACTTTTGCATGAAAATGGCTTTATGTGGGGCGAAAAACTATTACCATGATGAATGCAAATTTGGGACTTATTAAAAATGTCACACTCAAGGCCAGGAAGGCCCCTCTTGCTTCATCTCCCAATGGATCTAAATTGCTCATGTAAAAGTCAGTACATGGTCACAGTAAACATTGTTTCTTAGGAACAAAGAAGAAAGTATTCCAGCATTGGATGTGAAAGTGAAGAATCATGGCTTTGAGTCAGAGGCTGCACTCTGTCAGTTAACTACCTATGTGACTGAGCAAATCTTTTAACATCTCTAGGAATCAGTATCCTCATATTTAAAATGAGGGTCTAGGACTTCTAAAGTAAATGGAAATAGATGACCTATAATGTCCCTTCTAATTACAAATAGACAATCTCATGTTGAAATGAATTATTTAAAATATTCTTGTGTATGTGTCAATAAAATCTCCTTTTTGCTAAAGAAGGTCACAATTCTGCTCATAAGGTAGTAATAATCTGAAAAGTTTTATGAGCCAATTATATTCTTGGTAGGAGACCATTGATCCATTTCCCTTTAATAAACACATCTAGTAAATTTCGGTACTCAGAAGCCGAGCCTTTTAGTTTTTAATGGTGACTAGCAACCCTGGGTTGTCTCAGATTCCAGGTGAAGAGATCTCCACTTGAGGGAAGTTACACTGACATGCATCCCATTAAATGTGGAGACTGAAGTGTCTTAAACATGGCAACCCAAACATCCTACTGCCCACCTTCACTTCAATGGCTGCTGGAATTATCTTGTCTCTACTGCTACCTTCTTGCTGCATGATAGGAATGATTTTGTACTATGTCAGCCTTCTATACAAAAACATGCATTCCACATAATCTGAATATATCTTTCTGCAGAGAGGCAATGGTATTTTCTCACCATATTCTAGGTAATATTGCCCATGAATCAGAACTATCTTTCTATTTTGCCTCTCCCTGGGAATTTTCCATTGTAAAAGTTAGTGTGGCAAGGGAGTTCCTGGTCCCCAAGTTCCCTCTCTTTACCTTTGATGAACTCAGCTTTCTAACAGAAAATTCCAGGTTTGCTTTTTCTATCCCTGTTTTGAGTCATACATAGAATCTACCTATAGTACCAAACCACATAGGTCATAAAGTTGCTTCCCATTAGGCAGTCATTATATTTAGATTCCAAGCACATATTTAATGTCTTGGGCATAGTGTCTCTCACAGTTGCTGCATAAGAGATTTATGCAAAGTCATCTTTGAAAGGCTTTCTGATAAACAACTTAGTCTTTAAAGGAATATTGACCTCTTGCCACTCAGGGACACTAACCCGTGATCCCACATACTTGGAAAAGCAACACGCAGACACAGATATTCTCCCCCAATTGCTTCAATAACTCCTTCAATAACTAACTTCAATAACAGAATGACCCCAGAGAATCCAAAAACAAGCAAGTGTTTTCCTTAGAAAAGTCACAGTGGAAAAGCATCTTTCCTGTAGCCTAGAGACTCTCATCAGGGCCTTGGAATCACAAGAGTGAGTCAGTCTAATTAAACTTACTGAATTCAGTAACAGTCTCTCTCTTCCTGAAAAAGTATGGTAATATCAATGAGAGTAATGCAGCTTCTCAGAATGACTTTTTGCTTTCCACCATCTTAAATGTTAAATTTGCCTAGTATTCTCAACTGTACCACAGTCTCTATCCAATCATGCCTATGGGTGGGAGAATTGAACTAGACTGTACAGGATCAAGTAGATTCCATTGTAGATGAATCTGCAGGAAACTATCACCATTTAAATATCTTCTTGGATATACTATGTCCTAACACCCAGTCTTTGCAAGACACTGCAGTGGACAACATCATACTCTGAGGAAACACAAAATGGTACACAAACTCCTGTAGCACTATCCTCCTCAGAGACAGAGGTGCCAGGACCATACTCAAAATAACAGAAAAGATCTCTCAGATTTTTTTTTTCACAAAATTATTGCCTAGCCATGCCTTCCACTTCTTGAACTGGTAGAACTAATTTTTTGGGGTCAAGTGGAATATTTTACAGTTATTTCTATTAAATTGCAAGGTGTTATAATTGACCTATATTTCCAAACTTTCCTCTGATGTTTTTGAATACTAATTCTGTTATTCAACATTGTAGGTTTCCCTCCTAGATTTGCCATCTGCAAATTTCAAAATATGTTATTTATGACTTAATCCAATTCACTCATAAAATACTAGAACAGAGTAGGATCCTTGTTTCAAAGAATCTTACACTCATATAGTCAAAGAAACAAAGAATCCCAGAGTTAGGCTGATAGGGTCTCCGTGTTTACAGAAATCTCAGATTTGATCTAGCTCAAACTAACACTCAGTATGAGAATCAACTACATAGCAATCCCTGGCAAGTGGCCCTTTAGCCTCTACTTGAACACTCCAAATGGAGAGAGTGCTCGCTCCTGTCTTACATGGCCAATCTCCTCTTCAATCGCTCTGATTGGGGGGAGCTCTTGTGTTGCACTGAACATTTCCTGAATTCTGGCCTTTCTCTCATTCACTAGATTTCCTTACGTTGAACAAGCTGTGCCTGTGACCAGATGATCTTCTAATTTTATTTTATTAATTTTCAGAGCTAAGGTGAGAGAGCAAGGAGGACCGAGAATCCTAGGGCTTGCAACCAGAGCTACCATGCTCTTCAATTCCAGTGAAAATGGGCTCCTGGCTGCTCCAGAGACAAGACACTGCAGCTCTCAGGTCGAGGACTTCTCTTTGGCTGTCCCTTATGTTTGGAATGCAAGATCTCTGACTTCTTTGGTTTTCTTTTAAGTCCCAACTAAAATCCTGTCTTCATACGAAGCCTTTCCCAACTCCTCTTAATTCTAGTGCTTTTCTTTTATTGAATTATTTTCTATTTATCTTGTATAATAATTTATATATGTTGTTTGGTATTCTATCTTCCCCACTAGACTGTGAGCTACTTGAGGAGAGAAACTATCTATTGCCTCTTTCCATAACACTGACACAGTGCTTAGCACAATGTAGGCATTTAATAAATGTTTATGATTGATTCAAAAATCTTTTCCCCCTTTTATATCCTATGTTTCATGTTCTGACAGTCTATGGTCTAGCATGGCGATTCAAATAAACTGGGAATCTATGTTGGAAAGATTAAAGGACTTAGTGGACATAGCCCTGGAGCTGGACTCAGAAGACATGAGTTCAAATTCAGACACTTGTTAGCTGGATGACATTTTGCGAGTCACTTTACAATTTTTCAGTCTCAGGTTACTCATCTGAAAAAAAGAACAATATCACCTACCTCACGACGTTCTTGAGGCGATCAAATGGGACAGTATTTGTAAAATACTATTTAAAACTAAAAATGCTTTAATATGCTAGCTGTTATTTGGAACCATCCTTTCTTAATTCTGAGAAAACTGAATAATATGAATCTGTCTGTCTCTGTCTGTCTGTCTCACTCTCTCACTCTGGATCTCTCTTTTTCTCTGTCTCTCCTCTCTGTCTCTGTCTCTCTGTGTCTGTCTCACTGCCAGATTCTATCGCTGCCTCTCATACTCACAGGCAAACATACACACACACACACACACACACACACACACACACACACATCTACATAAACACACAAACACCCATTACTTAAGTAAGGATGTCCAAAGCTATCTGACCTGTTCCTTCGTGGGATAAATAGAAATGATCTCAGCTCCAGAGCATAGAGCTTGTCACCAGAGTTCAGGGAATCTGGAAGGAACAGCAGAACCCAAATCTACAGCTCAAATTCTGAACTGCTCATGGGGGATCGGGAGGTGGAGAAAGCATGGTATTTGTTAGGAAGACTCTCTTCATTCATCTTCACCACCAAAGGTGCTTCAGGCTCCTGCTTTATCAGCCAAAGAAGGAACCAAGAGGTGGGACACGATGCTCCCAAGATTCTGATTAGAAATAAACATGGAGTAATTTCCTGATAACCTCACAGGCTCCTTATAAAATGGATTCACTGGCATTGGGGGAAGGGGAATGTTTGTGCCAGAGATTGGAGATGCTGTGATGTATGTAATGCTGTGAGCCTTTGGGAAAAATACCTTTGGGATGTCCATCCTCTCTCCTCAGTGTCTATGTAAAGAAATGATCTCCTTCTTATTCTCCAGGTCAAAGCTGCTCCTCCTGCAAGTCTCATTCACTAATGCCATCAGACTGCCCCAGACTCTGTCAAATAAAAACTTAGATTATTCAGATTTTGATAAGAATCCCCCTCACCTTCATTTTAGTTTTCATATGGTTGGGGTTAAAACATATTTTTAAAGAATGCAGGAAACACATAAAGTAACAGAGTAGGGATTATTACATTTATTTTTGTATCTCCAGTGCCTATCACAGTCCTTGTGCACAGAATAGACAGCTAATAAATACTGCCAGCTAATTGACAAATTAAATTTTATTCAAACCTGGCAATCCTTTAGCACTTTAGACTCCCTTTCATCAAAATAGGTGTGCATATTAGGTAGCAAATTTCCACCCCTTTTTTAGAGATGGTGTTCATTTGCAGTACAAAATATAAAGAAGTATTCTATTCGCTCCATCATTATCCACAATAGCTCAGAAAGTGGAAATGACCTTCTTAGGGTCATATTGTCCATTCATTCAATGAACACATGTATTCAGCAGGTATTATGTGCAACGCTTGTTGCTATAGTTTGAGACTATTTAACTGCATCCACGATCCCCTTGATGTTTCTAGATGTTTTCCTTTGATGATGCAGGAGCAATACTTCTAACCTTTCCAATCCATCCTTGGAGATACTTTTCATATATGACCATAATTTTGTCTCCAAATTACACGCACTATGCTATGTGCCATCTTTCTTTTCCTCTCACATAACCATGGAGTACTTGATCTGCTCATTTGTCATCCCTCTTTCCAACTCCATGGCCAAATATTTCTCTTTTTTCTCATAATTTTCCCTGTTAATATTTGCTCCAGTTCTTTGAAGTTCTTTATTTCTCATGTTGCAGCATTCTCACATCAACCATGAACACTTCCGGTGACTTCTGAGTAATGCTAATATTTAATTCTTTGGAGAACTGTACTACTCCTTGACTCAAAGTCATACAAGAACACTTGTGGATAAAAGGCAACATCTTTTGTAGAAAGTCTTAGAATTCTAGACTCCTGAATGTTTGATGGAACCTTAAAGATCATGTGTTCCAACTCCTATCTGAACACTTCCTGAACTAGTATATTGGGGAGGTTATAAATAATAACAATATGAAACAGAACATGGTAAATCCATAAAAAATTAATGAAGATCTAAGACTTCATATGTAAATTACTTGGAGACTGTACTATAGGAAAGAATGCACTGGACTGCAAGGCATAAGATTTGGCTGTGTGTGAGTCATGCTTGTACAGTTTACAACAATGTAACACAAGTCTTCTGATTACAAGACTAGCATTCATTGGACTATTCTGATAAGAAAACACTACAAAACCATAGATTTAGTAAGGGTATAAATTCATATGCAGCCTCATATAGCAGAAAGTATATTGGACATAGAGTCAGCACATCTGAATTGGGCTCTCAGCTTTGCCATTTATCACCTGGGTATTAATGAAAACTTATTGAACCTCCCAGGTTCTAGTTTCCTTATCTATGAAATGAGGCAGTTAACAAAAATGACTTCTCAGATACCTTCCTACTCTAATCTTTTATGATTTTATGAAAACATAAACCACATAAAATAAGGTATGCCTACTAATTATTAAAACTCTTTTTAATATCACCTTGATTTTGTCTTCATTACTTCAGTAGAGTGTTCCCAAATCATTTTACTTTTAAAATTATTTTTGGTTGTTCTATTAAATTTTATGTAATAAATATTTAACAATCATTTTCTAAAATTTTGAGTTCTAAATTCTTTCCCTCACATTGCATCTCTCCCCTTTGAGATGCCACACAATTTGATGTAGATCATACATATGAAAACACATTTTCATATTTTCCATGTTGTCAACAAAAACACAAACAAAACAATAAAAATAAAGGAAGGAAAAAATATGCTTCAATCTGTGTTCAGAGCTTATCAGTATTCTCTCTGGAGGTGGATAGCATGTTTCATCATGGGTTCTTTGCAATTGTCTTGGATCTTTGTTTTGATAAGAGTAGCTGAGTCTTTTACAATTTATCATTCTTATAATATTATTGTTATTATGTACAAAGTTTTCTTGGTTCTACTCACTTTACTCATGAGTTCATGTGAGTCTTCGAAGATTTTTCTGAAACCATTCTGTTAATCATTTTTATAGCATAATAATATTCAATCACAATTATATCATACAACGTTTTCAGTCAGTCCTCAGTGGTTGGACATCCCTTTGATTTCCCATTCTTTGCCACAGCATATAAATGCAAAAAATGCTTCTATTAGCATTTTTATACAAGTAGATTTTGCCCCTTTTCTTTGACCTCTTTGGGATACAGTCCTAATAGTGACACTGCTGGGTCAAAGTGCTAGAATTAGATTTAGAGTTAGGGGTTAGGATTAGAATTAGTTCTCTGAGTGTCATTTTAAATTGTTAGCGTTAGGATTCTGCAGAATGGTTAGACTAGTTTAAAACTCTAACAAGGCATTAGTGTCCAATTTTTTCATATGCCATGCAGCATTTGTCATTTTTCTTTTCTTCCCTGTTAGCTCATCTTAGAGGTGTGGGGTGGCATCTCATATTAGTCTTTATTTGCGTTTCTCTTCTCAGTAGTGATTTGGGCCATGTTTTCTTGTAACTATTAATACTTTTGATTTCTTCCTTTTAAGGCTTATTGTTGTATATCTTGACCACTTGTCAATTAAGAACTGACTCTTCCTTTTCTAAGTATGGCTTGGTTCCCTATATATTTGAGAAATGAAGTCTTTATCAGAGACATGCTGTAAAAATTGCTTTCTAGCTTTCTAATGTCTTCTTGTCTTGGTTGCATTGGTTTTGTTTGTGCAAAATTTTTTAATACAATCAAAATTATCCATTTTACATATTATAATACTCTGTCTTGTTTGGTCAAAAATTCTTCATTTCTCCATAGATCTAATAGGTGAATTATTCGTTCCTCTCCTGATTTGCTTATGGTATGACTCTTTATGTCTAAATCATATACCCATTTTGACCTTCTCTTGGTAAATAGTGTAAGATACTATTCTATACTTAGATTTTGCCATACTCTTTTCCAGTTTCCCCAGAACATTTCATAAAATAGTAAACTTGTATTCCAGATGCTAGAGTCTTTGATTTTATCAAATACTAGATTGCTATGGTCATTTTCTACTGCATCTTGCATACCTAATCTATTCTACTAATCCAACACTCAGAATTGAGAAATATATAAGTCGTACCCGTTTTCTAAGCTAGGAATAGGTACACACTATTTATCTGTATGCCCTTGTCATGTTATACAACAATTATTTTATAACTATAAATCAATTACCATATTAAGTATAAAAATAGCATGTTATATATCAATTGTGGAATTGTGCCTGACTCCTCCTTACACTTTCCATAAAGGAGCTTGAATCTATAGTCCAGGCAGTTGATTTAAAATGGCTAATTAGCCTTCAATATTGAGAGGTGCTTCAAAAATATAGACACTTCAGGCTGTTGCAGTAGATTCAAGAACAAAGCCAGAATGGCTCAAATTATGCGAGGATTGGAAAAAGTGGGAAGGCCAGAGTGTCACGTATGAAATCTGAAATAAAGAGGAATCAAAGGTTCAAGGTAAGCATCCAGATTTATTAAGCAGTGCAGCCAATTGCATAACCAATAGGGACCAGGCCTCCGTTGGCCCATGAATATAGGGGGAGAGAGATTTTTATGTATTAGAATATCACAATAAGCAAAGCAAAAATAGGAAGTTTACTTAGGAAACTTGACTTCTAATTGGAAGAAAGTTTGGGGGCTTTCAAAGTTGAGAGATGAAGTGCCAATGGTGAATATCCCATAAATTAGAAAAAGAGGTATCCCCTCACTTCAAATTATGTATTCAGTCAGAGGAACATGGATACAAAAACTAATTGACAAATATGAGACTAATTTCCAGTTAAGATGCATTGGTTGCTTGAGAAAACTTCTTGCCTCAGTCTTCAGATATGACTGAATGTCTGATTAGCATAGCCTACATCCTTTGGCAGAGGTGTGACAGCTTCCAAGCCACTCAGGGCTAGGTTCAAAAAATGCAATAAAGTTTTCTCACAATTCCCCTAATTGAAGAAAGTTTTCTTACAGGAATTGGAATAGGTCTATCATTCAATAGAAAGGGGACTGATCCATAGTTGAGTCACAACATAGCATCAGTGTACTTCACTCAGTTTTCACAATTACCTCAAGGGTCCCCACCAAGGGAGAGAGGAAGAAGGTGGTACCACTGATAGACTTCACTCATCTCTCAGTCTTACTGAGGCTTGGCTCTAGAATTGTCTTTGAGAATTTCATGTCACATTCTCCACTTATGTTTCCTAATACCAGGCTCTTTCTTACCTCATTCAAGGAGTTGAAACAGTTGTGGAGGTTTTAATTTAATTTAGCAAGCTAAATTAAGTCAGAGTGAAAGTCAGAGTGAAAAAAGCCACTATTTTTTCCAGTTATGATTAGAATAATTGTTTGAACCATCATTTGTATCCCCTCCCCCACATCTCAACCCTCATGGAATTATCAACATCCTCTTGAACCAGGTCATGTTTCTGGCTTGAACACTAATGGTCAGGTGATTCCCTTAAATGTGATAAAACACCTATGTGACTCCCTAGGTTGCATACAAGAGACCCTGGTTAGTGTCTTTGGCAGCTTGATCAGGATAAATTTGGAGATTTAACCTACGGTCTGCCATTGCATACTGTCCCTCTGATACTTGAAATGTGAATGTATCCACAAACAACAAAAATTATTTTTTCTACTGTAGGTTGTTTCTCACTGTCCCTGTGATGCACTGTGTGCACCTAGATCTCCTATGGGATGAAGCCAACCAAAATAGAAAAGACAATCAACTATTAATAGCATCATGGAATTACAGCAAAAGGGGAATTAGAGATCATCCAGTCCAACCCCCTTATTTTGCAAACGAAGAAACTGAGGCCCGGATTGATTAAGTAATTTGTTCAAAATTACACAGAGAGTTGATAGTTGGGAGAATTGTCATTTAATCCCTGTGTATTACCACCAGACATATTGCTCTTTCCCCTATATTACACTATCTCCCTCCTGTAAAACACTTTAACATTATAAGAAGACAAGTCATTCCCCAATTGATAAATGATCAAAGAATATGAACAGATAGTTTTCAGAGGAAGAATTTAAAGCTATCTATGGTCATATGAAAAAATTCTCCAAATCACTATTGATTAGAGAGATGCAAGCCAAAACAACTCTGAGGTCCCACATCACACCTGTCAGATTAGCTAACATGACAAAACAGGAAGACGATAAATATTGGAGAAGATGTGGGAGAGTTGAAACACTAATTCATTGTTGGTCAAGCTGTGAGCTGACCCAATCATTTTGGAAAGCAATTTGAAACTATGCCCAAAGGGCTACAAAAATGTACATACCCTTTGACCCAGCAATATTGCTTCTAGGAATGTATCCCAAAGCGATCATAAAAATTGGAAAAGGCCCCACAGGTGCAAAAATAGCAGCTTTCTTTGTGGTGTCCAAGAACTGGAAATCGAGGGAACGCCCATCAATTGGAAAATGACTGAACAAGTTGTGGTATATGAATATAGTGGAATACTATTGTGCTATAAGAAAGGATGAACAGGAGGACTTCAGAAAATCCTGGAAAGACTTACATTGAACTAATGTTGAGTGAAAGGAGCAAAACCAGGAGAACATTATACACAATAGCAGTCACAGCATGTGAGGACTCTTTCTGATAGACAGCCCTTCGCAGGAATGCAAGGTTCTAAAACATTCAAAAAGGACTCTTGAGGCAAAATGCCATCAACATGGAGAGAAAGATCTATGGAATCACAATGTAGAATTAAGCACACTATTTTCTCTTGTGTTGCTTTATTTTGGTTGCATTTTTTTCATGGTTTCTCTAATTCATTTTAATTCTTCTGTGCAATATGACTAATGAGTTAATATGTTTGATAAGAACATATGTGTAGAACTCATATAACATTGTATGCTGTCTTGGGGAGTGAGGGAAAAGAGCAGAAGAGAAAATTTAAGACTGCGGAAAAATGAAAAAAATTAATTTAAAAAAACTCTTACATTATTTCTGGATTAAAATACTATTAACTGAAAATCAGTGTAAGCTTTTGGGAAAAGGTTTTTATTTCATTTTGGGGACTGGCACTTCTTATAAAAAGAATGTACCATCCTAGAGGGCAGGGACTGTTTTATATGGTCTTCGTTGTATTCCTTGTACCTTAGTGTGCCTTCAGCATAAAAGCTTCTAAAAATGCTTGCTAAATTAAATTAACCTGGGGAAAATCATGTGAGATGTTCAAGAATTAAATTTCCTCATCTGTAAATAATTTCCATCTATTTTGCTCACGGAAATACCACTAAGTCCAGAAATGGTGGCTTGTGAAAAGTAAAGTATTGTAGTTTTGTTTCCATTCTGTCTACCACTCAAGAGCTCCACTAATTCTATCCTTTTACACCCTCAGAATTCCTTGATGAGGTCTGAGGGATTTTCTATTTAGAAGTTTTGCAGAAATGTGGGAAAATAAGTTTATCTATATTTTTATGAATTGTACAATGAGTAGATACAAGTTATAATTCCATGTACTGAGTAAAATTAATTCATGACTCTGGCTATGAAGGACAAGAAAACATTCCCCTATGAAGGACTTTCTTCAGGGCCCCATTAATATCTCTGTTCCTCAGACTGTAGATAAAGGGGTTCAGCATGGGAGTCACCACTGTATACATCATAGAAAAGGTGATGTCTTTGATATTAGAGTTACTGGAGGAAGGTAGAAAGTACTGGCCAATGATTGTCCCATAATATAATGACACCACAGAGAGGTGGGAGCCACAGGTTGATAAAGCTTTGCAGATCCCCTTGGTGGAGGGTATCTTCAGGATTGTGGCAAGAATACGGATATAAGAGACAAGGACACATATTAATGGCAGCGTAATGACTGCTACCCCTACAGTGAATATCAGTAGTTCATTGAGGGAAATATCTGAGCAGGATAGCTTGAGCAAAGCAGCCAAGTCACAGAAGTAGTGGGCTATGGTGTTGTCTGCACAGAAGGACAGTTGGACCAGGGGAAAGGTGTGGGTCAAGGAGTGGGCACAGGAGAGGATCCAGGACCCAACTACCAGTAGGATGCATAGTTCCTCACTCATAACAGTGGTATAGTGGAGAGGGTGGCAGATGGCAACATAGCGATCATAAGCCATTGCAGTGAGCAGGAAGCTGTCAAGATCAGTAAAGAATATGAAGAAATACATTTGTGAGATACAGCCATTGTAGGAAATGGTCTGACTCCCTCTCTGCATGTTTACCAGCATCCTAGGGAGGGTCACTGAAGAGAAACAGAGATCAGTGAAGGCCAAGTGACTAAGGAAGAAATACATAGGGGTATGGAGGCAAGGGTCTAATCTGATCAGTAAGATGATAAGCAGGTTCCCAAACAGTGTGGTGAGATACATACTCAGGAACAGGATGTAGAATAACACCTGTTGCTGTGGTCTGATGAGAAGTCCTAGGAGGAGGAATTCAGAGACATTCGTCTCATTGTCTCTTTCCATGCTGTTTTACTAACTGCCAGAAGAAAAAGGAATCAGAAATAAATACCACTGAGTCACAGAAATCATAGAGTATTGAATATCCTATGCTTCATACACATCAGTCATAAAGTCACAAATGGTTAGACAAGATTTAGAACACAGACTTTATAATGTTAGAGTTAAGAAGGACCTTAGAACATAAAGTGTTAGAGAAAGAAAGAGCTTTAGAAGTGACAATGGTAACACTATGATATAAAATGCTAATGATGAAAAGTACATCAGAGTATAGTGAGAACAATATAATATTTGGATGAAATTGTAATCTACAGTGTTATGAAATAAAACATGTGATATTAGAATTACAAGGGACTTTAGATCATAGCATGTTAAACCATCGACTCCATGGACTATGTTCGTCCTATTACAAAATAGTGCCTTTGTAATCTACTGTAAAAGCAAGCAAGATAGGATTTGTGTTGTGGTCTTTTGGGAGTTCAGTTTCTCACGTCATTGAAGACATATGAAGGATTGATCTCCTTTGAACCCTGACAATTTACAGTTGTGCTGAGTCATGTAGGTTTTGTACTTACTGGCTCTGAGCCAATCAAAAACTGAATCTTTGTTATATATCCTGGGAGGTTTGTATTTTGCTTTGGGAGATTTGCTTATGAGAAAGACCTTTTTATTCCCTGGAAGGGACTCTGAGTAGCCATTTGTTAAGAGCCCCTCAACTACTCGGAGTTTTGTGCTCCTCTAGTTGGTGTATGTAGGTGGTTATATTACTTTGTTCAGATAGAAAGAGCCCTGTCTGTTGAATCTGTATGCTAATTTCTCTACTTGGTTTTACTTTTGTCTAGTTAAAGTAAGATTGTTGACCTCTTAAAAGTTGCTTTCTTTTATCAAACAAGATCAAAGAACTTATACTAGCAGTCCATCCTGAGTTTGCTAGGGTGCTTACTAATATATGTACCAGTACAGTCTGTTTAACAAGTTTCTCTCTTATTTAGAGACAAAAATTATCCTGCTGTGACTGTCTCTGGGTGCTTATCACATGGAGTCTACATTGAGAGACAACAGGTAGGGAAATAAGATGCTTTCCTACACACCTGATTCCCCTCTCCAAAAGACCATTTCTTATAGATAGCATACAGCCTTACATTTCCTCATAATACATATAGAGATGGAGGGGCAGCTAGGCAGTGAAGTGGATAGAACACCAGTGCTGGTGTCAGAAGGACTTGAGTTCAAATCTCACCTCAGACACTTGACACTCACCAGCTGTGTGACCTTGGGCAAGTCACTTAACCCCAATCGCCTCCTCCTCGGTCATCTCCAGTCATCCTGATCAATATCTTGTTATTGGATTCAGATGGTTCTGGAGGAGAAGTAAGACTGGTGACCTCCACAACTCCCTGTCACTCAAAACAAATGCAAGTTCAAGTCATGTCATTATTTCTTTGATGCCATGGTCTTTTTCAGCAATGAAGGACAAACACAAACACAGAAATGGAAGAGGCCTCTGAGATCATCTTGTCCAATTCCTTATCTCATAGTTAAAATACTGATGCTAAGACAGTGACTCGCCCAAGTTGGTAAATAGCTGCACTTATATTTGAACCTAGGGGACACATGACCTCTATTATAAATAAATCTTATTTTTATTTTATTTTGCATCTTATTGCTCATCAAAGTTCCCTCACAGTGGGTCATTATTATGTGGAAGTGACCCTGGATTCTCTATGCCAGCTAGTGTATCAGAAACTCTCACAATCCATACCAAGCTGAAAAGACTTCATATATTGACCCTAAGATGACTAAATATCTCATGTTTGAGAAGCCGCATAAAGAGTTTTATGGATAGGAAGGAAGCTCAGTGCAAACGCTGGGTCTGGGGCCAGGAAGATCTGAATTCAAACATAGCCTTACACATTTATAGCTGTATGACCTGGACAAGTCATTTAAACTCCATTTGCCTTAATCCTCTGGAGAAGGAAATTATAAAATACTCCACAATCTTTGCCAAGAAAACCCCATGTATAGTATTGTCATTCTATGGTCCATGGGTCATACTCATAAAGAATTGGACATAATTGAAGAACAACAAAAAAGATACTTGCTGTGTGACTGTGGATGAGTCACTTAGCAAATTAATGCCTCAAGCAATATTCTAAGACCAAAAGTTGCCAAGTATGTATCAATCTACATTAATCTATGTTTCTTCCCTGAAAATTCTCTATTCTAATGAAATTACAACTCACAAAATGTTCAGTGTATTCTGCCTCCTACATTAGAAAATCTATCTAATTGTGACATGGAGATGATGGCTTGAAAAGCCTATGCCAGGAGAACACAAATTGAACCTTGCTGCTTAACTCTTTGGCTTTGTGTTTTGACTACACTCAGACAAATATGTTTCTAAGAAGGCATCAGGCTAAGTAAAGAAAGAATCATGACTAGAAGGCTGCTCTCAAGGTAATGAATGGTTGCCTCAGTAACTCATGAAGATACTCTATGAAAGCATGGAGTGGTGGCCATCAATGGAGGGAGAATCTATATAGAAGAAATCCTGGATTCTTACTGTGTATTCTGTTCCAAAAAGAAATAAATTTGAAGCAGAAAAAATAGTTATGTAGAAATTTTATATGAAAATGAAATATTAAAAATTTTATTTCTAAAAGGGTAAAGGTTTCAGTTTCTTAAAAATTCAGTCATATCACAGGATATCAAACACATTACTGAGAAAACTAAGTCTTTCCTATTTATTTTTGATTCCTTTCATTTCTTAAATCACTTCAAAAATTTCTTTACCCCCAAGAGTTTATGGACTTTTACAAAAATGGAAAGAAAGAATTTCTGATTTTTTTAAGCATGAGGACCCACTCTGGAAATTCCCTCTGTCACCACAACTTGCATCCTGTATATGATTTAGTAATTAAATCCTAACTGAAGTTGTTCAGAAAAGCTACATGTAGGAAGCCAAGATGGCAGAGCAGAAAGACACATATACGCTAACGCTTCCCCCACAGCCCACAAAATTCCTATCAAAAATGACTCAATGAATGCTAGAGCATTAGAAGCCACAGAACAACAGAGTGAAAGAGGTTTCCAGCCAAGCATAACCTGGAAGGCCTCCAGGAAAGGTCTATCTCATGAGAGGAGCAGAGCCCAGCCCTGGGAGGAACATGCAGCACTGGGAGGGACAGGACCTGAACAAACCTCTGGGGCAGAATTCCCAGAAGAGAGGGTCCCAAATCCTTCAACCCACAAACGACAAAGAAAGCTCCAAAGGGCAGTGTGGGAGGGCTTTTCCAGCTGGGTGAGAGGGGAATGGGGTTCCCACACACTGGTCCCAGACAGCAGCACAGGCAGGGGCAGCAACAGGAGGTAGACAGCTACTGTAGCAGAGGAAGCAGCCTGGGTCCATTTTCCAGGCAGCTCAGCTTAAAGCCTCTGGTGAAATTGAGCAGCTGATCTGAACCTCAGCACTCAGTGATGGCCCTGCCCCCACCCAAAGCCCCTGAGAGAATTGAGCAGCTGATTTGAATCTTAGCCTTGTTCTGGGGAGATGAGAAGCACTAGGACCCTCCTCTTGACAAAGGATTCAGAAGTCAAGTAACTGATTGGCAAAATGTCCAAAAAAGGGGGAAAAAAATAAGACCATAGAAGGTTACTTCCTTGGTGAACATGTGTCTCCTTCCATCCTTTTAGATGAGGAAGAATAAGGCATACTATCGGGAGAAGCTAATGCCTCTGCCTCCAGCACCCCCAAAATGAAGAAGTGGGCTCAGGCCATAGAAGAGCTTGAAAAGAGAGTCAGCAGCCTGCTCAAGGAGAACCAAAGAAATGCTGAGGAAAATAATACCTTAAAAACAGGCTAATTCAACTGGAAAAAGAGGTTCAAAAAGCCAATGAGAAGGCTTTAGAAAGCAGAATTAGCCAAATGGAAAAGCTCACTGAACAAAATAATTCCTTAAAAAAGAGAATCGGGTTCAGGAAAGCTAATGACTATGACATAAACCAAGCAGCTGGAAAGCAAAAGAACAAGGCATACTGTCAGAGGAAGTCAAGGACTCTGCCTCCAGTACCCCCAAAATGAATATGAAATGGGCTCAGAGTTTATAAAGCTTGTCAACAGCCTACTAAAGGAGAACCAAAAAAAATACTGAGGAAAATAATACCTTTAAAAAGAAGCTAACTCAATTAGAAAAAGAGGTCCAAAAAGTCAATGGGGAGAGGGCTTCAGAAGGCAGAATAAGGCAAATGGAAAAGGAGGTTCAAAAGTTCACTGAACAAAATAGTTCTTTAAAAAAGAGAATCAAGTTCAGGGAAGCTAATAACTATGAGATAAACCAAACAGTTAAAAAACAAAACTAAAAGTTTGAAAAAATAGAGGATAATGTGAAATATCTCATAGGAAAAATAACTGACATGGAAAATAGATCCAGGAGAAAAAATTTAAAAATTTTGGGACTGAGAAAGCCACGATCAAAAAAAGAGCCTAGACATTACCTTCCATGAAATTATCAAGGAAAACTACCCTGATTTTCTAGAACTAGAGGGCAAAATTAAAATTGAAAGAATTCACTGATCACCTCTTGAAAGAAACCCAAAAAGAGAAACTCCTAGGAATATTGTGGTCAAATTTCAGAGTTGCCAGGTCTAGTTGAAAATATTGCAAGCAGCTAGAAAGAAACAATTCAAGTATTTGTGGAAATACAATCAGAATAACAGAGGATCTAGCAGCTTCAACATTAATGGATCAAAGGGCTTGGAATAGGATATTCTAGAAGTCAAAGGAACTGGTATTAAAGCCAAGAATCACATACCCTCAAAAATTGAGTATAATACTTCAAGGGAATAAATGGTCATTTAATGATATAGAGGACTTTCAAGCATTCATGATGAAAAGAACAGAACTGAATAGAAAATCTGACTTTCAAACACAAAAATCAAGAGAAGCATGAAAAGGTAAACAGGAAAGAGACATTATAAAGCTGAACTGTTTACATTCCTACGTGGAAAGATAATATTTGTAACTCTTGAGACTTTTCTCAGTATTTGGGTAGGTGGAAGAATTATACACACACACACACACATACACACACACACAAACACACGTAGAAAATATAGGTTGAGTTGAATCAGAAGAGATGATATCCATAAAAAGTACAATAAAATAAAAATTAAAGGGTGAGGGAGGAAAATATTGAGAGGAGAAAGGGAAAAATGGAATGGGGCAGGCTATAACTCATAAAAGAAATAAGAAAAATCCTGTTCAATGGAGGAGAAAAGGGAAAGGACAAAAAGGGGAAAGTGAAGCTTACTCTCTTCACATATGGTTTAAGAAGGGAATAACTAAACTCACTAAATTTGGTATGAAAATCTATCTTACACTACAAGAAAGTAGGGGAGGAGGGGACAAGTGGGGTGAGAGAGATGATAGAAGGGAGGGCAAGTGGGAGAAGGGAGTAACTAGAAGTCATCACTTTTGGGAAGGAACAAGGTCAAATGAGAATAAAAAAGGGGGGACAGGGTAGAATAGAGGGCAATAGAGTTAGTATTACACAACATGATTATTATGGCAGTCTTTTCCAATACGACACATATATAGCCAGTATTGAATTGCTTGCATTCTCAGCGGGGATGGGTAGGGAGGGAGTGAGAGAAGTTGGAATTCAAAGTATTAGAAACGAATGTTGAGGATTATTATTTCTTTTAACAGGGAAAAAAGAAACACAGGTAATGGAGTATAGAAAAGTTTATCTTGCCCCACAAGAAAAGAGAGAAGATGGGGATAAGGAAAGTGTAGGGTGTTATAGAAGGGAGGGTACATTGAGGGAAGGGGTAATCAGAATGGAAGGTATAATGGGGAGGGGGGAGGGGAGAAATGGGGAGAAAAATTGGAACTCAAAATTTTGTGTAAATGAATGTCAAAATTTAAAAATAAATAAAAAATAGAAAAGAAAAGAAAAACTGCATGTGCTTTAGGGTTTTCATGGCTGTGATTCAAATGGTGTAACAACTTGGGATGAAACTGGGGGAAATAACCATAACCTGAATCACAGTAAAATGTCTTTTAAATGGCTGCCATAATTTGAGGGACTATTCTTCCTATTTCTTAGCTATGTTTTTACAAAATATGGTGGTTTCCAAGTGTTCCGATAGGTATCACTGTGAGTTTAAAATCAGATTCTGTTTAATGAATTAAATTTCTGTTTATAAGTAATCAGGATTATCTGAGATTTCCTCACTGAGGATATTCCTTCCACTGACGCAAATTGTGACCATTCTGTGTCCTAATAGAGTGTCTTTTTATTTTATCTTGGGGAAAAATATTTAATCCTGTGTCCAATCCAGTGACAAACCTTCCTAAACTGAAGTAAACTGGTGTTTGGATAACTGATAAACAATCAGTTGCTAGGCTTTATTTGAAGCATTTAACCTGTGTCAGATGTGTCAGAGCTTTCCCTCTATTTACAGAGCCAATGGCAAAAATGGGAGGAAAAAGGACAATAAACCCAGATTTCACAACAAAACCAAAACTCATGTGGTCTAGGTCTACTTATCAACTAATGTGATGTGTGACCTGGGTCAAGTTGCTCAACCTATCTTGTTCTTGGTTTCTTGATATGTAAAATGTAGAATTAGTTGACCTCCAAAGTCACGTACATACTTAACATAATATGACTCTATTACCATCACTAGGTATCAATTCTCTTTCCATTGCTTCCACATCTTCAGGGCTAATAATTGCCAAGATCTCTGCACCAATTCTATTACACCTTATCTCTGCAGGTATAAAATAATGTGATCAGCAAAGGGTAGATGTTACAGTTTCCTGGTTTAGTCTCTCCTTTCATAAACTTTTCTATAAAGATGGCTTACTGGGTGGAAAAAACTATGCCTCTGCCTCTTACCAGGATGAATGCAAATTTGGAGGTTATTTTAAAATGTCATACTCGAGGCCAGGAAGGTCCCTCTTGGTGCCTCTCCCAATAAATCTAAACTCCTTATGTAAAAGTCAATTCATAACTTTCACGGTAAACCTTGCTTCTTAAAGATGAAGAACCCCCACATTGCAGATGAAAGTGAAAAGAGTCATGGCTTTTGGAGTCAGAGGTTAGACTTTATTAGGCAGCTACCTATATGATTGAGCAAGTCATCAAATACCTCTAAGATTCAGTTTCCTTATATTTAAAATCAGAATCTTAGACTCTCTAAGTTAAATGGATATAGATGTCCTCTAAGGCCCTTTCTGTTTCTAAATAGACAATCTTAGGTTGAAACAAATCCCTTCAAGTGTTCACTTACATATGTCAATAAAGCTCACCTTTCTTGCTAAAGAAGGTCACAATTCTGTTCATAAGGTAGCGATAATCCAAAAACTTCCAAGAGCCAATGATATTCTTGATTGGAGAATAAATGATGTGCTTTCCCTTTAATGAACACATCTAGGCAATCCTGATACTCAGAAGGTATCTGAGCCCTTTGCTCTTTAACTGTGTCTAGCACCCCTGGGTTATCTCTGATTCCAGGTGAAGAGATCTCTACTTGGGGAAATTACACTGACATGCCTCCCATTCAGTGTGGAGATGGAGCTGTCTTAAACATGGAAACCGAAACGTGATCCTTGTTAACTTTAGTATCAGCTACATATCAGCCTTTTTATCCAAAGACCTGCATTCTACATAATCTGAATACATCTTTTTTGCAGAGAAGCAATCCTATATTCTTACCATATTCTAGGTAATATATTCCAGTTAATCAGAACCATCTTTCTCTTTTGCTTCTCCCTGGGAATTTTCCACTGTGAGGGTTAATGTGGCAAGGGAGTTCCTAGTCCCCAAGTTTGCCTTTGATGAATCATATTTCTAGCAAAGAATTCTTGATTTGCTTTCCTATCCCTGTTTTGACTCATGCATAGATTCTGCCTATAGTTCTATATCACATGGGTCATAAAGTTGCTTCCTATTAGTCAGTCATTATATTTAGATTCTGAATATACATTTAATATCATTGGATATAGTGTCTCTTCACAGTTGCTGCATAACAGATTTATGCAAAGCCATCCTTGAAAGGATTTCTGAGAAGCAAATCAGTTTTTTTTTTGGAATGTTGACCTCTTGCCACACAGTGACAGTATCACAAGGCCCCAGATACTTGGAAAGGAAGCATCCAGTCACAGATACTCTCCTCCAATTGTTTCCCTAATTCTACTAGTATAGTGGCCACAGGTAATCCTAAAGCCAGGAAGTGTTTTCCTCAGAAAAGTCACAGTAGAAAAGCACTTTTCCTGTTGCCTAGAGAGTCTCACCTGGGCCTTAATCTCACAAGAGTGAGGTAGAATAATTAAATTTACTGAATCCAGTAACAGTCTTCCTCTTCTTTCTCAATAGGATTTGTAATATCAGTCAGTGAAAAGCAGCCTCTCAGAATAACTTACTGCTCTCCACCACCTTTAATGCTAACAGTATTTTCAACTGTATCACAATCTCCGTTCAGTCCTAAGAACAATCCTTCCTATGGATGGGAGATTTAGCTAGATTGTACAGGATCAAATAGATTCTATTGCAGCTGAATCTGCAGGATACTTTATCACCACTTAAATATCTTCTTGGATATACTATGTCCTAACTCCCAGACTATACAAGACTTTTCTGTGGACCACACAATACCCAGAGAAAACAGGAAATGGAACATAGACTCCTATATCACTATCCTCCTCAGAGATACAATAACCAGGACTATACTCAAAATATCAGAAAAGAGTGGAAAGTAAAATCACAGATCACCGCTATTAAGCCACCACAGGCTTCTTGGAGCCTTACTTATACTTCCCTTCCCTCATAAATTCTATTGTAGTTATTGATGAGATGGGCCAATCTGACTAGGGCTCAGATGAATCATAGGCAGGGGACTCTTCAGCCAGGCTGGTTTTGGGTGCTCTACTTCTTACTTCTGTTATACTGACTGATCATCAATAATGCACAGTTCAAAATAATTCCAAAGTGAATTTCTAGGCTAAAGATTAACTGAATTTCTTTACTTCTGTGCTTTGTAGCAGCACTCATATGCATAAAATGACCAAAACACGTTAATGGCATTATCCACACGTAAGATTGTCTTATTATCAAAATCAGGATCCAATAACACATGCATATTTAAAATATTCATTGCAAGGTCTCTGTTCAAACACATGCATGATATGCATAGACATACATATAATTGAAGATATATTAATATTTATAAATATATGTTTTATAATACATATATATTCATATACATAATATATGTGTGTGTATATAAAATGAGTATCAGAAGGGAACTCAAACGTCATGCTATCCAATCCATAACAAAAATACAAACCTTGTCAGTATAACTTTTAACCAGAGTTTACTCAGACTGAATCTCTCTCGGCACTAGCAATTCACCACTTATGCAATCAGTTGCTTTAATTTTGGGTCCTTTAATTCCAATGGAGTTCTTTAACATTACAGTCTTCAACATAGTTGAAGGAAACAATTATGTTCACCTACATCCTCTCTTCTGAAGGATAAATTTCCTCAATGTCATGACTACTTGAACCACAAGCTTATGCAGATAAGGGCTTATGACAGAATCAGTCAATCAGAGTTTAAGGATGTAAAGGGACCTCACAGACCTTCTGGTGGAACTCAAACATAAAAAATATGTCCACTACAAAATGCGAAACAAGTGGCCTATCAGCTTTCACCTGAAATTCTCTAGGAAGAAGAATCTATTCTATTCAGAGGCATCCCATCCCACTTTAGGGCAGTTCTTATTGCTAAGAAATTTTTGTCATATTGAACCATATGCCATGCCACTACAACTTTCACCCATCGCTCCCAATTCTGCACTTTGAATTAAAGCAAAACAAACCAATACCATTTTCATATAACAGTCCTACAACTATATGAAGACAACTGTCAAGCTCCCCCAAAGTTTTCTCTTCTTTAGGCTGAACTTTTTAGCTCTTTCAATATCAATATCCATAATTCAATTCAATTCAATATCAATAATCCACTTAATACAGTCTTGCTCCACATTGTGGTTTCCTTTCTATTGGTATGCTCCAACTTCTCAATGGGGCATCAAACACCAAAGGGAATCCTACAGATGTTGTCTGACTAGAGCAGATACCAACAGGGCTATTTCTTTCCTTGCTCTGGATGCTGCACCTCTTGATGTAGTCCAACCATCTTACCATTGTTATATTGCATACCATAACACACCTTTGACTGACTTTGACTTTGCAGTCCACCAAGTCTCCTAGATCTTTTTTTCACACAACTTATTGCTTAGCCATGTCTTCTCCATCTTGAACTGGTAGAGTTGATTTTTTGAGGTCAAATGGAGTATTTTACATTTATTTCTATTAAATTGTAAGGTATTGGATTTGGACTATCTTTCTGATCTTTCTGCTATTTTTTTTGTAAAACTGAACTGGGGCCAACAGTTGTTCAACTTGTGAGAAAAGAATCAAGGAGCTCAGAGAATGCAGTGCAGCAAAGATGGTATTAGGAGTCAGAAGAACTGAGTTCTGTGACTTGACTTTGTGACTAATTCACTTATTGATATTGACCTTAAACTCACCTTTCTTGGCTTCAGTTTTCTTCCCTGTTTAATAGGTAGTTCATACTTGATTACTTTTTATGATTCCTTCCCTCTCTAACATTTTAAGGTCCTTTCCAGTTTGAAGATTCAAAATAGCTTACATTTTCATAGAGCTTTGTGGCTCTATTGTCTGACATCCTAATAAGGTGTTATTGAGCTTTTTTTTCAAAAAAGGAAACTGAAGTTCAAAAGGTGAGATGATTAGACCAAAGTTGAACTGCTAAATAATTTACCAAGTTGGAACTAAAACTCAGATCTTTTGATGCCAAGTATGATGGTCTTTCTGCTATTTGATGCTATCTGTCCATTCCAATTTTTTTAGATTTTAACATTCTATATTCTTAGGTCCCTTTGATTTCTGATTTCCTTTGATTTCAGTAAATTCCAGAAGCTTCTTATTATCTCCAGGATCAAATCCAAAATGCTCTGACATTCAAAACCCTCCATAACCTAGCCCCTTTCTATGTCTCCAGTCTCCAAACATGTTATATATATTCTTCAATCCAATGAAACTGATCTCCTGGTTATTCCTGGAATAAGACACTCCACCTCTTACCTCAAGGACTTTTCTATGACTGTCTCTCATGTTTGGAATGTACTCCCTCGTCTCTGCCTACTGACTTCTTTGGTTTTCTATAAGTCTCAACTAAAATCCCATCTTTCACAGGAAGTCTTTCCCAACTCCTCTTAATTCTAGTGCTTTCCTCTGTTAAATTATTTTCTACTTATCCTGAATGTTTATTTGAATATGAGTGTTTGCACATTGTCCTTCCCATTATATTGCGAGATCCTTGAGGGCAGGAACTGTCTTTTACCTCTTTTTTTGTGATCCCAGCATTTAGCACAGTGCTTAGCACAAATTAGGCACTTAATAAATGTTTATTGATTGATTCAAAAATCATTTCCATCTTTCATATTTCATGTTCCATGTTTTAGCAGTCTATGGTCTAACATGGTGATTCAAATAAACTGGGACTCAGAAGACATGAGTTCAAGTTCAGACACTTACTAGCTGGGTGACACTGTGCAAGTCACTTTATACTTCTCAGTCTCAGTTTCCTCATCTGAATATGGGAATAATATCACCTACCTCACAGCATTCTTCTGAGCATTAAATGAGATAATATTTGTAAAATACTATGCAAACCTAAAAGTGCCATAAAATGCTAGCCATTATTAGGCATTATTCTTTTTTAAATCTGAGAAGCAGAACAGTATTTTGAGTCAGTATTTCTCCCTCTATAACACACACACACACACACACACACTCATGCATGCCACACAAACATACAAACACACATTACTTCAGTAAGGATGTCCAAAGCTATCTAATGTGTTCCTTCATGGGATAAATTCAGATGTTCTCAGCTCCAGAGCACAGAACTTCTCACCAGGATACATGAGAATCTGGAAGGAACAGCAGAATTCAAATCTTCAGAATTCTGGAATGCTCACAGGGGATGGGGAGGTGGAGGAAGCATGGCATTTGTTGGGAAACTCCTCTTCATTCCCCTTCACCACCAACAGAGATTGGGGCTCCTGCTTTATCAATCAAAGAAGGAACCAGGAGGTGGGAGACAATGCTCCCAAGATTCTAGTTAGAAATAAACATGGAGTAATTGCCTAATTCCCCTATAGGCTCCTTATGAAATGGATATGCTGGCATTGGGGGAAGGCAAATGTTTGATCAGGGACTGGAGAAGACAATACTGTAGGCCCTTGGGAAAAATACCTTTGGAATGTCCATCCTCGCTCCTCTGGGCCTGTGTAAAGAGATGATCAGCTTCTTATTCTCCAGCTCAAAGCTACTTCTCCTGCAAGCCTCATTCATTAATGCCACCAGTCCTGGCCCAGACTCTTGGACATCCATAATCAACCAAAACTTGGATTTTTCAGATTTTGGGAGGAACCTTCCTCACCTTCATTTTAGTTTGGATATGGTCATGGGTTAAAATACTAATGAACAAAGGAAACATATAAAGGAAACTCTGTGAAAACAGGGTTTGTTTTATTTATATTTGTATCCCCAGCACCTAGCACAATGCTTGGGCACAGAACAGACAGCATATAAATACTTGTTGACTGAATAATAAACTAATATTTTTTTTAAAAAATAACTGGCAATGCCTTAGCACTTTAGAGTTTATTGATTCTTTTTCATCCAAACAACTCTGAGGGTCACATAGTAAATCTTCATCCCTGTTTTGCAGATGGAAACCATTGCAGTGTGGAGTATAGAGAAGAATTCATTCATTGCATCATTGCAATCATTGTGTTCATTGCATCATGACCAATGGCAGTTCAGAAAGTAGAAATGATTTGCTTAGGATTACATTGTTCATTCATTCAATAAATACCTGTATTCAGCAGCTTTAATGGCCAAGGCTGTAGGCTGTTTTGAGGATATTCAAATCCGCTCATGATCCCCTTGATGTTTCTGGATGTTTCCCTTTAACAATGCAAGGAGCTGCTCTTCCACGCCTACCTATCCTTTGAGATTCTTTTCCATGTATGTCCATAAGTTTATCTCTAGGTTTCCCTCAACACACTAGGTTCCATCCTTCCTTTCTTCTGATATAACCATGAAGAACTCAATCTGCCCCTCTGTCATCCCTCTTTCCTACTCCGTGGCCAAACCTTTCTCTTCTAATATTTTCTTCAGGTCTTTAAGAGTCTTTATTTGTCCTATGTTGCAGCATTCTCACATCCATCACGCACATTTCAAGTAACTTCTCGGTTGTACTAATTTTGAATTCTTTGGGGCACTGAAGTGTTCCATGATTCAAAGTCATATCAGAACATGGGGTGGATAAAAGGCAAGTTTTTTTAAATCTTGGAATTCTAGATTCCTGAATTTTGATGGAAACTTAAAAGTTATCTCTTCCAATTCCAACCTGAACAGTTTCTGACCTTGTAGAGACGGCGGTTGGGTTGTAAATAATTACAATATGGAAGAGGCCACAGAAAGGCCATAAAATACATAAATAATGATCTAAGACTGTTCATATGGAAATGACTTTCAGATTCTGTACTATAGGCACTAACGCACCGGACAGGTGTAAGATCCGGCTGCACATGAGCAGTGTTTCTACAATTCACAACAGAGGAAATCAAGGCTTCAGCCTGTAAGACTCGTGTTCATTTGACTGTACTGATTAGAATACCCTGTTAAACCGTAGACTTATTAAGACTACAAAAGTATGTGTATCCTCATTTATCAGAAAGAACATTGGACGTGAACTCTCAGCTTTGCCACTTACCACCTGGACAGCCATGAGAAATTTCTTGAATCTTTTTGATTCTTGTTTCCTTATCCATGAAATGAGGCAGTAAGACAAAAATACCTTCCTACTCTAATCTTTTATGATTTTGTGAAAACATATAACATGTAAAATACCATACTTATTCCTCGATGTTAAAACCCCTGTTTAACGTAATGTTCATGTTATCTTCACTATTCAATGCAGTGTTCATAAATCATTTTATTTTAAATATCATTTTTGTTTAATCAAAAACTTCCCAATTATATGTAAAAAAATTAGCAACCATTTTTTGAAATTTTGAGTTCGAAATTCTTTCTCTCCCATTGCCCCTCTCCCTCTTTGAGAAGGTAAAGCATTATACATGTGGAGTCATGCAAAATACGTTTCCATATTAGCCATGTTGTAAAAGAAAACACAAAATAAAACAATAAAAATAGAGAAATTTTTTAAAGTATGCTTCAATCTGTATTCAGAAATCGTGAGTACTCTCTCTGGAGGTGGATAGCATTTTTCATCATGCATTCTTTGGGATTGTCTTGGATCATTGGCTTGATTAGAATAGCTAAGTCTTTCACAGTTGATCATCCTTACAAAGTTGCTATTACTGTATACAATGTTATCCTGGTTCTGTTCACTTCACTTTGCATGATTTCACATGAGTCTTCTCAGGTTTTTCTGCAACCCATCTTGCTCATCATCTCTCATAGTAAAATAGTATTCCATTCAGTCATACACCACAACTTTTTTCAGTCATTCCTCAAATGGATAAAATAACTCTCTAATAATTGTTTTAATTTTATCTTCATTGGTTTATTCATTCTTTTCATTTTTGATACTAGTAATTTGTTTTTCTGCTTTCTTTTTTTAAATCACATAAGCCAATAATTTATCTATTTTATTTTTCATAAAACCAGCTCTTAGTTTTTTATTAGTTCAATGGTTTTCTTGTTTTCAATTTTATTAATCTCTCCTTGATTTTTAGGATTTCCATTTTGGTATTTAAATGGAGATTTAATTTTTTTTCTAGTTTCTTAGTTTCATGCCCAATTCATTGATCCTCTCTCCCTCCTTCCCTCCCCCGCTCACATACACACACACACACACACACACACACACACACACACACACAAACACACATACACATACATATTTAGAGATATATGTTTTCCCCTAGGTACAGCTTTAGCTCCATCCACAAGTTTTAGAATATCGTCTAATAGTTGTCATTTTCTTTAATGAAATTATTGACTGTTTCTATGATTTGTTCTTTGACCACTGATTTTTTAGAATTAGATTATTTAGTTGCCAATTAACTTTTAATCTATGCTTCCACAGCTCTTTATTAAATGTAATTTTATTGAATTGTAGTCTGAAAAAGATTCATTTAATATTTCTACTTTTCTGCATTTGATTGTGAAGTTTTTATGTCCTAATACATGGTCAGTTTTTGTGAAGGTGCTATGCACAACTGAGAAAAAGGTATACTCCTTCCTATTCCCATTCAGTATTCTCCAGAGGTCTATCATATGCAAATTTTCTAATATTCTATTCATTTCCTTGACTTCTTCCTTCCTTATTTTATATTTAGATCAATCTATCTTTGAGAGGGGAAATTTGAGATCCTCCACTAGTACAGATCCACTTTCTATTTCCTTTTCTATTCATTTAACTTTTCCCTTAAGAATTTGGATGCTATGGTGCATATATGTTTAGTATTGATATTGTCTATGGTGTCTTTTAGCAAGACGTAGTTTTATTGCTTATCCCCTTTAATTAGGTCTATTCACTAGCCCTGCTTTTGTTTTTACTTCAGTTAGAACACTCTGCTCTAGGCCTTTATTTTATCTTTAAGTGCGTCTCTGTGTTTCAAGTGTGCTTCTTGTAAACAACATGTTGCTGAATTCTGGTTTCTAAGACATTCTGCTATTCACTTTTGTTTTATGAGTGAGTTCATCCCATTTACTTTCACGGTTATGATTATTAACGGTACAAATTGATATTCCTCAAGGGCAATACATCAAAAATTAAATAATAATTCCTTGATTTGACATTTGGATCTCTTCACAACCTGGACCTTTCCTATTTTTCTTGTCTTCTTATACATTACTCCCCTCTACTTACTTTATAATACACTCATACTTGCCTATTTGTTTTAGTGCCCACATGATTCCCCATTTCCATTGTCTGTGCCCTCCAGGACTCATCTTCCACTCTCAGAATACTTAGTTTCCTTCAAAACAATTCAAGTATCACTTTCTATACAAAATCTTTTCTGATATCCCAGAATGATAGTGTATGCCTTCCTCAAAGTACCTTGTATTCAGTTTATTATACATATATGTGTATATATATGGAGATATAGCTATATCCATATTTTTTCATCTCTCCCACTAAAATATAACCTCCCTAAGGGCAGGGCTACTTAACTTTTGTCTTTGTCTGTGACAGGTGATACTTTCAGGACTAACAGGTTTAGGTCGTCACTTGAAATAGGCAAGATAAGATGGGAAAACTCCTTAGTAATTACCATCGCTTCTATTAAAATAGGCAGGGAGATGGTAAGTCAGTCAATTAATAAACATTTATTAAGCATCTGCTAGGTTCCATGCACTGTGATAAGTGCTAAAGATACTTTAAAAAGGCAGAAGACTAGTACCTACCTTCAAATAGCTCATAGCCTAATATGGGAGACAACAATAAAAAATGTATACAAGCAAATGATACATAGGACAAATAGGAGAAAGTTAAGAGACAGAAGGCACTGGAAATGAGAGCGCTTGGGAAAAGCTTCCTTTAGAAGATGGGATTTTAGTTGAGACCTAAAGGAAGTCAGAGAAGATGAAGAGGGAGGACATTCTAATTATGGCAAACAGCCAAGGAATATACCCTGAGCTGAGAGATGAAGTGTCTTGTTCCTGTAACAGTAAGGAAGCCAGTGTCACTGAATGGAAGAATAGATGACTTGGAGTAAGGTGCAAAAGATTGGAAAGGTGGGGGACACTGTTATGAAGGGTTTTGAATGCCAAACAAAAAGTTTTGTTTTTTATTCTGAATGTGATAGGGAGCTACTGGAATTTATTGATTTCTGGGGAGAGAAGCAGAGGTGATGTGACTAGACTTGTGTATGTATATTTGTACATATGCATATGTAGAGAGAGATGCACATATATATATAGATAGATAGATAGATAGATAGATACAAATATATATTTGCATTTATATCATGGATTGTCAGTTACATTCAGATTTCAAGTAGGCAGATTTGGGGGCAGAAGGGTCATCTGCATTTGGAAAAACAGAATACATTGCAAACTATCCCCAATGATTTGCATAATGTCATGATATAATTGTACTTTAAAATGTTTGAAAAAGAGTGGAAAGCAGAAAGGAAGAAGGAAAGAAGGAAGGAAGAAAAGAAAAACACTGAGAGATCTCTCTAACTGTCTCTCCAATTCTGTCCAAGGATTCCTAATTCCTCCCAAATAAAATAAAGAACCAGCACATAAAGATCCTAAAATTTTAACCTGATATTGCCTTTGGTACCAAAAGTGATAGAAACAGCATCACTGGAAATCACTGAGTATCAATATGGTGTTGGAGACAGAGTAGAAATAAGCAGCATGGATTTGATTCTTGCATAAATTAGTCTCTGGGACTCTGGGACTCAGTTTCTACATCTAGAAAATGAGTATAATTTCTGCCTTTCTAGCTTCAATGATCATAGTGAGGGATCAAATGAGATAACTTATATGAAAACCCATTGTAAAAAATAATGAAATGTAAGGTTTGATTACTGTTACAATTTTCAATTGTAGAATAAATAGACACTATATTTAATCCCATGCATTGAGTGAAATTAGGGTTATGGAGCTAGTTTAGAAGCACAAGTTTCTGTCACTGAGAGGAAAATATTGTTCTATTGAGGATCTTTCTCAAAGCACCCTTCATATCCCTATTCCTCAGACTGTAAATGAAGGGGTTGAACATGGGAGTCACCACTGTATACATCATGGCAGAGATGATGTCTTTGATATTTGAACTCCTGGAGTAGGGGAAAAGGTACTGGCCAATGATTGTCCCATAATATAAAGACACTACAGACAGGTGTGAGCTACAGGTAGACAATGCTCCGCAAGTCCCCTTGGTAGAAGGGATCTTCAGGATGGTGGCAACAATATGTATGTAAGAAAAAAGGACACATATTAATGGAAGCATGGTGACTATTGTTCCCACAGTAAACATGACCATCTCATTGAGGGAAGTGTCTGAGCAAGACAGCTTGAGCAAGGCAGCTAAATCACAGAAGAAATGGGAAACAGCATTTTCTGCACAGAAGGACAGTTGGGCCAGGAGAAGGGTGTGGGAAAAAGAGCTGGCACAGGAAAGGATCCAGGACCCAAACACCAGCAGGCTGCAGAGACTCTGGATCATGACAGTGGTATAGTAGAGAGGGTGGCAGATAGTAACATAGCGATCATAAGCCATTGCAGTGAGCAGGAAGCTGTCCAAATCAGTAAAGAATATGAAGAAACACATCTGTGAGATGCAGCCATTGTAGGAAATGGTCTGGCTTCCTGTCTGCATGTTCACTAGCATCTTTGGGGTAGTGACTGATGAGAAACAGACATCAGTGAAGGCCAAGTGACTAAGGAAGAAATACATGGGGGTACGAAGGTGAGAGTCCAGTCTGATCAAAAAGATGATAAGCAGGTTCCCCAGGACTGTGGTGAGATACATGCTCAGAAAAAGAATGTAGAACAGAACATGATACTGTGGTCTAATAGAAAATCCCACGAGGAGGAATTCAGAGATACATGTCTTATTCTCCCTCTCCATTCTGTTCTTCTATCTGCTTAAAGAAGAAGGAATCAGTTTGGCACAGTGGAAAGCATACAACTTGGACTCAAATGACCTGTATTAACATTTGAGCTTTGCTTCCATCCATGTGACCTTTCCCATGGCACCACTTCTTTGCAACTCCAAAGTCCCCCAGAAAAAATGTTAGAACAATTATTAGACTTAGGCATGAATAGAATGTGAGACCCTATGAGTCCAGGTTTTATGAAAACATGGAATGTTTTAAATGTACTTGAGAATCAGAATGTTAGAAATGAAACCCCAGGCCCAGTGCTCATTCCTCTGCACCATGCTTTGTTTCTACATTATCAATATAACTTTTGTTCAACTCTATTCTCTTAGCCTCCCTGATCCAGAAACATCTGGGAAGGTAAAACAAGTTTTACCTCTGGCACATATTGGCTATGTGACACTAGGCAAGTTACTTAACCTCAGTGCTTTAACCAACTATCTAAGACTACTTTTCAGAGACAGTGCTGTCCTACACTAGAAGAGGAAGTTGCTCACCAGGAAGTCCAGACACCAGTAAAATTACAGGTCCAAATCCTATCTCTGTATTTTCTGTATATATTTATACACTTTCACTTATAAAGTTTTTACACCATAAAATAACAAAAACCTTTCAGATGCTCCTGTAGATGTACACATTGTTTCCTGTTAGTATATAAGTTTCTTGAAGGCAGGGACTGTTTCACGTTTGGCTTTGTATCCCTAGAGAATAGTATAGTTCCAGGTATTTAACCAGCACTTAATAAATGCTTGTTGATTGACTGTTCTCACTCCTGATAACAATCATTCTACTGTGAGTAGCTTGGGTTGAAGAGAACAGGGAATGATAAGGATTTTCTGTCCACCTCTATCTGAACCACTCTTCAATGGAATGATAAACTGTATGTGGTGGAGAGATTTGGGATGTGTTCAATATAAATAACTTGTTTCTTTCCTGAGACTCTGATGCATCTACATGAAGTAAAGAGGACTGTACTCTGTGGAGTACAAGATGTGGAAAGTTTTACTGCTTTGGAAAGGCCTCCAGCATGACTATATCAAACAAAGACAAGGCCAACTGAATATGAGAACATCATCACCTTGTTGGTCTTGGGGAGATGAATCTTTGGGCTACAGCAACTCTTTAAAATCCTCTAGTCACACATGGGATGGTAATATGTGTTGGAGGAAAAGAGCAGTCATAACACTAATATAGAGAATTTTTTTCAAGAAAGATAGTGAAAAGAATGAGAGGTTAAAGACTAGAAGATCTAGAAGAAATACAAAGAAGAGGCCTTGAACTCTAGACTGGAGGCAGTGCATACAAACAGAGTTAAAAAAAAGCCTCCCTCTGGGATTCCTCTAATGCTTAAACTTTTGAATATCCCTTCTCCTGCCCTTTCTTTTCCCAAACCACTTCCTGTCTCTTATATTTAGCCTGGCTAACCTGTTCTTGGTATTTCATCATAGACTTTACCTCTAATGCAAGACCCTAGAAATGAATTTATGAGAATCATTGGCTGTATTTTCTTGCTACTTACAATTCTTCCTCTAACCTAGGTTAAATGGTTTTTCTTCTACTGTATTTTCTGCTCATCAGTTGTAAACAAGTCATCATTTATAAAAAGCCTTTGATTTACACCAAAAACATGAGATGAAAGAGATCTGGTTTCTCTAGTGAGTTCAGTTAATTTCCAACTGTGTGTCCCAAAGTCATCTCAAAATTAACATGTCCAAAACAGAACTAATCACTTCTCTTACCCCATCCCCCAAACAAAAACTACACCTCCTTATAATTTACCTGTTTCTGCCAAAGACACTGCTTCCTGTTAAACACATTTGCAACTTTGGAGTCAATCTTGACTCTCTCTTAATATCTCCGTATCCAATCAGTTGCCAATCTACCTCTAAAACATTTCTCACATCTTTACCCTTCTCTTCACTCACTAAACTATCACCCATCCAGGCTGTTATCTTTTTTCACTTGGACTATTGTAATACCTTTCAAATTGTTCTCCCTGCTTCAGGTCATCTCTTTTCACCTTGAAATTAGCTAAAGTAATAGGGGTTTTTAAAAAATCTGATCACCACACTTCCCTGCTCAAAAAGCTCCCATGGCTCACTATTTAACCTGTAGAATCAAATATCAACTCCCCTGCTTGGCATCATAACCTTGTTCCAAATCTGTTTTTTCTGGGTTATTACATACGACTCCCTTTCATGCACTCTATAGTCCAGCTAAACTGGCCTTCAAGCTATTCCCCACACATAAAATTCCATCTCCCATTTCCATGCATTTGTAAAAGGGGATTCCTATGCCCAAAATTCTTTCATTCTTCACAACTGCCTCAGAATTCTTAGCTTCCTTCAAAGCTTAGATCAGGTGGCACATCCCAGGTTAGGTCTTTTCTAATCTACAATCCCAGATTCTTGTATCTCACCTCCAAACCAAAATTATCTTCATAGTCATAGTTTCCTCTGTCAGAATGTGAGTTCCTTCAAGGCAAAGAATGTTTCATTTATATCCTATAAGCCTTATGCCTAGTACAATGTCTTGCACATGGTTGGTTGCTTGGTTGTTGTCCTTGACTCTCAAAGGGGAACAAAAATGACTTCACTATGTTCGAGTCAAGTCACAATGCATCTCACTGCCGTTGATCAGACTAACACAAGCTTGGAATGTTCTACCACAGGTTGGGCACAAATAGTCCACATGAACATTTGGGGTAGATTTAGGTTCATAATAAATGTTTGTTAATCAATTGGCTAAGATAACTAAACAATTTCTTTGACACTGAGCATAGAAACCACTTCATTCATATTGAATATAAAGAAGATTATTCTTATCTACAACATGGAATGCCGAAAAATAGGTAGACCACAAGGTCTTTCTACAGGGCAAGCTCTCTGCATACAGAATGTTTGATTTGAAAATCTCCCACTCCCTCCCCGCCCCCCACATACACACACTGAAATTACCTTTCTCTCTTTTTGGATACATTCCTTGAAACCCTCACATGATTCTCTTTTTGAGGTTAAGATATCAAAGGGACCTGAGAAATGCAAATTCTATTAGGCAGAGATAGAGGGTTATCATCTCAGAACACTTTACTTTGAATAGGTTTCCCAGATTTACTTTAGCAGAAGAAAAAGATGACAGAGGTAGAGAACACAGGGTAGGTAAGCTTTTATCAGTGTTAAGAGGAAGCGAAATGTACTGTCGTGAGACACCTCTTCTCAGGAGAATATATACAATTTCATAAAATGTCACTGATTATCAGTTCATCTCAACAGCTTCTTTCTTTGTGTTCTGGTATATAGGATAAACCGATGATCAGTGACTCAGTTCAAAAATTTTTCTTTATCTTCCAGACCAAGGTGAGGAGGAAAGACAGAGAGACACAAAGAGATACCAAGAGAGAGAGACAGAGACACAGACATAGACACAGAGAGAGATAGACAGACAGACAGAGACAGAGAGAGAAAGAGTGAAAGAGAGGAAGAGAGAGAGAGAGGAAGATATGGAGAGACAGAGGAAGGAATGGAGACAGAAAGACAGAGAGGGAATCTTGGAAATTCCCTCCCAGAATAGCAATTGTATGAGGATCCGAGATTCTGGGTTGCTTAGTAATTCAATCTCTGAGGAAGACATTGAGAATACAACCTAGTTCTGTGCCAAATACACTAGATTAGGAAACAGAAAATCTGGGCTCTGGTCCTGGCTCTAGTAAAGCATCCCTTTGTCTCTTTTAACTTTAGTTTCGTTATGTGTAAAAGTAAGGTTGGAGCCTAGGTGAGTGTTATTTTCTCTTCTGTCTCTAAGGTTCTAAATGTTCCTTCCAGTTTATATGTATAGTAATAGCTCTCATTACCATAGTTATTTACTATTTTCAGGGAGTTTTCTTCCCAACATTGAGATGCAGTAAATAGTATAGCTACTATTAGCTCATTTTTCAGATAAAGAAATTGAGAGACAGATGGATGAAGTGATTTGCCAACAGTTAAATGAGCAGAGGTATAGCTAGAACTCAAGTCTCCTGCTGCCAAATCTCAGGCTATTTATTCCCAATACCTTTGCTAACTCTCCATTCCATATTCTGATGTTTAATTTACTATGGCATCTTACAGCTTTAACATTAGGGACATAGTTTGATATATTTGCAAACATAGCCCAGCCCACTGATTTTACAGATGAGAAAACATCAGTGAGATTAAATTATTTCCCTAAATCTAGACAAGTCGTAAGTGACAGAACCCAAACATGAACCCAAGTCCTCTGATTCTAAATCCAATGCTTTTTTTTTCTGTGCCTCCTTTACGTCCTAAGGTCATTTCCAGCTCTAACAGTCTATATATTTTGCCTATTTGTTTTGCCTGAAACTATGACTTAAATGGTGCTCCTGATGGAAATATTCCCTGCGCCTATCAGAAACTGCTTTGAAAATTACAGTTTCAGAAGGATTATGAGAGGTTAAGTGACTTGCTTAGGGTCATACAGCCAGTATGTGTCAGAGATGAGACTTGAACCAAATTCTTCTTGATTCTGAGTCCAACTTCCTATCCCCTGTCTCATGCTGCATCTCCTGGGAAAGGAATATGTACTTTGTATTTAGTACATTGTCTGGCATAGAATAGATACTTAATAAATGTTATTGACTGACTCACTATTCCAGCATTCTATTTTTCCAGTGAATCTGGAGTCGAGATAGGAAGGATCTGGACCAGCACATCAGAATCTGAGTCCAAGGGAGGAGAAAATTTCTACTGAAAGTCACAAATATAGACACACTGAAGTGCCCATCCATACATGCATATATGAACCCATACATACTCTCATTGCTTGAATGAGTGTTCCCAATTTCTTCTGTTATGTGCCTATTTGCGATGAATTCAGATAATTGGAGCTTTGGGGAATAGACTTATCTCTGTTTCTCTCCAGAAAACCCTTAGACTTGATAAGAATAAGATAGGTTGAAGCATTGTTAGTTCCAAACTTTTTGCTGAGAAGAAGGAAAGAGGATGCAATCTTTGATTCTAATCTAAGATTCTGCTTAGCTTCTATTCACAATACAGAACACACAAGCAATACTCTCTTATTGTACTAGTCAAGGAAGGGAGTCATGAGTATTGTTGGGGAGGGACCATGTCCCTAGCTCCTTGTTAGAGCAATTGTCTAATTTCCCCATGGACCTTTGTGACATGGATTAATCTGCAATTGGAGTGTTTCTTTTTTTTTTTTTTTTCATGATACAAAGAAAACATCTTTACTTGTGTATCAAAGGCTCTAGGAATCTGAAGGGTTTTCGTTTTGTTTTTTTTTTTTAAATGAGAGAAAATGTCAAAAATTAAGTGTCCAGTTCAAGACTGAGAGTCATAGACGTGATCTAAATGTTCTGTCCTGATATTTCCAAGCCCACCTCCACCATGTGCCAAACTGAGTT
>CM053769.1:334420022-334470531 GCA_028658325.1 Potorous gilbertii | reverse complement strand
GCTTTTTGAACCTCTTTTGCCAATTGAGTTAGCCTATTTTTCAAGGTGCTATTTTCTTCAGCATTTTTTTGGGTCTCCTTTATTAAGGTATTGACCCGTTTTTCATGCTTTTCTTGCATCTCTCTCGTTTCTTTTCCCAGTTTTTCCTCCACCTTTCTAACTTGATTTTCAAAATCCTTTTTGAGCTCTTCCATAGCCTGAGCCCATTGCATATCTATTTCGGATGTTTGGGATACAGAGGCCTTAACTTTTATGTCTCTGCCTGATGGTAAGCATTGTTCTTCCTCATCAGAAAGGAGGAAACATCTGGTCACCAAGAAAGTAACCTTCTATGGTCTTATTTTTTTTTTCCTTTTCTGGCATTTTCCCAGTCAGTTTCTTGACTTCTGAGATTCCTGTCCACACCCACCTCACCTCCAGATCTGCCCAGCTTGTGCTTGGGGTCTGAGATTCAAATGTTGTTCCCCAGCCTCAGCACTTTCAGCAGGGGTCAGGGCTGCTATTCAATGTGAGATTAAGTTCTGGTGCTCAGGTCGGGGCAGGGCCACCTCGCAGGGCTCAATTCCCTCAGGGGGTTTATGTGGAGACCTTCAACAATGGAACTGAGCTCCTGCCTGCCTTGGGAGCCCCCATCTCCTGCTGCCTCTGCACTGCCTTCCAAGGGGGCCTGAGTTATAGAGACATCCTGCTCCCCTCTGGGCCCACCAAACAGTCTCTCTCACTGACCTGTGTGTCTGTGGGTGGATGGACCTTCAGGACCACTGGAGATTCCATCCCTGAAGCCTGCTCGTATCTGCGCCTCTCAGTGCAGCACATCCAGGGCAGGGCTGGGCTCTGCTCTGGGTCCGGTGCACGATGGATCTTTGGTGTTGGTTTTTCAGGGCTCTCTGGAACTGAAATCTCCTCCATTCTGTTGCTGTGCAGCTTGTGCTGCTCCAGAATTTGTTGGGAGTTCCTTTTTACAGGTAATTTGTGGGCTGAGGTTTTGGAGCTAGCATATGCGAATCTTTCTACTCCGCCATCTCTTTAAGCCTGGGAGCTTTGAAACTTGGCTATAATATTCCTATAAGTTTTCTTTCTGGGATCTCTTTCAGGTGGTGTTTGGAGGATTTTTTCTATTTCTACTTTGCCTTCTTGTTCTAGAAGTTAAGGGCAACTTTCCTTAATAATTTCTTGTAATATTGTATCAAGATTCTTTTTTTAAGCATATCTTTCAGGTAGCCCAACAATTTTTATATTGTCTCTTTCCAATCTCTTCTTTGGATCAGTTGTTTTTCTGATGAGATGCTTTACATTCTCTTCTATTTTTTTCATTTCTTTTGATTTTATTTTACTATTTCTTGATATCTCATAATGCCCTTAGCTTCCACTTTTCCAATTCTAGTTCTCAAGGAATTATTTTCTTCCTTTAGTTTTTGGTTCTCTTTTTTTCCAGTTGGTTGATTTTTTTCCATAATTTTCTTGATTTTCTTGGATTGCTCTAATTATTTACCTAATTTTTCCTTGATCTCTCTTATTTGGCTATTAAAGTCCTTTTTAAATTGTTCCAAAGATTCCTTTTGGGGACCATTTGACATTTCTCAGTGAAAAAGAAGTGGCTTTTTTATCTCCACTTCTTCCTCTGACTATGCACCCTGACCTTTATAGCTATCTATGGTTAGAATCTTTCTCCTTTGTTTGCTCATTTTCATTTCCTTTTTAGCAGCTTATTATTATAATGATTTTAATGCCCTATATCTCAGGTCCTTCTTACTGTTATTTTCTGAGCTCTGTCTTGAGGCCCAACCTTGGACTGTCCTCTACACTCCTAAGTCAAGTCCATGGACCTCTGACTTCCTGTCCTACAAATACTCTTTCTTCCTTGTAATCTCTTTCATGGCTGCAAACTTCAATTGTCCTCTCTGCCTTGGAACTGAAAATGGAATCTGCTCTCCTGAAAGTGCCCACAGCCAGAAGGATCTTTGTCCTTCTGTTACCACATTCATCAGGCATGTGCTAGTTCCTTTTCCACATCCTGGGACTGTGTCTGGTCAGAACAACTCTGGTTGGCATCCCTCAGCAGTGAAAGGTCCTTCAATCTCCTAGTGAGCCATCCAACACACACATTGTCCCTGAGGTAAAAGTTTCTGAGGTTGAAGTTGCCTCCCAGTCCAGCTGCCACCAGAGCATGTTGTTTGTTGATTCTGTGGAGTCAGCTTGGAGGTGTTTGCCCCTCACTCAAGCCAAACCTCCACCCATGAAGGTCAAGTCTTTCTTGGGATCTTCTCAAGTTGTCTTATAAAGAACAACTGCCTTACCTCTATTGTTGTTTATTTCTGTTGCTCTATCTTCACTTTCAATCTATGCTCTTATCTATTTTTATGTGGAGGAAATTTGGAGAGCCTAAAGTTTTCCGACCTACTCGGCCATCTTCCCAGAATTCTCTCAATACATTTTTTAAAAAAGAGAGTAGAATGAAGGAACTGACTAATGAAGTCCCTTAAGATGAAATTTTGTATGGAAACCTCTGGAGATATTTTGGTATGTCTTATGTGCAAAGGGACATCTAGAGATTTTGTGTGGACCTCAGTTGAGTGGCCCTATTTGTTGAATGAGTCATGGAAAAGTTTTTACCTAAGACAGTTTTCTTTCTCGTCTGAAAATGAGGAAATGACATTCACTCAATCCTGGATTCTAACACCCTACAGGAAAAGACCTACATGTTTTGGAAATCTCTTTAGATTTATCTTTCTGAGACTGAGAAGCTTGATTTTCTTTTCCTTATTCTTTTTTATTTCTTTTGAGTTGAGGAAGGCTCTTTCAAGAACCAGAACAAGCACTTGTGACATCCGAAGTAGTAACTTTTGATAAACACTGCAATGCTCTTTATTGAAACTACAGAATTTTGTATTTGGGGGCAGTTCTGATTCCCACTTATATGTTTGAAATTCTACCATGGGAAAATATAAATTAAAAATTAATAAGAGTAATAATACTAATAACTGAACTTTCTACAGGGCTTTATAGTTTATACAGCTCTCTCCACAAGATGGCCATAAGTATACATAATGTAAGAACTGTTATCCCTAATTTCTGATAATATGACTGCGACTAAGCAAAGGAAAATGACTTGCTCATGGTTATAATATTCATTCATTCAACAAATATATACTAAATTCCTACTAAGTTTTAGGAAGACAAAAGATAAAAAAAGACTAAGAGCAGCTAATGTTTGAACAGAATTCAGAACAATCCTTGTCCTCCAAGTACACAATCTAGTGTGGTATGCACATATGTCTGCACATATATGTGCATGTGTGATATAGGAATGAGGAAAAGTGTGAGCACATAATTCAGTTAAGTTCAATTCAGCAAAAATGTATCAAGCATATACTATGTGCAAAGCAAATACTACAACACAAAACAAGAGATGTTCAATCCGTGAGAGAAGTACAGAGTGCCCTGAGAGTTAACATGCAAATTATTTACTTATAGGAATTCTGGAAAATAGTGACTTGAATCTAAAGAGGTGATCAGTATCTCCATCCCTCCATCTAATAAGAAACATTGTCTAGACATACCAGAGTCTTCGTGTCTACCTTCCTGCTGACTTCTAAGATTTCTCTAGGGATCTTCAAGCTCACATAAATGAAGTGAAGATATAGAAAGTTTTTCTTACTTAGTTCACAGAGGCTTAGCTCCAGAATCACCTGCAGCAGTGTCTCTTGCAAATAGCATTCATAAAATGGCTAGAATACAATCACAACATTATTTCAGCACAGTAAGATATTCTAGACCTCCAATCACTTCAAATTCTGATTTATAAAAGTTCTTTTAGTGGGAATTTCATTCATAACATTCCATTTTAAGGAAATTTTCCATTCCAGGCTTGTCTTTGTTCCTCTCTGTGATCTATTCTTGATTTTGGACTTTCTGTAACGTGCCACAGAAGCCTTCTCATGCTGGCAGTTCTCTCCATCCCTGGCCTTCTCACATTTGAAACATATTCTACTCTTGAAGCCTCCTATGATGGGTCATTTTCTCTCAGAACATCCATTTTAAGAAAGTGCCAAAGGAAGTCATGTCTTCATTCTGTTCTATCCTATCTTCATCATACTCCTTTTTCTTCACTCTCTACCGTACTTTCTTTTCCCTATCTTTCTCCATCTCCCACATTTCAGTATTCTTTTATGCTTTATCTTCTATTTGTGTTGCCAGCACTAATAGTAATACATAGCATACACAAAGGGCTTAAGAAACCCTCCTTTACTTCCTTCTCTTTGTGTTTCTCTTCCTCCTCTTCCTCTTTCTTGCTCTCCTCCTCCTCATCCTCCTCCTTTTTCTTCTTCTCCTCCTCCTTCTCCTTTTCATTCTCCATATAGAAAAATATTTTTGCTGGAATTAGGCTAAGATTTCTTGACCTTTGTGTTCCACCCTGACCCAAGCTTTATTTCCCAAAGTCAGTCTTGTCTTATCCATCTTCTGATAAACTATATCCTGATTCTCTTCTTGGGTTTAACAATACACTCTGGTCATACAGTCCACATCTATAGAAAAAATACAGTACCTCTTCATCTTCAACTGCTCTGCCGATATTTGAAAGATTTCTTTTTCTGCCCCACCCTTTATTTTAAAAAAAAATGTGGATGTGTGATTTCTAATCCTACAGTATCTTTCCCTTTCTCATTGATCCCATCAGGCTAGTTTGACTCTGGTCCCACAATCCTATGTCTTTCCAAGAATAGCAGTTCTGAGCCCTTTCTAGGGCTCTGTAGACTAGATATCTGCTTTCAGGTATGGCTGAGCCTATATGTGAGAAAATGCTTTGGAAGCAAGTTTTTTCTTTTCCTCACAGACTTCTATTTAGATTTCCTTCAAATAATTATATTATCTCTTGTAGCTTATTATAACTTATCTGCTATTTACCCCCTGAAGTTCAATCAGATTCCTTGATATCAGTGGCTGCCCATGATCTATCAGCACAGTACTAGCTTGAAATAGCCTAATAGTGCTTACTTTTGACTTCACAGTTCTCTTGACAACCTCCAAAGTAATCCATATGCAACACAAATTTGAAGAACTCTCCTCTTTATGCTGAAAAGTCTTGAAGAACTCATCAAAAACTCTATGCAGATTTTCTGCAATGTCAAATTTCTCCTCTAGACTTTACAAGCAGTCCATAACTATGATATTAGGAACCTTTGATTTCAGATTATGTACCAGATCAGATGTTGGTCCCTTGTGACTTTCCATTAGTCTCAACCATTTATTCATACTATTCCCTTGCCATTTATGTAATATTACATTAGCATGTCCTTTGAAGGATCTAAACTATCCCTTTTCAAATACGAACAGAGGATGCCCTAAGAAGGGTTGTAACTTGGCATAGCAGAGTTCTTGTACTGGTTTATACCCAGCTTGCTCTCCAGTTATAGATGTGATCTTTCTCCCATTCATGCATCTTATGGTATCTTCAAACAATCTTGCCTTTATAGGAAAATTTTAAATTTTGTTTGTAGTTCTTCTTCAATGTGAGATGTCTAGTGATCAATTTCAAAATGTTCATCCTAATTTTTATCTTTCTAGTGATGTTGGAATATGTCAAACTTTCAGCTGATAAAGAAAACATAGATAGGGCTCTCTTCACCTTTGTATAATATTTATAATTTTTTTTGTACTCCTCCTCTCCAGTCATTCATTATTCATTAAAAGGAATCCATTATCCCTTTCTTCTCCGTAACAGGAAGCAGACCTAGCACCAAAAGTCATTAGTGGTGATTTAGTTCTAAGGTCTCACACCGAAATGCTAAAGACTTGATATTCTTCCATTTCATTTTGCTTACATCAAAATCACAAATTACAGAAAAATATTCCAGATATTTGTACTTAAGCACACAATCATACAAAGAAATAGAAAAGACTATAGCTTTAGCGAATAATTAGAGGCACAATGGAACACAACAATTTTTCCCCAAAGGGGAATTTCATCAAAAACAATGAAAATAGAACAAACACTTCAAAAACCTGGTCAATAATTTTCTCTAACTGGATTTTGAATTAGCACTTAAAAATATAATATTTTACATCTCAAGAACAGGGAGTACTATAATTCATGCCTAACATTAGTCCCTTCCATGGGAAGCTGGTAAAAAATTTACCCAGACTTTTAACTTACATCAAAACTTCCCAGTGAAGCCGTATTCATGCAGTCTGTTTAGGTGATTCAGGAACTCAGAGCATTTTCATTGCTTTCTCCTAAGGCAGTTTGAGTTCTACTATACCTACTACTAAGGTCTCACCTGGGCAGCCACTAACTCTGCTTTTTGAACCTCAGCATTTTTCAAATGCACTTATTTAGATCAAAAAGGTAGCCCTTTTACCCTGGCAAGTATTTAGGGAGTTGAGGAGAGAGCAAGATCTTTTCTCTGAAGGGTAAAAATTCCCTGTGTCTTACAACCCATCCAAAGATCCAGGGAATAATAATATACAAATTTTCCATTAAGGCTTTTTTCTTCCAGTCTTCCTATATTCTCATTCATCTCAGCCCACCTTTCAAAATTACCTACACCCTCCCTTGAACCTGAAGATCTTGGATGGGGCACAGGTCTTATACACATAAAAAAAATCTGATTTTTTACTCTAAAAAGAGAGGTAAAAGAAAATAGAACAATTAATTATAGTAGTTAAAATTTTCTATAGTGCTTTAAGGTTTGAAAATGTTCCCATGAATAATTTCATTTGATTCTCACAATCTTATAAGATAGGTTCTATATCTCCATTTTACAGATGAGTAATCAACAGGTGAGGGGGTTAAATGACTCACACAGGATCATATAGTTGGTAAATGTCTGCAGCTAGATTAGAACTCAGATCTTACTAACTCAAGTTCCGAACCCAGTCCACAACACCATATAGCCATCTCTGCATTATAACTTTAGCAAAACAGTATCGAAGAATAATATTTTCACTACATTTCCTTATTTCCTTTCTTCCTTCATGTAGATATTATTGCTATGGTGGGATATATATATATGTATGTATGTATGTACACACACATATATGTATTTACGTACATACATATATACATATACACAGACATATGTGTATATGTGGTAGTATCATATACATAATTCTATTTTTTACTCTATTTTATTTTGAATATCTGTGTATTCTTCATGCTTTTTATTTGTTACAGCACAAAAATATTCTTTATTTGCCCATTTGTCAATTTATCCATTTGCTAATCATCAAAAATATGAACTATTTTCCACTTTTTTGCTGTTTCAGATGAAACCACTATGAATATTTTTGTAGAGATTGGCATTTTCCCCTATTAATAGCATTCTGAAGTTAAATCCCTAGCAGTATCATTCCTGGTGCAAGGGTTATAAACAGCTTTGTAAATCTTTTTGCATATTACAAGATTATTCTCCAAAACATCATAGAAACTTAAAGTCTCATTAACATGATAAAAGCATTTTTATTTCTATACAGTCCCACTAAAATCAAATTTTCTTTTCAGGAATTTATATCAAGAGTACTCATCTTTGAATCTTGGTGAATTTCCAACCTTTTTCCAATCTAGAAGTCTCTTTTTCCAATTTGAAAGTCATGTTTCTTGACCACTGCTCCAGCTGACCTTTTGCCATCTCTCTCTTTCTCTCTTTCTCTGTCTCTGTCTCTCAGTCTTTGTCTATTCTCTCCATTTCTCCATCTCTGTCTTACCATGATAGCCAGAGATATTACAATAGAGATGAAAATTGCATAGTAGGTTCACCACCTCTACCCCACCACCTCCTGAATCAGGGAGTTGTTTATAAGCTCCAGATGTTGTGGGAGGGTCTCCTCTCACATCATCAAATCAAGTCTTGATTTGGTTTGACACCATAATCCCAAATTTATGCCTATGACTATAATTTAGTTTGCCTATTCTATAAATTATGGGATTTAAGGACTGCCAGGAAGACCCAGCTGTTTTCCCTAAATATCTTTCTTCAACTTACTAATACCTCAGATACTCCCATTAGAGAACTATAACTTTGGCTTAAAGAATTTTCCCCTGCAACTAATCCTAAATGAAGCCTTATCCATTATTCCCATTGTCAAAGTCCAAACTACTTAGACTGACATTTGAGGTATCTGAAACATAGATACAATTTCCCTTTGCAGTTCCATTTTCCATAATGCTTACCAACACTACTATTACTTGAAGGCATCTAGGTGGAGCAATGGATAGAATGCTGGGCCTGGAGTCAGGAAAACTCCTCTTCCTAAGTTCCAGTCTGGCTTCAGATACTAGCTATGTGACCCTGGGCAAATCACTTAAACCCTATTTGCCTCAGTTTCTTTATCTGTAAAATGATCTGGAGAAGGAAAATGGAAAGCCATTCCAATATCTTTGCCAAGAAGACCCTAAATGGGATCATAGTCAGACTCAACTGAAAAATGACTCAACAAGAACTATTACTTGAATGTAGACTTTGATCAACTATTCCGAGACTCTCACTTCTCTGGATTTCCATGACTCTGCTCTCTCTTGGTTCTCCTAGTACCTGTCTGACTAATTTTCCATCTTTCTTGATCTTCATTTTTGTCATGCCCATCAACTGTGGATGTCCCCCAAGTCTTTGTATTTGGCTCTCTTCTCTTTTTTCCTCTATGCTTTCTGACTTTGTGGTTTCAATAGTTCCCATGGGAGGATTCAACTATTATCCCAAAGCACAGGATTCCCAGACCTATTTATCTAGCCCAAGTCTTTCAAGATTTTCGCTTTCACATCATCAACTTCTTACTCAGCTTTTGAACTAGATACCCTGTAGGTAGCTTAAATTCTGAAACAGAACTCATTAATCCTTCCAGCTTCACATGAATAGTTCCCTATTTTAATATACACAATCAATACCCAATGACTACAACAATGTAAATATAAATATCAACCACAAACTAGTCAAAATTTAACATTGAGAAATTATAAAGAACAAGCTTGACCTCAAGGAAGACTTAAGAAGATACCTCCCCCTACCTCACTGTTATGCAAAAATTAAGGTCCATAAACTATGCCAAAAGGGCTATAAAACTGCATATACCCTTTCATCCAACAATACCACTTTTAGATCTGTATCCCAAAGAGATCACACAAAAGGAGAAAAGATACACATGTACAAAAATATTTATAGCAGCTATTGTAGTGGTGGCAAACCAATTGCAAATTGAGATGTCCACCACTTGGGGAATGGCTGAACTAGTTGTACTATAAGGAAGTAATAGAATACTGTTGTTCCATAAGAAATGATGAGCAGGTGGACTTCAGAAAAACCTGGAAAGACTTACAAGAACTGATACTGAGTGAAGAACCAGGAAAATATTGTACACAATAACAGCAACATTGTGTGATGAGTAACTTTGATAGACTTATCTCTTCTTAGTAATACAAGGATCTAAGACAACTCCAAAAGACTCATTATGGAAAATGCTATCCACAACCAGAGAAAGAACTATGCAGTCTGAATGCAGATTGAAGGATGCTATTTGGTTTCTCTCTTTTTTTTTGCTTCTTCTTTCTCATAGTTCTTCCATTCATTCTAATTCTTCTTTACAACATGATTAATGTGAACATATGCTTAATATAAATGTATATGTAGAGCCTGTATCAGATTGCATGCTGCACTGGGGAGAGAGGACAGGACAAGAAAGAGGGGGAGAAAATTTAGAACTCGGAATCTTATGAAAATGAATGTTGAAAACCAAAAATAAATTAATAAAAAAAAGGTAAGGTCCATAATTGTATACTTTGAACACTGCATGTAATGTTTTGCTTTTGAGTGTATTGATATGTTTTGCAGAATTTTTTTCTCTTCTATTTCTTTTTTTTAATTCTTTTTTTAAAGGGATGTTTTCAGGGAGTGGAAGGGGAATAATGCAAGAGTGATGTAGGAAATGTAATAGTCATCATCATTTATATTGGGCTTTATGGTTTGCAAAGAATTTTTTTAAAGTTATCATTTTATTTAATTACCATGGGAAGTAGATGCTATTGTCCCTATTTTATGGATAAGGAAACTAAGTTAGATGGAGTTGAAGTGATTTGCCCAGTGTTACACAGTTAATAAGTTTCTGAATCTGAACTCAGTCTTTCTGACTGCCAGTCTAATGCTCTATCCACTGCACCATTTAGATACTTATAAAAATCTATTTTTAAAAATTCCTTGCCAGGTGACAAAGCTTCTCTGTGGTTCAGAAAGAAAATTTGATCTAAGAACATGCCAGATTGAGGGAAATAGGTAGAGATTTTCAGGACCAAGAGGCTTTTAAGTCTGACTGCTGACCTTAATTGTAAATAGCTGGACTCAGTCTCTGCTGATCCCTGTTATTCGATTCAAGGTGGAGTCTGTGCCTTAGACTACATAATGCCTATAGAAAAGAAGCTCTGTCATCTTTTGGAGCAGTGGTGTCAAACTCAAATAGAAAGGGAGACAACTAAACTATACATAAGGATCCCAATGGATACCTATTGACTTAGAAAACCACCATTAACCTTATCTATACATTTTTATTGGTTTTGTTAACAATTTTCCAATTACATTTTAATCTAGTTGGGCAGCCATGTGCCCTTCATGTGCCCATCTCAGCTCGAGATTATCGGTTTGGGAATGTAGTTGCTAATATCTCACTCCAAGATGTGGCATGAGGGATAATGAGGAGGAGATTATGTCTATGTCCCTAAGGTCTCAGGCTGAAGAATGTTTGCCTAAGTCCCTGGTGATATTTAGGAGTCAAAGAAACAGCTGTGAAATAAAGACCATTCTTACTTTCTCATCTAAGCCAAAATTCTGAGTGGCTATCCCAAGAGACTCATTGCTCAGACTGAAATCTTGATGCCTACTGTATGACCACTCCCTCCTAGGGTGCCACCAGTAGCTGCCAAGGCAATGAACACTGTCAATAAAAACAGCAGTTGTGGGAGTCTGACCCCCAACAGTTACTGGAAGTTTGGACAGAGACTCTACTGTTGAAAATAATGGGTGTGTCTGATAAAGTCTCAGTTTCCAACACACTTCAGACCAGCCTTGACTAGCCCAGACAAGGGACAGCTGCTTCTGGAATTTCATTGATTCCACATTCATTTCCACTTATTTCTTCCTCTAAATACATGTTTTCCTTTTTCAGAGTCAAGTTACTGACCTCCATGGGTATGCTTATTATTACAGAATGATGACAGGTATCTAAATGTGAACAGAATGAAATCTAACTCAGCCTAGCAAGAACTTCATAGTAGGGTAAGTAATCAGCCTTTCAATATCTGGTGCACAACTGTTCCAGAATATCTGGTGCATGATCGCAACTTTAACTCTAACATGACCCTCCCTACTTGGGAGGGTGACCTTTCCCAAGATCATCCTCATCTCATTCTCTATTCAATATTCCCCTGTATTATACTAGTACTAAATACTAAAACTATTTATACTATACAATACTAAACCTGTTTTTATCGTGAAGAACTTCTGAATAATTTGGACTGTCCAAAATTGAATCAGAGTGTCTTGGCTGCTGCTGAGTTCCATATCACAGGAAGTCTTTAAATAGAGGTTAGAGTTCTGAAACACACTAATAACCATCAGCATAATTGCCACCCCTGTCATATTTTTCATTCCTATTGTCCTTATTCTTCTCAATATCACCATCACCGGCACATATTTTCATTCTTGCCTCATTTAAGATGTATATCCCGAACTAGTTGTTTGGATCTCAGAACCCTTCAAGGGGGTAATGAGGAGGAGAATTGTGATTTAGGTAAGGCTGGTGGCCTTGTGGTCCTTTACTACTCAGAGATTCTATAATTGTATATTAGGACAAAATGTCACCATTTAATAATATTAAACCAGAAGGAAATAAAAGCAATGGTGGTATTTCAGGGGGCAGAAATCAAGTGCAGACTTACCTTGAGGGGTTGGAAAGATTTCCCAGAGTCCAAGAAATCACATCTTTTAAGAAACCTTTGCCTACTCATAAGGAGAGCCCTCACATTTCTTTAACCCTCTGGTTCTTGATCCACCATAAAGCAGGTTCAGGGAATATTTTAGGGCACTTCAGTCAAGACGACAGCAACCCTCAAAGTGTATATCTCTGTGTGTGGAGAGGCAGAGTGTCTATGGAAGGAGCAGCAACACCTCAGTTCCCCCTGCTTTTTGGGAATCATGTGGGAACAAGGCTAGGGGAAGAAAGTTAGCTCCTAATGATGACTTGGTGTCAGACAGAAAAGTTCAAGCTCCAATGCTGGTGTCACAATAACCACATTTGTCTCACACTTTTAAAAATGTTCTTATGTAGAGAGACTATAATCATTGTGGAAAGGACACTGGATTTGGAGTCAGGATGAGGAGGTTCTATTCAAACCCTAATTCTAACATTGTATGACCATAAACAAACTTCTTTACCTCTTTATTTCTTTACTTATGCCTCAGGTTCCCCTTCCCTAAAATGGGGATAATGATACCCTTAAGAAACACCTCACAGGGTTGCTATGAGCCCCAAAATGGTAATATGTCACACATCTGTCTGTGTGTATACATGTATGTAAATGTATGTTATATACTGTTTAGTGAACTTGAAAGTACTCAGTAAAACCCAGTTTAAATTGCACTTTTTGCAAGAATTCTTTCCTGATCCACCTTAATGATAGTGCCTTCCCTCTGTGATTGTCATCACTGTATATGTGTTATTTATAGGTAGTTGCTTAGATGTTTTCTCTTCTATTAGCCTGAGATCTCCTTGAAATCAGTGAATGTCTTTTGCCTTTCTTTGTCTCCTCAGTGCTCATCATAGTGCTGGTATATAATAGGCATTTGATAAATAGTTGACTTGACTTGACTCAATAACTATCTTTTCCCCTCCCAAAATTCTGGGAAGTAGGTAGAGCAGGGCAGGAATTTTTAGGTCTTACTCCTAGCACACTTTTTAGTTTGCAAACTAATTCCCAATTAGGGCAAATAATGCATCCTATGAACTGGTGGCATGTATTTGAATTCAAATGTTCTGAGCTTATAATTATGTAATATATGGTAATTAATTCCAGTCCAACAGAAATATGCTATACAAATTGAAATAATGTGACCACTTAATGAGAGTCATTATTTGCATTAATGGAGACCTAGCTATTATGTACCAATTTTTTTAAAATGCAACACTTTATTCATGATGTCTGGATGAGGTAGGTAGTTCAAGTATTCTTGTCTGTCTTTTATAGATGATGAGATAGAAGCTCAGAGAGGGGACGGGATTAGAAAAATACTAGATTGTGAAGAGACCTTAAGCATCAAAGTATCATCAAATCACAGAACTAGAGCTGTAAGAGACCTCAGACCATCAACACAACATACCCATTTTACAGGTAAGAAAATGGCGACCAAGAGCAGTTAAATGATTTCCCCAAGTTGACAAAAATTGTAAATCACAGAGGTAGAGTTTGAACCCAGGTTGTCAGATTCTGAAATGGATACAAAATCAACAATGAAAAACTATAGGCAATATTGAGAGTATCATAGATTTACAACTAGAAGGAATTACAGATGAGGATACAGGCTAATAAGTATCTGAGGTAGGATTTGAACTCATATCTTCCTGACTCTCAGTCCAACACTCCATCCCTTGAATAAGCAACCTGCCTAATTTAAGAAGCCCTAAGAATCATTTCAAATCATTCAGGCCCTTAAAATTAGATTTGTAACCAGTGCACTTCTTTCCTGTCTTCCTGGAATCTCCAAACTCTTCTAGCTTTACACAAATGAGAACTAAGACACAAAGATGAAATTTGCCAGAAATTCCTTTCATATTTCACTTATCTATTTAAATTTGATTATAAAGTACACATTATGCTTATGTAAATAGAAAGGAACAAAGAATTAAAACAAAATCAATGTTTTGTTTATTGTGGCTAAATCAAAGTACAAGCGAAGGGTCAGTAAATAACATATCACCTGATCTAATCCCTTCATTTCACAGATGAGAAAATTTGAGAACAAAAGCGGGAAATAATTAAGACTCAGAGAATGTTAGAGCTTAAAATTGTTTTGCACTCTTCTAATAAAATCCCTTGATTTTATAGAAAAACTGAGATTCAGAGAAGAAAAGTATCCTATCACCAGAGGAAATAAGACCAGAAAGAGTTCTTATAAATCATTAATATACCTGCTTCATTTTGTAGATAAGGAAATAAGATGAAGTGACTTGCTCAAGGTCACTGGATTTCTATGTATTCAGTACTTATCACAGTATTTGGCATATTGTAGACACTAAATGATTACTGACTGACAGAACTAGTAAAAGGCAGAGCTGGGACTAGAACTCAGGTTCCCTAACTGCTAGGCTGCTGCTCTTTTCACTATACCATGGTGCCATTCTCTTGTTGATGGACTTGTGTAAACCAACATTATGTCCTTCCTTTTCTGCACTTTTTTTCTGTATCTCCATGGTGCTAATATCACATGCTATTGAGGAGGAATTGTGGTTCCTTTCTCCACTGCTTCTATCTCCTAAATATAGGAGGAAAGAATATCCCAAAGAAGATACTCTCTAACCTGCTTTTTGGATTTATTGAACTCATCCTGGACTTCCTAGGGATTCCCTCCCTATAATTATACTGACAATTTCCATGTCAGTCACCCTAAAGTATCCAGCAACTACAAAGCACACCATGGTCCATACTATAGGCCCATTATCAGGACAGGAAAAATCAGGAAAAAAGAACACACCATAATTTCCTAAACTTTTCACCCATAGCCCCATAGACACCATACTCAGGATAAGTTTTTAAAGGGTTGTTTTGCAGAAAATGTAGTAGACTTATTTTGCTTAGCCCCAGCTGAGCAGAAACAGGACCAATGGATCAGAGTTACAGGTGCCAGGTTTCAATTCAGTATTAAAAAAGATATAAAAAGTATAAAAAACTTTCTAAGAAAGACAACTGTTAACAATGGAATGGGTGGCGTGGCTAGACAGGGAGCTCATCATCATTGGAAGCATTCAGTAAGATTGGAAGACTGGTTTCCTATAGTAAGAATTCCTGCCCAGAATGGGAGACAAAATTAGATGATTTCTAAGGGCCTTCCAGGTTCTGAAGTTCTATTATTTATGTTTTCAAGCATCAGACATTTGATCTGGGAATTCCAGCAAGATATTCTCAAAAGGAATATAATTGGTTATTAATCATCATTATCATGGTCATCAAGTTGAAATCACATCTAATATAGCTGAACTTTTTTAAAACCTCTTCACTTAACCATAAAATAATAAGCTAACAATTCTTGAGGGAACAGAATCACAGCTACCTTTGGTTTGTGGTATGAGAGTTAAGTTGGACCCAGAGGCCAAGATTACTGCTTCAAGTGAATCTAAAGCCTTAGTGAATTCTAGGGGCCATACTAAGCAAAGTAATAACACATAACACAATCCCCAGAAGTACACAGCCTGCATTTGAAACAAATCTGATCTCCCACCTGAATCTCACATAGAGCTTAATCAATGTGTCTATGTCCCCTCTGCTGGTCCCAGCCACCAGGATCGTTGTTTTCAGTTCAGGTGACTAAGCTATGAAAGGTGGATAGGGTGTGAAGAGGGAAAGGTAATATGAGAGGGCACTCTGAAAGGGGTGAACTTGAAGGAAGTCTCCCAGAAAGGAGAATCAGGAGAGTGTTTATGGGACAATAAATTTACTAGCTTATCCAGGATGGGTCATTCATATTGTGAAGCACTGATAGATGAGCTTGAAAAAGTAGGTCAGGTCTAGATTTTATGGAGTTCCTGGTACAATCATAATTATTAACTTATTAAACAATTGTTGGATGAATTATCAAATATCAAATATTTTTGATATGTCAAAGATTTTAGAATTGATAAAGTAGAAGGTACTAAATAAAGCTTTTGTTATACTATTGTGGAAAATATAGAAAGATACAAGCTGGATGATGTTTAACCTGGTAGAATTGGAAATGATTGAATGATCAAACCCAAAGAGTAATCATTGATGTTTCTTTGTCAGCTAGGAAGGAGGTCTTCAGCTCTCACAGTGATATTTACTTGGCCCTGTGCTATCTATAGCATTTTTGTCAATCACTTAGATAAAGACATGTTTATTGAAATTACATGTGGCAAAAAAAACTGGGAGCAATAGCTAACAAAGTAGTTGGAAGAGTCTGTAGTCAGAAAAAAAAGATCTTTACGGTATAGACTATTGAGCCAAATTGAGCAAGAGGATGTTTAGTAGTGATAAATGGAAACGTTTTTCATGCGGTTTCAAAAAATCAACTTCTTTAGTACAAAATGGGATAGATATTCATAGACAGCAGTGCCTTTGCAAAAGATCTTAGAGTTTTAGTGGAGTATGAAAGTCATGACTCAAACATGTGATGTGTCAAGCAAGAAAGGAAATGGATTTTAGACTACATTAAGAAAGCCACTACCTCCAGAAATGAATGAGTGATAGTACTGCTATACTATACACTGTATTATACACCACATATAAAGTATTTAGCCTATGTCTGGACAATACATTTTAGGTAGGATGGCAACCAGGGTGGTGAAATTACTTGAGTTTGTGCCATATAAGCATTAGTTGAGGGATGGTAAGCCCAGAAGAGAGAAGATAATGGGGAAATGATAGCTGTCTTCAGGTATTTGGAGGACTGTTACATAGCAGAGTGGTTAAATTCGCTCTACTTGTCTCAAAAAAAAGCATAACTAGAAACAATGAGGGGGAGCTACAGAGAAACAAATAAAGTCTTGATGAAATGAAAAATCTTCCCAGCCATCAGAGCTGTTCAAAAGTGGAATGAGCTGCTTTGGGAGTCTTCTATGAATGAGGGAATCATGGGGACAATTGGAACTTGGGATTTGACACAAGACGTGACTTTGGAAGTCGTTTTGCCCAAACCTTGTACTTTGTGGATAAGGAAGCTAACGCCCAAAGAGGTGAAGACAGTTAACCAGAATCACAATATATAAATGGCATAGCTTCAAACTGATCTCAGGTTCTTAGACTTGAAAGTAGTTGTCTTAGCCTTCACAAAGCAGAAATAACCACATTTACGTTAAGCTAACTACAGAATTGAGTGATAGAGAATATTGAATAATATAGAAATATACCATAGGTACATATTCACTAATATGGAAGATGAGTCTTCCTGACTCCAGGGCTAGCACTCTATCCCTTTCATCACCCCGCTGCTCTCTGAGCATGTAAAACTGTGTGCTTAAGTAAGTGTGTTATAAGAAGATTAAGCTACATCAGCTCTAATAAATAGCTCTCCTAGAAGACAGAAGTGTGAAAAATGTAATTATAAAGGATGAATAGTCCAGAAAAATGAATATGCACACTTGTGCTGTTTGTCTGTCAAACTTGCAATGTACTACAGCTTTATTTCTGTACCGTAGAATCTCTTTTTCTGTCAAGCTTCTGCTCAAATTCCACTCTCTACGTGAAATGTTTGTTGATCTCGCCCCTCACCCAGCTGCTGGTGTCCTCTCATATGCAATTCCCTTGTATTTATTTTGTGTATCGTTTCTACATATTTACATATGTCCCTGTTGTCTCTCCAATAGAATGTGAAATCCTTGAGGGCAGAGATCATTTCATTTTTGTCTTTGTTTTCATGGCACCTAGAATAGGAAATGTCAAATAGTAGGAATTAAGTAAATTGATTGAATATGGACATGTAAAGTTGGGTCCAGCAGGTTGATAGTTTCTCCAAGTCACCTCCCAAGGAATGAGAAAGTCCCCAGCTGACATTGGCTATAAGAGTGTGTTTCTTTATTGTCATCCCTACAGGTGATGGAGAGCACCAATTGGACCAGTGTCTCCCACTTTATTCTCCTGGGGATTTCTACCCAGCCAGAAGAGCAGATTCCTCTCTTCATTCTCTTCCTCTCCATGTACATCATTAATGTGTCTGGGAACTTGGTCATTATCGCACTGACCATTTCCACTGCACACCTACACACCCCCATGTATTTCTTCCTCAGCAATTTGTCCTTGGCTGACATTGGCTTCACCTCCACTATTGTCCCCAACATGCTATTAAACATCTTCTCAGATACAAAGACCATCTCCTACATTGGATGCCTGACCCAGGTATACTTCTTCATTAGTTTTGCTGCTATGGAAAATTTTCTTCTGGCAGTAATGGCATATGATAGATATGTTGCCATCTGTCACCCTTTCCACTACCCTGTGGTCCTGACCAGGAGACTGTGTGCTCAGATGGTAGCCTCTTGCACTACTCTCTCCCACCTCCATGCCCTGCTACACACCATGCTCATGATCAGATTGTCCTTCTGTGCTAACAACCAGATCCATCACTTCTTCTGTGACCTCTATCCCCTGATGAAGATCTCTTGCTCTAGCACCTACGTCAATACCCTGGTAATTCAAATAGAAGGGGCTATCATCATCAATGGAGCTCTGACCTTCATCATCCTCTCTTATGCCTGCATCGTCTCAGTTATCCTCCATATTCCTTCAGCCACTGGTAAGTGGAGAGCCTTCTCCACCTGTGGATCACACCTAACAGTAGTGGCTATATTCTATGGCACACTTACATGGGTCTATTTTCGGCCCTTAGCCAGCTATTCAGTGGCAAAGGGATGCATTGTGACGGTTATGTACACTGTGGTGACCCCTATGCTAAACCCCTTCATTTATAGCTTGAGGAATGGTGATGCGAAAGCTGCCTTTAGAAAATGGCTAAAGAGAATATGGTAGTCGAGTCTCAAATAAACACCCAAGAGAGTTTGTTATGATGAGAAAAACACTGTACTCAGGGTCAAGAGACTTGGGATCAAATTCTAACTCTTCCCTTGACTTCCTCTGTATCTTTGGACAAGTCACTTCGCCTTTGGGGCCTCAGTTTCCTCCTCTTGCAAATGACAGGGTTGGACTAGATGGGCTCTCTAGACCATTTCAGCTCTCATTGTCTATCAGCTCATGACCTGGCTCTATGAATCCTCCCAGACAGGCTGGGGAAATAGTTTCAAGAGTCATTATTGTTTGGTGACGTTTTGGAGCGGGGGGGCTTAAGGTTTACTATCAGTGGTGGAATGATCCTGAAACATGCCTGTCCAATTCTCCAGTTATTATCGTTTCCATTTGCATTTGTTAATTCCTGGTTTCGAGTTTCTAAGAGACTCTTCTAAGAGAAGAAAGGCGCACGGCCTGACATTAAAAGGAAACTGCCCCAGAGCATCTGCTGAAGACCCAAAAAAATGCCATGTATGTAGCAAGTATGAACTTAGATTAAAAAATTTAATTTTCTGTCATTAAAGAAAAAATGTTTTTCTATAAACTTAATAATGCCTTCTTATAATTAAATTTTAACAGCAGAATATCAAATTGACCACTGCTTATTTCACTGTACCCATTATTTCATTAGGATGGATATATCTGTCACCATACGGTTTAGATTTAGAGTTAGAAAATACCTCAGAGGCCATCTAGTCCAACCTCTCCCTCAAATTTAAGAATAGAGAAACTGAGACCGATGAGGGTAAGTGACTTTCTCAGAGTCACACAGGTAGCAATAGAAGAGGATTTTGAACATAGTATTTTGATTCTAAATCCACTACTTCTCTTTCTACTGTACTATGTTACCCTTCAATTGGAGTTAATCACATTTCTTCCATATCCTTTCTTCCTTGAATTTCTCAACCATGTCTTTTCTTAAGTCCTCCTTAGTTAAACCACCAAATATTCCAAGATTCTTCATCTGAGTCTTATAATATTTTGTGGATTTAGGAAGAATTTATGAGCTGTTTTCTACAGCTACATTCCTCTTCCTTTTACACTCATACATGGCCTGAATAATGTCTTTTACTGCTCTTATTGTATGTAGACCATCACACACTATGGCTTCATCCCCTCACCAAGCACCCTTGTATTACCTTTCATACCACCTGCAATTTTGATTATCCTGATTTTCAGCCACATCAAATTACCAGGATATTATTGATTTTAAAATAATGGCCTCTGGAATCAGGACATAGATTTGAATGTGCTCTACAATTTGCAATATGTAAGTTGGTTGCCACTTTCATCCAATTCTGGATCTAATCCATTTTCTATCTGCAAGACAGATGTACAGAGTGACTAACTCTAGGACTGACTCATTTAACTGAACATCTCTGCACAGGCAGATATAGCTAGGTGACTCATTGGATAGAGCTGTAGGCCTAAAGACCAGTAGACATGAGTTAAATCCATCCTCAGATGCTAACCAGCTATGTGACCCTGGGCAAGTCCCTTAACCTCTGTTGACCTTAATCTACTGGTAAAGAAAATGGCAAACTACTCCAGGATCTTTGTCAAGAAAACACCATACTGAGGTCACAAAGAGTCCAATACAACTAAACAATGACATGGCAAGGACATTATGCTTTATCTACTTGGATTTTTCCCTTGTGGCATTATTAGATCATTCTCTTTTGAGTGGCCTTAGATCTCACAGATAAGACCATAAAGCATACTGAGGGGATGATGAAATTAGCATAATATCATCAGACAATAGGAGCATCTGAAAAAATCTGGATAGGAAATCCCTCTTCCACTTGGAATTTGCCCAGGAGATCATTCATGCAGTGGGAGTAATTTCAGTAAGAATATACATTCTGGTATATGTTTTATGCCTTTGTTGATATTGATAATCAGAAGAATGTGGGACAAAATTATATTCATGATGGCATGTATCTGGAATTTTGTATGATCTGAATATATGCTTGGAAAATGCCTGAAGAGGGCCTTTAAGTTATATTTTCTCCATGAGGACAAATGCATTTTTGTAATAAGCAAACAATCACCGTAGTATTTGGTGTTGTTTACATTTCTTACTTGACTGTGTGAAAATGTGCTTTACTTTCCATTACTCAGCAACTCATGCCTTCCCCCTCAAATTACTCTTTATTTATTTCATATTTATTTTGTATATGATTGTGTACATGTTTTTTCTCCTGACAATGTAGAGGGTAGAGTGTTTGAGAGGATAGGAAGTGCTTTATCTTTGTTTTGTATCCCCAGAAACTAGCATAATACCTCATCTATAGTGGTGTATATATAACATGGTTGTAATTGATTACTAAAAAGAATCATTTTTGAAAACCTACCTGTCTCTTCACCACATAATAATCAAAGATACCCTAAACAATTACAAGGAGCATTTAATATATTTAGTTAATTAATGAATTAAGAATTAAGAAAGAATCTATGTAGTTGGTAGTTACTAAAAACTTGGCTACCTTTTTTTGAGGAGATGTATATATATATACACTGACTTTGATCTTTTATGTTCTTTCACCGAACAATACAAAAGCTGAACTATTTACAATATATTTTTAAAAGAGAAAAAAACACCAAAAAAGTATATATTTTATAGTGCCGATCATTAAATTAATGTTTATAGATGCTTTTGTAACTTTGTGATTTTTATAACTTTCTTCTCCCTCATCCTTTTGCCCCGCTGCCATCCCTATCATTGTCACTGAGGAAGCATAAGGGTAGTTTTACATTTTTATTTAGTTTGGGAGCTTCTGAGACCCCAAAATTTATTACCTTATGCTGATATCTGATGATAAGTCTTCTTACGTAGCTAGGTTTGTATATATAGCCTGTGTAATATATGTGTGTATCCACTCCTCCCACTGATGCTATGTGATCTTATGAAAGAGTATGATAGAGAGGATATTTTGCAGCTACTGTCTTGACAATGTTATCTCCATAAATGACTTTGCTTTGATCTAATTTTGTCCTCTGATATTTTTCCTAAAAGATACGACCAATCAAGTCACATACTCCTATTCAATAAGTCTCAGTGGCTCCCTATCTATCTTCTCCAGGATCAAATATAAAATCTTGTGTTTGGAATTCAGTGCCCTTTGCAACCTAAACTCCTCCCACTCCACATCTTTCCAGTCTTCTTACATCTTTCTCCCCATCACTTACTCTGTTTCAGTTAGCATTGGCCTCCTTGCTGTTCTGTAAACTAAACTATCCCTTGGCTATGGACATATTTCTGGCCCTCCCTCATGACTGGAATATTCTCTTTTCTCCACTCTACCTACTTACTGACCTCCCTAGTTTCCTTCAAGTTAATTTTCTGAATAAGCCAAGTTAATTATTTATCTTATTGGGGTCTTTTCATAAAACCAGCTCCTAAATTTATTTGTTAGCTCAATAGGTGTTTTTTTAATTTTTACTTTCAATCTTATTAATCTCACCTTTGATTTTCAGGGTTTCCAATTTGGCCCTCAATTGGAGATTTTAATTTGTTGTTTTTTTAGTTGCATGCCAAACTCATCGATCTGTTCTTTTTCTTTTTGACGATGTAAGAATTTAGAATAATAAACTTCCCCTAAGTATTGCTTTAACTGCATCTCATAAATTTTAGTGTGTCTTCCCATTTTTGTCATTCTCTTCAATAAAATTATTGTTTCTATGACTTATTCTTTGACCTACTTATTCTTTAGGATTAGATTATTTCGTTTCCATTAATTTTTTATTTATCTTCCCATTGACTTTTGTTATATGTAATTTTATTACATTATGATCCTAAAAGAATACATTTAATATTTATCCCTTTCTACATTTGATTTTGATGTTTTTATGCTCTAATTAATGGTCAATTTTTATGTAGGTACCCTGTGTTGCTGAGAAAAAGGTATAATTCTTTCTCTTCCCATTCAGTTTTCTCCAAAGTTCTGTCATATCTGATTTTACTAATATTCTATTTACCTCCTTAATTTCTTTCTTATTTATTTTTTATTGGATATATCAAATTCTGAGAGGGGACCGTTGAGGTCCCCCAGTACTATAACTTTTCTGCCTATTTCTTCCTGTAACTCACTTAACTTCTTTCAGAATATGGATGCCAAATCACTTGGTGCAGATATGTTTACTATTGATATTGCTTCATTTCCTATGGTGTCTTTTAGCAAAATGTAGTTTCCTTCCCTATCTCTTTTAATTGGGTCTGATTTTATTCTTACTTTGTCTCAGATAAGGATTACTACCTCTACTTTTTTTTTACTTCAACTGAAGCATAATAGATTCTCTCCATCCCCTTACCTTTACTCTGCATGTGTCTCTTTGCTTCAAGTGTCTTTCTTGTAAACAACATATTGTAGGATTCTGGCTTTTTATCCACTCTGCAATCCACTTCCATTTGATGGGAGAGTTCATCCCATTCACATTCACAGTTATGACTATTAACTGTATATTTCCCTCCATCCTGTTTTTCCTTTTGTTTGTCCTCTCTCTCCTTTCACCCTTTCCCTCCTCAGTAGTGTTTTGTTCCTGTGTACCCTGCACCCCTAGTCTGCACTCTCTTCTGCCAGTTCCCCTCCCCACCTGACATTGTCTCCTCCCCTCTTATTTTCCTTTTGGGTAAGATATATTTATATATCAACTGATTGCATATATTATTCCCTTTTAAAGTCAATATTGATGAGACTAGGATTCAAGTGATGTCCATCACCCACCCTGTCATTTTTCCCTCCTCTGTAATAGGTTTATCCCACCTCTTCATGTGAAATATTACCCCATTTTACCTCTCTCTTCCTTCTACACTTAGTGTACTCCTCTTTCTCATCCCTTAAATTTTTTATGTCATTCCTTCAAATTCACCTTCTACCAGTACCCTCTATGTATATTACTTCTAGCTATTCTATTAGTGGTACAATTTTTAAGAATTACAAGTATCATCTTCCTATGTAGGGGGGATGGAAATAATTCGAATCCATTGAATCCCTTATGTTTTCTTTCCCCTTTTTCTCTTTTTCCCTTTTTAGACTTTTCTTGGGTCTTGATGTTGGAAATCAAACTTTTTGTTCAATTCTGCTCTTCTCCTTATGAAAGCTAGAAATCCTTCTATTTCACTGAATGACATTTTTCCCCTTGAAGTATTGAGCTTAAATTGGCCAGGTAAGAGATTCTTGGTTGTAGTACTAGCTCCTTTGCCTTCTAGAATATTATGTTCCATGACTTCCAGTCCTTTAATGTTGCAGCTGCTAAATTCTGTATAATCCTGATTGTAGCTCCCCAGTATTTCAACCATTTCTTTCTGGTCATTGACAGTATTTTTTCTTTGACCTGATAGTTCTGAAATTCGGTTATCATGTTCCTTGGAGTTTTTATTTTGACATCTCTTTCCTCAGGTGATCAGCAAATTCTTTAATACTGATTTTGCCCTCTCTAGCATATGAGAGCAGTTTTCCTTGATAATTTCTTGAAAGATGCTGTCCAGGTCCTACTTTTGATTGTGGAGTTCAGATAGTCCAGTGATTCTGACACTATCTCTCCTGGATATATTTTCAAGGTCAGTTGTTTTTCTAGTGATATATTTTGCATTTTCTTCTTTTTTTCATTCTTTTGCCTTTGTTTGATTGATTCTTGATGTCTTATAAAGTCATTAGCTTTCATTCATCCAATTCTAACTTTTAAGGAGTCGTTTTCTTCAGTTACCTTTTGTACTTATTTTTCCATTCGACCAATTCTACTTTTTAAGCAGTTATTTTATATTTCTAAGCTGTTGACATTTTTTCATAATTTTCTTGCCTTTTTCATTTTTTCCCAATTTTTCTTCTACCTCTCTCATATGATTTTTAAAAATAATTTGCAGTTTATCAACCATAAAATATCTACATATACATGGAAAATTGTAATACAAGTGTATGTTCATTTATTATAACAAGTCTTTGATGGGGCAACAGCTGGGCCTACTTTGCAGTTAATTAAAACTTTTTTCATGGTTTTTGGTGCATCTTACAGGCAAACCTTTCTGGTTCTTTATAATTTCTAGCTCTCTATTGTTGTTCCTCATAGCTCATGATGTCATCATTTTGGAGAATCAGGCCAATATGGGCCACCATAGGGAATCATTCAGGAAGGAACAAACATAGTGTCTTGGGGAGTTCTGTCTAAGAGATTTCATTAGGGGCTTGAGGTAAAAATGGTCAAGCCTAGAGAACTAAGTTTTCTACATTCCTTGTTCAGAATCATCCATCTGCAAAAGCTCATCCAGGGCAAGCTAAGCTGCATAGTATTGAGACTTTTTTATTTTGTTCCAGTCTAGTTTTATATTGAATACCTTCCACCACAACACAAAAGACAAAATAATGACCTATAACATTACCTGCTGTTACAGTTTTCTTAAAGTCAAGTTTCACATGCTACATTTGTGCAAACTGATGGAGCGCTGACACTGAATTGATTTCTCTACATTTGTATTTCATTATGAATTTCTTGGGAGTCTTCTTTGGATGAAGGACAGTATTTGGATTAGGCAGGCCTACTTTGGAAAGCAGTGATTCTGTGATTTCTATAACCGTAAAAGCTCAACTCCTCAACACACTGTAATCTTCTGATGAGAAATATCCTGGAAGAGGATTCACTGTGGTTGAAGAAGGTTGAACTGGCAACTTCTTTTCAACATCTGAGCAAAACTAGGAACCCCAGAATTCTGAAACCAACTCATGTTATCAGACATTTTCTTGGACCTCAGTGTGGCCTCCTCCAGGACTACTACCAGCACCCTTGGGACCACAATGGAAGGTGGGTGGAAAGAAGCTCTCATATGATTTTTAAGCTCCAATTTGAGCTCTTCCATGAGTTTTTCAGAGCTTGAGACCACTTCCCATTCTTCTTTGAGGCTTTGCCCATAGGTGTTCTGACATTGCTGTCCTCTTCTGAGTTTGGGTCTTGATCTTCCCTGTCACCATAGCTTTCTATGGTAAGATTCTTTTTTGTGGTTTTGCTCATCTGCTTGGCCTTTTTCCTTTCTTTTAAATTTGAGTTCTGTTTCAGTGGTTGAAGAGGGACTGTCTGGGGCTTCTTGTGCCAAGGGCTGCAGGCCCTGGCTGTTTACCGGGTGCTGCATTGATGTTGCCTTGAGGACCAAAGGGGTCCTTCATGTCTAGTACTGTGCTAAGGGGATGGGGGTGGGGTGGTTGGCATGGCTGAGACCATAGGGATCTGGAAGCTGTCCTGATGCTGAGCCAGTGTTCTAGTGTATCTGTATCTGTATCTGGCATGTGCTGAGGCCCTAGGGCTACACCAAAGCATGTGGTTGTCTGGCTGCTGGTGGCCATCTATGTGTCCACAGCTATGCTGAAGCACATGGATGTCTAATGAGAGGGAAGATTGCCTGTTTTCCCAGGACTATAGTGAAGCACATGGTGGTGCTTGGAGCTAGAATCTGCCCATTCCCCTGACTATACTGAGGCATGTGGAGCGGGGTGGGGGGCGAGGGGGCCTAGTGTTGGTATTTGCCTGCTTTACTGCACTGGACTCAGGACCTCCTGCTGGTTTGCCCAGGTGGGGCTTGTTGCTAATTTGTTGGGATGCTTCCTATCCTGGACTATTTTCCCTTTTTAGCTGAGTGAGACAGATCTTTTCTGCTGATCATCCAGCCCAAGTTTCTTGGGCTAAAAGATCACTTTACCCTCTCTTTTTGTTACTTCTATTGCTACTGAATTTGTTTTGGGGTGGTATTTTATGGTTCTTTGGAGGTGAATATGGGTGATTTACAACAATTTACTGCTTACTCCACTATCTTGGCTCCCACAAGTCCAACAGTTTTGACATGGTTACAACCCCATTTTTTTTTCATAGTAAATTTTGCTGATCTTAGCAGGTGATACAAGAATGTCTTGTGATGAATACTAATGTCTCCATCCCGAAGCACCTTTTAGTCCTCAGTAATAGGGATACAGGAATAGAGGACAATTTGTATTTCTACTATTTGGGTTCTCTGCAATCCCCATATATAAGCTGTTTCCACTTTCCAAGGTCAGACATTTCTTGGATCTTTTGAATATCTGCAGAGTCTTTAGGTACAAATGTGGAAACAATATACTGAGCCTCTAAAATGTAACTTTCTGGGTTCAGAAAATAACATTTTAGTCTTGTAAACCACTAATATAGACAGGAATAAAAACCAAACACATTCTTATGGAGGAAAGAGAGTGTGTGTGTGTGTGTGTGTGTGTGTGTGTGTGTGTGTGTGTGTGTGTGTGTGTTATACAAATCAAATACAAGGTAACTTTGGAAATGAAGGCAGTAGCATCTGGGTGAAAGGGAGTGGGGACTAGGAATGACCTATGACCTCATGCAGAATATATCCACTGAACTGAGTCTTGATGAATACCAGGGATTTCAAAAAGCAAAAATGATGAGACCATTTTAGATATAAGGAATATGATCCTATAAAAATATACAATGACTAAATATTGTAAATTTAAAAAGCACTTTAAGAAAATTGAAATAGATGGTGGACTGCAAAGATACACATATGCTGGCTCTCCTCTGCCCATAGCCCATAAAATACCTGTAGAGAAGCACTCTCAACAAATTCTGGAGCAGCAGAAGTGGAGAACAGCAGAATGGAGGACATTTCCAGTCCAAGGTGACCTGAAAGGCCAACGGGAAACGTCTGTTGCACCTGATGTGGAGTGGAGCCCAGTTCAGCCTTGGCCACACATGGCTCACGAACAGGGCTTGAGGGCAGAATCTCCAGTCACAGTGGCACCTGTTCACAGATCCCTCAACCCGCAGGTGCTAAAGGTTAGTGACAGGATTTTTTCAGCTGACTGAGAAGGGAGAAGGGCCTTCCCATAACTCTGTCCCTAGGCAGGGCTGTAGAGACCACATCGGGCAGGCAGCATCAGTTCCCACCGCAGTCCATATCCATTGTTGGATAGTAAAAACCCTGGGGGCATTGAGCAGCTGATTATTAACTCAGCCCTATGTAGAGGCCCTGCAGCAGCTGATCTCTATCTCACACTGAATGATGGCCCTGCCCATGCAGTTTATCTGAATCTCAGCCTCCAGTTCTGGCTTGATGGAACTGGAGGCAAGGTGGTTGTGAAAAGGAAACAAAAATATCTGGACACAAAAATATCTTTCTGATCCCAGACCATTGTACATGCTTGATTGTGCCACCTTGAAGGAACTGAGATCTTATAGATTTCCAGAGTATACCCTACTCTTGACCCAAAAGTCAAATAACTGGTTGGGAAAATGCCTAAAAAAGGGGGAAAAAGACTATAGAAGGTTGCTTTCTTGGTGAACAGATATCTTCTCCCATCCTTTCAGATGAGGAAGAACAATGCTTATCATCAGGGAAAGACATAAAAGTCAAGACTTCTGTATCCCAAACATCCAAAATATTCAATGGGCTCAGGCCATGTAAGAGTCAAAAAGGATTTTGAAAATCAAGTAAGAGAGGTGGAGGAAAAATTGGGAAGAGAAATGAGAGAGATGCAAGAAAAGCATGAAAAGCAGGTCAACACCTTGCTAAAGGAGACCCAAAAAATACTGAAGAAAATAATACCTTTAAAAATAGGCTAACTCAATTGGCAAAAGAGGTTCAAAAAGCCAATGAGAAGAAGAATGCCCTAAAAAGAAGAATTAGCCAAATGGAAAAGGAGATTCAAAAGCTCACTGAAGAAAATAGTTTTGTCAAAATTAGAATGGAACAGATGCAGGCTAATGACTTTATGAGAAACCAACAAATTACGAAACAAAGCCAAAAGAATGAGAAAATGGAAGATATCATCTTTCATGAAATTATCAAGGAAAACTGCCCTGATATTCTAGAACCAGAGAGCAAAATAAATCTTGAAAAAATCCACCAATCACCTCCTGAAAGAAATCCAAGAAGAGAAACTTCTAGAAACATTGTGGCCAAATTTCAGAATTCCCAGGTCAAGGAGAAAATATTGCAAGCAGCTAGAAAGAAACAATTCAAGTATTGTGGAAATACAATCAGGATAGCATAAGATCTAGCAGCTTCTATGTTAAGGGATCAAAGGGCATGGAATATTATATTCCAGAAGCCAAATGAACTAGGACTAAAACCAAGAATCACCTATCCAGCAAAACTGAGTATAATACTGCAGGGGAAAACCTGGTCTTTCAATGAAATAGAGGACTTTCAAGCATTCTTGATAAAAAGACCAGAGCTGAAAAGAAAATCTGACTTTCAAACACAAGAATGAGAAGAAGCATGAAAAAGTAAACAGCAAAGAGAAGTCATAAGGGACTTACTAAAGTTGAACTGTTTACATTCCCACATGGAAAGACAATATTTGTAACTAGAAAATTTTTTCAGTATCTGGGTAGTTGGTGGGATTACACACATACACACACACACACACACACACACACACAGAGAGAGAGAAAGAGACAGAGAGCACAGGGTGAGTTGAATAGGATGGGATCATATCTTTAAAAACTCAAATTAAGCAGTGAGAGAGAAATACATTGGGAGGAGAAAGGGAGAAATGGAATGGGGCAAATTATCTCTCATAAAAGAGGCAAGTAAAAGACTTTTCAGTGGAGGAAAAAAATGGGGAGGTGAGAGAAAAAACAAGCTTACTCTCATCACATTTGACTAAAGGAAGGAATAAAATGCACACTCATTTTGGTATGAAAACCTATCTTACAACACAGGAAAGTGGGGGACAAGGAGATAAGCATGGTGGGGGTGATGATGGAAGGGAGGGCAATGATGGTGGGGGTGATGATGGAAGGGAGGGCAATGGGAAGAGGGTGCAATTAGAAGTTAACACTCTTGGGGAGAGACAGGGTCAAAAGAGAGTATAGAAGAAATGGGAGGCAGGATAGGATGGAGGGAAATATAGTTAATGTTACACAACATGACTATTATGGAAGTCACTTGCAAAACTACACAGATATGGCCTATATTGAATTGCTTGCCTTCCCAATGGGGATGGGTGGGGTTGGAGGGAGGAAGAGAAGTTGGAAGTCAAAGTTTTAGGAACATCTGTTGAGTACTGTTCTGGCATACAACTAGGAAATAAAAAATACAGGTAATGGGGTATAGAAATTTATCTTGCCCTACAGGACAAAAGAGAAGATGGGGATAAGGGAAGAAAGGGATGTTAGAAGGAAGGGCAGATTGGTGATAGGGGTAAATTAGAATGCTCAGCATTTTGGGGTGGGGGAGGGAAGAAATGGGGAGAAAATTTGGAACTCAAAATTTTGTGGAAATGAATGTTGAAAACTTAAATAAATAAATTTTTAAAAAAGATAATTGAAATAATTGTCATAAATTCAGTCTGGCAGAACTGACAATGAAACATTCTTATGCTTTCAAATAGTCACTATATCTGTAGTTTTGCTTAAATATTTATCTTTATTTACATGGGACAGTTAATTGGAGTGGTAATGATGGGGAAATGATTGGGTTATAAAAACAAAAATATCAGTGAAACTTCAAAAATGAAATTAAAGTCTATTTAATATCTTAGTCTATTAGGTACCACAATAATAACTTTACATTAGGGTTTCCTCATGGGCAGATACTGGCTACAGGCTCAGACATAATACTAGATGTCACATAGCTTAGATTGTATTCTTGATTAGAATCTTTTCCAAGTGCCTAGCTAAGAATGTTAATGGTGACCCTTTGAGATTTCCATTTCAGTGCAATGGTGCTAGACTTCCCTGGAAGAACCATAGTTAGGACTGCTCCCATTCATTTATAATTATAATAAGAACTCACATTTGTATAATACTTTAGGGTTTAACAAAGTGATTTGTGTGTTGTCTCATTTGATCCTTGCCACAGCCTTGTGAGTTAAGTATTGTTATTTGTATTTAATAAATGAGAAAACTAAAGCTTGTCTACAGTTACACTACTGTGAATGTTAGAGATGGAGATGGGATTTGAATCCAGGTCTCACATGACCCTATGTTAAGGGCCCTTTGTAATACACCAACTTGCCTGTTCCTTGTAACTGCTGGACTTAAGGATGAACAATGTCTTAATCTGGGTTTGTTTTTTCTTGGATTCCAAATTTAGTGATAGTGCATTGGCAATGATGTTTTCTTTCACTCTGGGCACATGAATCATCTGGAGAGAAAAACATCAAATAGTAAAAACCCAGTATGACAAACTGAGAAGAGACAGACCTCTATAAAATAAACTAAATTCTTGTGGTCCTTTTATCCATGATTCAATACTTACTTCCCTTCAAGTGTGCTGTTGGTCTCTAAGGAAAACATTGATATCAAACAGCTTATGGTTCATAGCAGCATAATCCTTCTCCAACAACATTAGCTGGCAGGTTCCTAAATCAAGGAACATGATAACTTGGGCTCTAGCCTATCCTCCTTTCCTAATAAGTTTCACCCCAAAAATGTTTCTCTCCTTAAAGAGTGAGCAGAATAAGATTGGAAGTCACATCAAGGGTACCACCATGAAAGCTTTTTTTTAATGACAGGAAGGGATCCTCCTACTCAGTATCCAACTTATACAATGCCCCCTTTCTCAAAAAATGTGCAAGGGATTTCATCAGTTAACATAATATGGGATGAACCATTGGTAAAAATTTACTATCCATAAGGAATGTTGTAAAACTTTAACACTGGAAGAGTCGAGATTATGTGATATGTACATAGAGGAGATCCATTCATAATCATTCAGGTCCCAGCATGAATCATCCCAGGATGATCACCTGTCTCTAATAGAAGATACTTTTCAGGTGTGAAGTAATTAGACGAATGCTTTCAAACTTAAAGGATACATTTTTATTCACTTCTGAAGGATCCATGATCTCATAAATGTGGATACTCCATCCAATGGTGCAAAGAGAAATCCATCCACATTTTTTTCATCTTTTATAATTTGTTCATGTCCTCTCTTTACACCTCCACAGGTGGACCTTTCTTTTGAGATTTTGTGGCTTCCAGTGTAGAATTCAGGTTATCCGTTTGTTGCCTCATTCTCTTACGAAATGAATTGTCCACCTCTTTCTCTGCTCTTACATTTTATGACAAGATCCTTTACTCCACTTCTTGTATTCAAGTTGCTGTAAATTGTTATGTGTGATGATTCAGCTGTTTTCAATGTGAGAACAGATCGCCATAGAAACAATTATAAATCATTTTACTTATTGTATATTTTATCCTTCAAGTTTCACTTTAAAATGTTTCCAATGAAAACTTACTTTGTTGGGTTCCACATCAAAGTTTCTTTGGGTTATTTTTCATCACCACTGCTTCTGACTTTTTTATGAGGTTATCTGTTCATTACCCTCCACCATTTTCCGCAAATGTTTTTCAGGCAAGGTATTATTTAAACAATTATACTCTTGTCTGTCAAGACTTTCCATTTGTGAAGAAAAACATGTTTATTGGCTGAGGTGGGTTTTTTACCTCCTCATTATGATGACTGCCTTATATCACTAAAACTTCAGTGGGAAATGATAACAAAAAGCAATATCTTTATCTTTATCAGTTTCCAACTTTTCAGCAAAATATTGTTTGAAAACATTAGTTTTGAGTTGTTATAATTACATTCTTAATCTCTTTCATCCTGAAATTCTCTAGTTCAAGTTCAGGTGTGGGGAACCTGTATCCTCAAGGTCATATATATGACCCTCTAGATCCTCATGTGTGGCCCTTTGACTGAATACAAACTTAACAGAATAAATTCCATCCTAAAGGTCACAGGTTCCCCACCCTAGGTTTACTGTCACTTTTGATCTTTGGCACAATTAATTGATGGCTAATTGCATAAAGACTAAATAGATTTGGAAATGACTAATTAGAAACCAATTTCTGACAACTAAAATAAAATCAATTCCATTTTAGTATACTATGTTTCTCTTGCCAACTCCAAATCTTTCTTGTATAAAGTAGTCATGAAATATACATATATATTCAAGAGGCCTACTGTGGACTATGAAACTGATGGAACTAGGGTAGCACAAGTTAACACCCCTGGGAAGAGGGTGCTATTTTTATACTCTCTACAGGTAGGTAAACTGAGGTAAAAATATCGTTACTTGCCTAAAATCACAGCCAACCAATTTACAGAGACTAGATTCTTAATTTACATCATCTTCAATTCATGATCTTTTAGCAGTTTCTCCTAATACCAAACACCATCATTATTTAGTTTAAGGACAAACTTTTACCACAGAAAATCTGAATTTACAATCACAAAATCAAAATTTCTATTCTCCTAATTCTCTCCACATACTCCCATGTTATAGGGACTGCTACTCTCTCAGGTAGTCTACTGCCAAAAAATATAGTAAGAGTGTTGTACAGTATTCTCATCTCCATCTTCAGGGTCCATGAGAATTTTATATTACTTATATAACAACTAAAATATACTCTTCCTGTGGTCTTTCAAGGACAGAATTTTAGTATACTACTATCAAATAATACCATATTTCCAATATGTTACGATAGTTTTCATATCATAAAGAATAAACATATAACACTTCTCATATCCTTATCTCAAGAGATCAAAAAACTCCCTCAAATCTTTCTTACTTCCTCAATTTCTTCTTTCATTTCTTTATATACTCCTCCAGGGGTCTTCAAAACCATAACTTTGTTATTTCCTTTATATTCTTCCCCTAAATTTTCTTTTACTTGTTTAATTTCTCTAGCCTTTACATGTCAATTGTATTCCAGATTATGTATAAAACCCATTTTCACTCCACCGAATTTCTCCTTCATAATTTTACCATAAGTTATTATTATGCAATACTAATTAGCTGTAATACTGGTGACTTAGAGATTCTTAAAAACTTACAAACACATGGTTTTTTTTCAGTATCTTTTGGTAACTTAGTTCTAATTTACTCCAACAATTCTATTATATAAGGTTTTGGAAATTATACCATTGAGCTCCCAAAAGACATTCCTAGCTCCTGGTCACATCTTAAAAATCTCTCTTTCAATTAAATTTTATTTATTTTCAAGTTGCTTCCTTATTTAAACAAACTTTTCCCTTTCTATGAGCAAGAAGACAGTTCTTAAAATTCAAATTGTCAAGTTGTTTTGAAATATAGTCCAAACTGATTTCCCTTTCTTTAACCTATAGTCATGCAACATTGAGCTTTCAAGGGTGTAACTCCTCTGAGGAGTGAGGTGGGGATGTTGGTTCAAATTTTCTCTTCTTTTGTTCTTTCTGTCTTATACATATATGGGGATGCTCATCATCAATCAAATGCATGATTAATAAAAGGAGAGCTAATATTTCCGCATCATATGATTTGAGTGGATCTAGACCCAAATTTTCACCCAGCACTTCTATATAATTTATTATAAAAATGGGTGATGTGTCTCATTTTCTTCTTGATAAGTTGTTTGAAATCTATTCCAAGTAATATCCATGCCTGAACTGGGGAATCAAATATAACATACAGCAAAATTTCTCAGTACAAAACATACAACAATTTTAAACTTTCTTTCTAAACTGATTTGTACTTAGACATCAGGTCATTTAAGTGAAAAACTGCAACCCATTTTTCTTCACTTTGAAACTTTAGTAATACTACTTTCAAACTTTCTTCTTTCTAATCAATGAAATGACCTTTTTCTCTTAACTATAAATAATAAATCTTTCACTCTCTAGAAGAGTGATAAAAGGTCCACGTAGCATTTACAATATTCTTAATTTCTTTAAAACAAATTCTAAAGAATATTAACCCAAAATTCACTAGAATATTTCAACATTTAAAAAAAACCATTCAAGTGATCATATTTCATAAATTCACAGTAGAGAATTACATTTTGTTCACAAATTCAGTTTCTAACTAGTTTATGATGTCATAAATTTCTACAGATTGGAGAGAAGGTCCCATCCCTTTCATCAGTGTTCTTTGGCTGTCTTCTAATTTGGCCAGAATTAAAAGACAGAAAAATATTTTTTTTCTAAAGAAAAAAAAAATGGATGACCAAGACCAGGAAAAAATTTAGTTTGACTTCCAAGCATATGTAATAAAAGACAAACACAAAGATACTACATAAATTAGTGAGCCCTGAAGCAGAGTCAAAATGGTGGAGTGAGAGCTCATATACACCTAAGCTCTAAGACAAACTCCTTCAGATACCTCTAAAAAGAAAATCTGAACAAATTTTAGAGTGCCAGAGTCCACTAGAAGACAGAGTGTGGCAGATTTCCAGCCCAGGACAGCCTGAAAGGTCAACGGGAAAGTTCTGTCGCATGGGGCTGGTGGAGTGAAGAGCACATAGCACACAGCCTGTACCAGCGCAGACACAGCTACAGCAAGGCTGAGAAGGATGCCCTGGGCAGTCTGAAGCAGCAGCAGCACTGCAGATCTCAAACATATCAGCCCAGGATGGGAGTCCAGTAGAACTGAGAAGCACAGCACCCCAGGTAAGAGCAGCAGCACTCCTAATACTATCAACCTGCAGATTAAATATCTGTAATTCTCTTACTTGAATGTCCAGGAGCCAAGATGGTGGATTGATCTGTAAATGTTCTACCCTTCCTCTTGTTGACCTTGAAAAATCTAGAGAATATTTCCCCAGGAAAAGTCCTGGAACAGAAGGAACAGCTGAAGGGTAAACAGTCTCAGCACCAGAGACTAGGAAAATCGCTAAGAAGGATCCCTCTTCCTGTGGCTGAAGGAAACCACACCTCAGCAAAACAGGAGGAGATCCTGAGCTACAGGGGGTGGAGCCTGTAAGGGCCAATACCAAGGCCCCAGGCATGCTTTAGCACAGCCTGGGGAATCAAGAAGACACTAGCACCAATGGGATTCACCAACTGCTGAGGCTGCTTGTACTCTAGCTCAGGAGAGCTAGAGGGGTTGTGCTCCTGCCACCAAACCACCTCTCCCCCACACCTCATGCAGCAAGCTCCAGGGAAACTCAGAAAGACTTCACCTGACCTTTGCTTTGGCATACCAGCCGGCTCAGCACCTGGTAAGCTGCAGAATTCTAGCTTCTAGCTGAAAGAACTAGAGGCCACAATACACAAATCCTCAAGGACAAGAACCATCGGACTGAGGCCCTGGTGCCCCAGAAGCACAGATCCACTCTAAAAGTCAGAAGAAGAATGATCATCATGAGCAAGAAGTAAACTAGAAAAAAAAAAAAGACCATAGAAGCTTACTATGGGAGAAGGACCAAAACATGAATACTGAAGAGATCACATTGAGATTGCACTCCCATTGAAACCTCAGAAGAGAACATAAACTGGTCTCAACCCCAAAGAGCATTCTTGGAAGAACTGAAGAAGGATTTTAAAAGCCAAATTAGAGAGGTCAAAGAAAAATTGGCTAATAATTTTAAAAATATGAAAAAAATTCATAGAAAAATTTAAAAAGAAAATTGGACAAAGGGATAAAGAGATGAAGAACCTAACTGGAACAATTGGACAAATGGAAAAGGGAACCAAAAGTTAACTGAAGAAAACAATCTATTAAAATTAGAATTGGGAAAGTAGAAGCTAATGATTTTTTGAGACCTCAAAAATGAGTCAAACAGAAACTAACAAAGGAAAAAATAGAAAAAAAAAACATAAAATATCTTATTGGAAATACAACTGACCTGGAAAAAATAAATCCAGGAGGGAAAAAAATTTAAGAACTATGGGTCTACCAGAAAACCAGGATGACAAAAAGAGCCTGGAGGTTTCAGGAGCCAAGATGGCAGAGTGATCAGTAATTGCTGTCTCCCTCCCCTTATTGACCTTGACAAGCCCAGAGAATATCCCCACCCAGAAAAATCCTGGAACAGTGGAAGCAGCAAAAGGGGCAAATAGTCTCTTAGCCCATGAGGCTAGGAAGATCACTAAGAAGAGTCCTTCTTGCTGTGTCTGTAGGGGACCAGTGAAGGACAAGAGCTGTCCCAAACATCCCCACCCCAGCAAACTGGGAGAAGATCCTGAGCCCCAGGGGGATGAGGCCAGCAACCACCAACACCAGGTGTGCCTCAGGACCCCCAGGGAATCAGGAAGACACTAGCACAGATGGGATCACCAACCACTGAGCTTGCCTTGCCTATGCTCTAGCTCAGTAAAGAAGACCTCCTGTGCCAGATCACCACTGCCCCGCACTTAACGAGCTATTTGCAGGGTAACTCTAGGGAAACCCAAAAAGACTTCACCTAGCCTCTGCTTTGGCACACCAACAAGTTCAGCACCAGGTAAGCTGCAGCATTTTAGCTTCTAGCTGAAAGAACCAGAGGCCACAACACACAAAATCTCAAGTTTTAGGCGCAAGAACTGTGGGAAAGAGCCTCCTGTGCCCCAGACACAGATATGCTTTAAAAGCCAGAGAAAGAGTGCTTATCATGAGCACAAGCCAAAGAATCTTTCTGTGGGGACAAGGACCAAAACACAAATACCAAAGAGGTCAGCATTGAGATTGGATTCCCATCTGAAACTTCAGAAGGGAATATGAACTGCTCTGAAGCACAAAGAGCTTTCTTGGAAGAACTCAGGAAGGATTTTATAAGGCATATTAGAGAAATAGAAGAAAAACTGACCAATGACTTTAAAAATATGAAAAAAAGAAATCACAGAAGAATTTAAAAGGAAAATTGGACAAATGGAAAAGGAAGTACAAAACCTAACTGTAGAAAATAGCTCCTTTAAAGGAATAATTGTACAGATGGAAAAGGAGATGTAAAAGTTAATTGAAGAAAACAATTTGATAAAAATTAGAATTGAAAAAATAGAAGTTACTGAATCTATGACATATCAAGAATCAGTCAAATAGAATCTAAAAAATGAAAAGATAGAAGAAAATGTAAAATATCTAATTGGAAGAACATCTGACCTGGAAAATAGATCCAGAAAAGAAAATCTAAGGTCTGCCAGAAAGTCATGATGAAAAAAGTCTGGACAATATCATACAAGAAATTATCAAGGAAAATTGCCCAGAAGTCCTAGATTCAGAGGGCAAAATACTCATCAAAAAAATCCACTGTTCACCTCCTGACAGGCATCCCAAACTAAAAACACCAAGGAATATTGTTTCCAAATTCCAGAATTATCAAGCAAAAGAGAAAATACTTCAGGTAACCAGAAAGAAATAATTCAAATATTGAGGAGCTACAGTAAGAATCACACAGGACCTTGCAGCTTCTACATTAAAAGATTGGAGGGATTGGAACACAATATTCCATAAGGCAAAGGAGCTGGGATTACAACCAAGGATTAACTACCCAGCAAAGGTGAGCATAATATTTCAGGCAAGGAGATAGATATCCAATGAAATAAAGGATTTCCAGATCTTTCTGAAGAAAAAGTCATAACTCAATAGGATATTCAATCTTCAAATGCAGGTCTCAAGAAAGGTATAAAAAGGTAAAGAGGGGGAAAAAACTTGTTACTCAATATGGGCAAACTGTTTGTATCCCTATAAGGGCAGATGATAACTTGTTAATCTTGAGAATTGCCTATTTATTATGAAAAATAAAAGGATATACAAATATAGAGGGAGTTGGTATAAATTAAATGATGTGATGATAACAAATGTGATTTTAGGGTGTGAAGGGATTGTAATGGGAGATGTGAAAAGGAGGAGGAAGAAAAAAATAAATTACATCACAGGAAAAGGCACAAAAATATATTACAGTAGAGGGAAAGAGGGGAGGGAGGCGAGCATTGTTTGAGAGGTACTCTGATTTGATTAGATTCAAGGAAGGAACATCAAACTCAGGTAAGTATAAAAATACAACTAGCTCTATAGACAGTAGGAGAGGAAAGAAAAGGGAGGGGAGGCTAAAAGGGATGGAAGAAGTGGTAAGGGGAAAGGGGATTAAAAGGAAGGAGGGCTGAAAGAAGGGAGGAAAGAGTGAGGGAGGCAGTGGTCAAAAATTTTAAAAAAGGAAGAAAAGAGCCTGGGCAATATCTTCCAAAAAATCATCAAGAAAAACTACCCAGAGGTCTTAGATCCAGACAGCAAAATAGTCATTGAAAAAATCCACCATTCACCTCCTGAAAGAGATCCCGAACTGAAAACATCAAGGAATACTGTTGCCAAATTCCAAAACTATCAAGTAAAGGAGAAAATACTGCAAACAGCCAGAAAGAAACAATTCAAATATCGAATAACTACAGTCAGGATCATACAGGACCTTGCAGTTTCTACATTAAAAGATCAAAGAGGCTGGAATATGATATTTCATAAGGTAAAGGAGCTTGGACTTCAAACAAGGATCAATTACCCAGAAAAACTGAGCATAATATTTCAGGTTATAGATATTCAATGAAATAAGGGATTTCCAGACCTTCATGATGAAAAGGCCAGAGCTCAATCAAAAATTTGATCTTCAAATACAAGTCTCAAGAGAGGCACAAAAAGGTAAACAGAAAAAAAACAACTTGCTATTCAATATGGGCAAAATGTTTACATTCCTATAAGGGAAGATGATACTTATCAATCTTGAGAATTATATATTTATTATATTTGAAAGAGACATACATAGATAGAGGGAGTGGGGATAAATTAAATAATGTGATGATAAAAATGTGATTTAAGGGTACAAAGAGACTGTAGCAGGTGATGTGAAAAAGAAGAGGCATAAAACGGTAAATTACATCACAGGAAGAGGCACAAAAATATATTACAGTAAAGAGAAAGAGGGAAGGGAGATGAGCACTGTTTGAGATTTACTCTCATCTGAGTTGTTTCAAAGAGGGAACAAAATCAGTTAAGTGTAGAAATCTAACTAGCCCAATAGGCAGAAGGAGGGGAAAGGGGAAAGAAATGGGAGGGGATGCTAAAAGGGAGGTAAGAAGTAGTAAAGGAATAGGGGAAATAAAGGAAGGGGGATTGATAGAAGGTAGATTAGAAGGGAAGGAAGGGAAGGAAGACTGAGGGAGAAGACAGTCAAAAACTAAAATTCTATTGTGGAGGGGGAGAAAGGAGAACTAAAAGCATAAACAGGGGGAAATAGGATGGAGAGAAAGACAGACAGTAATCAAATCTGTGAATATGAATGGGATGAACTCTCCCATAAAATGGAGGTAGATAGCAGAATGGATTAAAAACCATAATCCAACAATGTGTTGTTTACAAGAAACACATTTGAAACAGAGGGATACACACAGGGTAAAGGTAAAAGGCTGGATCAGAATATATTATGCTTCAGATGATTTTAAAAAATCAGAGGTAGCAATCCTAATGTCAGACAAAGAAAAAGCAGAAATAAAGTAAGTGAACACAAAGGGAAGTCCCCTATTTAGGTCAAATTTTGAGACGGACGGATGGACTCAGTATTTCCTGAAAGGGTGTCAATCCCTAAGGGGAATTGCCAGGGTTTTCTAATATCCCTTATTTCCACTGAGTCATACTTAAAAACAGAGAGAAAGACAAACAATCACAGCTGCAGTTTCTCCAATTGTGTTTCTGTTTTGTTTTGGGAGAGGCCATCAGGGTTAAGTGAATCACCCAAAGTCACAGAACTAATAAATGTCTGAGCCTGTGTTTGAACTGAGGTTTTCCTGACTCCAGGGTCAGTGTTCTATCAACTGTGTCACCTAGCTGCCCCCCTAATATTACTTTGATATGAGGATTATATTTCCTGAGTTCCAGTAATCCAAGTGCCATATTGGCTACAGTCTTTCTATTACCTCCAGAGATACTGATAAGTCTGAGACTCTCAAACAGGAGCAGAGATTAAAACAATTGCCGTATTATAGATGCAGCCTTAGACTATAGTAGGAAAACTTTAAGATACTAAATGAAATTGAATAGCAATAGCAAGGATAATAGCAACAGCATTAGCAGTAGTAATCATAGCAATTTTTGTCTTGTTGTTGTTCATAAGTGCTAGATCCCAGGCAAGAAGATGGAACCAAATAGAGCCACCAGGGCAAACAACATTCCTGGGAGACAAAGAGCAAAACACAGACACCATTTCCTTTCCCAAGGGTCAACATGCCTGGAGATAAACAGAGAAATGATCATATTAGGGATGCTCCTGAGGATCCTGACAATGCAATCATTTCCTCAGTGAATGTTAGAAGTTCACTGAGAAATAAAAACAACCGAAACTGAATACGCTAGAGTGGCTGACCTGTTGTGATTAACACTAACCTCTATTCTTCTTTCAATAATCCACTGCTAACCTTCCCTGTTATCTTTAATGAGCAGCACAAAATAACTCTCCTGCTCCTGGTCTGGTGATATCCCTTGACTTAGTACAGAATCTATTCACTACTCTCAACTTCATTGCTGTCCCCTGAACATGGTAATGATAGTTAAATGTTGCTAATAATTTATACAGTGAATGTCTAGACAACTCAGCCAGGCATTTAAGGTCCTCTCCAACATGGATGTGTCCCACTTTTGCAGGCCTGTATCTTAATATATCCCCTTATACAGCCAGGTTGTTGATCAAATTGCTTGTAATTTCTTAAATACATACTGTTCTCTGCTGCCTCTCCTCCTTGGCCAATGCAAAGAGGAAATTCCTCCCACTATAGCCTCCTTTGAAATTATACAATTATAGAAGGTTAATATTAATTATTGCTACATATCATCATCCACCTTCCCCCTTCACACCTGCTTCTCTTATCCCCTTCCCCTCCTAATTTCCTGTAAGGTAAGACAGATTTCTATACCCAGTTGAGTGTGTATGTTATTCCCTCTTTCAGCCAGTTCTTCTAAGAGTAATGTTCATTCATTCTCCCTTACCTTTCCCTTTTCTCCCTCCACTTTAAAAACTTTTTCTTACCTCTTTTATGTAAGATAATTTACCCCATTTTACCTCTCCCTTTTCCTTTCTCCCAGTGCATTCCTCTTTCTCATCCCTTAATTTAATGTTTTTAGATATTTATCTATCTATATATACTCCTTCTAACTGCCCTAACAATGAAAATGTTTATCAGTTAAAAGTATCATCTTCTCTTGTAGGAATGTAAATAGTTTAACCTTATTCAGTCCTTTATGATTTCCCTTTCCTGTTTACCTTTTCGTTTCTCTTGAGTTTTGTATTTGAGAGTCAAATTTTCTATTCAGCTCTGGTCTTTTCATCAAGAATGCTTGAAAGTGATCTACTTCATTGAATTTCCATTTTTTCTCTGAAGGATTATACTTTTTTTCTGGGTAAGTGATTCTTGGTTGTAATCCTACCTCCTTTGTCTTATAGAATATCATATTCCAAGCCCTCAAATCCTTTAATGTAGAAGCTGCTAAGTCTTGTGTTATCCTGATTGTGGCTCCACAATGCTTGAATTGCTTCTTTCTGGTTACTTGTACTATTTTCTCTTTGACCTGGGAGCTCTGGAACTTGGCTACAATATTCCTGGTCATTTTCTTTTTGGGATCTCGTTCAGGAGGTGATTGGTTGATTCTTTCCATTTCTATTTTGCTCCATTTCTAAAATATCAGAACAGTTTTCCATGACAATTTCTTGAAATATGATGTCTAGGCTGTTTATTTTTTATCATGGCTTTGAGATAGTCCAATTTAAATTATCTTTCCTGGATGTATTTTCCAGGTCAGTAATTTTTCCAATGAGATATTTCACATTGTCTTCCATTTTTGTATTCCTTTGATTTTGTTTTATTGTTACTTCATTTCTCATAAAGACATTACCTTCCATTTGCTTCATTCTAACATTTAAGGAATTATTTCCTTCAGTGAGCTTTTGCACCTCCCTTTTCCATTTGGCGAATTTTACTTTTTAAGCCATTCTTCTCATTGACTTTTTGGACCTTTTTTACTATTTGACTTAGTCTGTTTTTCTAAGGTGTTTTTTTTTTCAGTATTTTTTGTGTCTCCTTTACTAAGCTATTTACTATTTTTTCATGATTTTCTTACATCATTCTCATTTCTATTCTCATTTGTCCTCTATTTCTCTTACTTGACTTTCAAAATCCTTTCTGAGATCTTCCATAGCCTGAGACAAATTCGTATTTTTATTGGAGGTTTTGGATGAAGGAACTTTGACTTTATTGTCTTCTTCTGCATGTGTGTTTCAATCTTCCTTGAAATCATAGTAGCACTTTGTGGTCAGAATTTTTTGCTGTTGCTTGCTCTATTTTTCAGTCTGTTTCTTTGTTAAAGTGGGACTCTGCTTCCTGGGTGGAAGGCTCACTATCTCAACCTTTAGGGGTTTTATTCATCTGTTCTCAGGGATACTTCTAGGTAGCTTTAAGTTTTCAGTTTTTCCAAGGTGGTAGGATCATGGCAAGATTGACTCAGATCATTAGAGCCTATGACCAGGGATGACTTGCTCCATTAGCCCTTTCTCAGGGAGGAAGGAGCCAAGGCAAGCAGCAAAGGGGTGAGCCTTAGCATATTGTGCTATCTTTGCTTCTAAATTCTGAAGATATATCTCCATCTTGTTCATACTTTCCCCCTACAGTTTTAGAGAAAAAACACATTCACCATTAACTAGTGTTTCTCCTTTGATTGAGGATTGTATGGCATGGTAACTGTTGTCCGCCTTGTATCCATAGTTTCAAGCTCATTGGGAACAAGGATCACTCTCTTTTCTAAGAGAAGCAACATAGTATTATGGGAAGAGGCTTGGCGTAGAAATATAGAGATCTGGGTCTCTGAGCCCTGACGCTAACATGACATTAGAAAAGTCTCTTCATTCTTTGGGCCTATTTTCTCACTTCTAAAGTGAAGTAATTTTCTATCTTTAACTTTTTAATGTTTTAAGAGGTTCACATGTTAAATGTACCTTCATATTTTGACATTATATGTTCTGTTTCCTAAGATTCTTATTCTAAAGTCCCCTCCAGTTCTAACATTCTATGCTTTAGGTCACATCATGATGTAAAGGAAATGTCTCCTGAATTTGGAGTGAGGAAAGACAACTACTCAAATTCTACCTCTGACCCTTACTAGCTATGTGACGATCTTCTGACCCTCCTGTGCAGAATGGGGATAATAACGACCTACCTCATTGGGTTATTGTGAAGCTCAAATGTGCTAATGTATACAAAACATATCACAACGCTTACTGAACTCTATGTGCCAGTTATTCTATGAGCTAAGTTCCCGTTAGACTCCAAAATGCTTTGATTTTCATATGGTGGCTTCAATATGACTGTTCACAATTTATTATGGTTCTGCTCTTCTGTAGATGTTGAGAAAGACAAATTCCTCTTCTCTCTTTTATTCTCTCCCCTGCATCCTAATACCTTTCCTCTTCTTTATTGATGGTTAAATAATGAAGGGCCTCCCTTCTGTTGAATGACTTATGATATTGTCCATACTATAAGGTCCCTGCTAGATCTAAAATTCTGTGACCAAACTACATTACGGGAAGAAAGAGATCTAGATTTCAAAATATAGGATCATAGGCTTAATCATTCTTGATGTCACTTTCTTCATCTGTAAAATTACATAGGTGAAGTTGAATTGTTTTATCTCTAAAGTTCTCCCATCTCTAAATCCTGTGTTTCTGTTATGGTTTTGTGGGCCAATATTTCATGTTTTCTAGAAATAAAATAACACAAAATGGAAAGAACAGTGACCTTATGGACAGAAGACCTTTCAACTCCTTGTTCTGCCACTTACACACACTGTGTATGTACTCAAACAAGTTACTTCATCTTTCTAAGTCTCAGTTTTCTCATCTGTAAAATTTCAAATACATCCTTGTACCACCTTCCTCAGAAAGACTGAGTGAAATAAAGCCTCTGAATGTAGAGCATAACAAGACATTTGAATATGAGCTTATTTGGTTTCGTTTGGTTAGCCTTGTTAGCAAACAAACACTGTGCTAAATGTGTTCTGTGTGATTTCACATGTTTTACAATTGGTAAGTTTTTCAATGTGCCTTTTGTCTCCTGTTTGAAGTTTCAAACATTCTTTCAAACATCCACATTTAAAAAAATTGGATAAAAAGTTGTTATTTTTACCCACATTTTACAGATGACGAAACTGAGGCAGTTGGAAGGGGACACCAGCAGCATAAGATGCTTCATGAACAGTTGTAATTGATGGCAAATTTTGAGGGTAGCTAGGGGTTAAGAGTGAAGTTGACGAGGGAGTACATTCCAGACACTCTTTTCCTCCACACATGCAACCCCAGAAAGCTATTCCAGCTTTTGGGTCAGCATCTACTCCAAATCCACTGGTGTACTGTTGGTGAAGTTGTGAACTGATCTAACCATTTTGGAGAGCAATTAGAAACTATGCCCAAAGGGCAACCAAACTGCTCATACCCTTTGATCCAGCAATACCACTACTTGTTTTGTACCCTAAGCATATCATAAATAGGTGGGAAAGGACCTACATATGAAGAAATATTTATAACAACCCTGTTCATGGTGGTAAAATATTGGATATTATGGGGATGCTCATCAATTGGGGATGGCTGAACAAGTTGTGGTATATGAATGCAATGGAATATTGGACAATAACAAATAATGAACAGGCAGATTTCAAAAAAACTTGGAAAGACTTTTACAAAGTGATGCAAAGTGCCTGACATATAGTAGGTGCTTAATAAATCCTTACTTACCAAATGACTGACTCTTTCTACACGTTGTCTTGGTGATCTCATCAGATCCCATACGTTCAATTATCCTCTCCATACAGATGATTCCCAGATACATTCAGCCTTAATCTCTCTCTTGACTTCCACTCATGCATCACCAACTACCTACTAGTTATTGGCAACTGGAAATACATAGGAATCTCAAACTTAATATGTCTAAAAGAGAATTAGTTATCCTTCTCTGAAAACCCATTCTACTTCCCAATTACCATATTTCTGTTAAGGATGCCACCATTCTTTCAAACATTCTTTCAAACATCCACATTTAAAAACTTGAAGCAATCCTTGACTCTTCAATCTTCTTCATTCCACCACAGTTAAGAAATTGTCAAGTCTCGTTAGTTCTATCTCCACATCTGTCATACCCATCCCCTCTCTCCACACACATAGACACTATTCTAGATCAGGCCCTCATCATATCTTACCTGGACTATTGCATTGGTTCTCCCACATCAAACCTTTCTCCTCTCTGATTCGTCCTATACACAAACTGCCAAAATAATATTGTTCAAAGTGTTGGCCCAACCATGTTACTTTCAGGCTGAAAAAGCTCAAGTAAGTCCCTATTGCCTCTAGGATAAAATGCAAATTCTTATGACTAGTATAGGAAAGTTTTCACAATTTGGATCCAGCCTACTTTTCCAGATATCACACATCATTCCCTTTTAAAAACTCTGCAATCTAGCCATCTTCTCTTCTTCATGTACAGAATTCAACCTCCCATGTCCAATGTCTTTGAATAAAATTAATCCCATTCCTGGAATGTGCTCTTTCTTCATACAGCTTCTTACACCCCTTACGTTTCTTCAAAGCTCAGCTCAAGAACCATTTCCTACATAAAGCCTTCCCTGATTTCACCCTTATCATCCATAGGTACCTCTCTTCCCCTGAAATTGCTTGTTATTCACATGGTTTACAATTTTTATTTATTTATCTATGTGCATGTTATTTTCCTCCCAAAGGAATTTAAACTCCTGGAGTGCCAAATCCATTTTATTTCCGTCTTTGTACCCAGAGTGACAGGTACATAGGAAATATTTTTAAATGTTTGTTGATTAATTGAGGAAAGAGATATCACAGATAAAGAATGAGAGATAAAAGGAAAGGAAAATGAGAGAAGAGTAGGCACATAAGAAATATAATGAAAGAGATATCTGGCTGGAAAAGAAACTGAGTCAGTAAACAAAGAATTTTTATGTATAGAATATATATGTGTATGTAGATATAGATAGATAGATAGATGTATAGATCTATAAAATGTTATATATAGAAAGGCCATCTGCAGGCTATAGCAGTGCTAAGCATACTGCCTGGTATTGATTTAAGAAGAGCAGTCTCTTTGATTAGCTACAGTTTCGGAACCGTTACTGGAGGTATCTTCAAAAGTCTTTAGTTGGCCTTAGCCTCCCCCTCTCTTTGGTGGAACTATATTTTTGATTTGACTCCACTGAGGGAATGAGGTGAGAGACAATGCTGTCTAATGGTGCTCCCAGTTCTTTGTCTATTTTGTTCTTTTTCTTTTTGTTTTAAGTGAAAGAGACTGAACTGCTGAGTCTCAAAAGATCAAGAGAGCAAACCATCTGGAAACCTGGGCATCTGAGTGAGTGCCTGGTCATCCAGACTTCTGAGCATCTGGAAATCTATGGGTCTAGGAAATTGGTGATTTTAGAGAAAATACACCCCAAGCCCTAAGGGTTATCCCTAGAAACTTAAGGAAGGGATATAGTAGCCTAACTCTGGAATAATGAGCCCAGAATATATTGGCTACATGAACAAGATTCTAGAGACACAAAAGCAAAACAGTCTCTGTTCTTGAGTTCAAAGGGGATATAAACATGTTTGCAGATAACTAAATATAAGGTAATTTAGGAGATAAAGAGCATTAGCAACCGCAGAAATGCTGGAAGGTATCACAGAGAAGGTAGTACCTGAACTGAATGTGAAAAAAGAAAAGTATTTTTAGACGGAGAGTTGACGAAGGGATGTGCTCACGTTTTGGAGGACAGCTTATGAGAGTACATAGGATAAAAATAGAATGCTGAACTCAGAAGAAAGTAAGTAATCTTGTTGATTGGAATCTAGATTGCATAAAAGGGATGAATGAATGAAGTCACTCCCCATCTATATATTGGGCCCTCTCAGAGTGGCCAGAGGGTCAAATCCTTTCTGTTGGAAGGGACTTCAGAGATAATTTGATTCAATTTTTGTTGTTGTTTGGTTATTTCAGTCATGTCTGACTTCATGACCATATTTGGTGTTTTCTTGGCAAAATACTGGAGTGGTTTGTCATTTCCTTCTCCAACTCATTTTACAGATGAGGAACTGAGGCAAACAGAATTAAATTACTTGTCCAGGGTCACACAGTGAGTAAGTGCCTGAGGCTAGATTTAAACTCAGAAAGATGAGTCTTCCTGATTCCAGACTCAGCTCTCTATTCACTGTACCACCTAGCCATTAATCCTATCTACAAGATTAATGATAGGTAGCCAAGTAGCCTCCACTTGAAAACTCGAATACTTCCAGTAAGACAAAGAGGGACATGGAATAAGCATTTATTAAGTACCTACTATGTTCAAGGCACAATACTAAGATTTTACTAATATCATCTCCTTTGAATTTCAGAACAACCCTGCAACCTAAGTGCTGTTATTATCCTGATTTTACAGTTGAAGAAACTGAAACAAACAAAGGTGAAATGGCTTTCCCCGAATCACAGAGTAAGTGTCTGAGGCCACACTTGAATTCATCTTGGTCTTCTGACTCCAGACCCAGCACTCTCTCCACTATACCACATAGCTGCCTCTACCTTCTGAGGATGGCCATTTTACTTCAGGTCAGCTCTGATAAGTACAGAATGTCTCCTTAAATCAAACCTAAACCTGCTTCTCTTCTGCTTCCAACGATTGCTCTTCATTCCTCCCCCAGATGCCAAGCAGATCATGCCTAGTCACTCCTCCATGTAACAGCCTATAAATACTTACATGGGTCTTTGTTAAATATTTTAATCTCCATGCTTAAATAATCTTAGTTCTTAATCCTTATATGGCATCTATGGGCAAGCTTGTGGAATTTATCGAATGTGGATGTGATTGTTTACTTATGTGAAACATAATGTGCATATGAATGTATGAAGATTAGACGTGTATCAGTAGAAATATGAAAATAGAAAATGTATCTGCAGATATATGCAAACCAAACATGCATGATCCAGGCATATGAGTATGGGCAAAAAAATGAAATAAAATACGTGCACATAGGGAACCATGTGTGGATTAAACATGTATGCCAATAAAATCTATGTGTACAGAGATAACATGTGTATGGATAGGAAGGGCGTGATTATAGAATGTGTATGGACAGAATGTGTACATACATAGAATAGGTATGATGAATGAATGCATGTAGATAAAAAGTGTCTGGAAATAGAGGGAATTTGCTGATAGAATGTGTATTTACAGGAGACATTGTGCAGGAGACTGGACTTGGAGTCAAAGGACTTCAATTCAAAACCTATCTCGGCCACTTACAAATCAAGTGACCCTAAGCAAGTCTCTTAAATTTCTCTGGGCCTCAACTTCATCATTAAAAAGAAGTTGGACTAAATGGCCTCTAAGGTCATTTATATCTCTAACACTATGGGTCCTACGACATGTATGCACAGAAAGGGAAATAGTTGCATTCATCTCTACAACAGGGGAATTTTTTTTTATTCATATCTCAATTGAATTCTTGTTTGCTCCTTCACGTTTCCCCTCATCCTGTGTCTCTCCCACCACTTTTTCTCTTTCACACACACAGGCATACATCTGAATGCACACAAACATGTTCAACAATTCACACATATGTATGTATATCCCTGCCCCAAGGTGGGAACACATACATGCCAAGAGAATCATGCAGACCTGCGTGTGCATACTACAATTCCAGCCAACACTGCCTCTAATTTCCTTCCTAAGGGTAAGAGTCTCTGGAGTCCAATTTTACCTTTGGCTCTTGGACAGGGACTTGGTGACGTCACTGGGATGTCATATTCTCCAGAGGCAGCCAGAGCCAATTCCCCAAAATTCAGCATGGACAGGCTTTTCTTGCCCCTTCCCATTAGCTAATTCCCTTCTCAGCTGTCCTGTCCCTAGCACATCACCCAATAGGAGACTGATTCTGAAGAATTCTGACTACTCTCCAATCAATGACCTCCAAGCCTCTCTCCTCAGAGATGCAGGGCTGATTCAATACCAGATTTTTCCCCTACAGGCTCTGGATCTTCCTTTTATACCAGACAACTGCCCAAGGCAAACCCCAGCAGGGTAAGAAGTGAGAGGGTCTCCAAGACTACAATTTCACTTGTCTAATCTCTGTCTTTCCCTTCCTTCCCAATCCTCATTCCTGCATTTGAGATACTGAAACAGGGTGAAGTAGGCCTACAATGGCCTGGAAAACTAAAATTCTCATCACAACTCTCTGTGACTTCAGACAAGTCAGTCCACCTCCTTGGGCCTCCATTTCTTCATCTGTAAAATGAAGGGATTGGACTACATGATTGCCAAGGTCCTTCTCAATTGTAAATACTTCCCTTTTATCTCTTCATCTTTTCTTACCTCCTTTTCTTCTCTCCCTCTATCCCTATCCCCACCAAGGATGAAATGCCAAGGATGCCAAACAGGAAACTCCTATTTTCCCCACTGGTCATTTAGGTTCATCTTGACCAGTCTCATTTTCTTCTTCTGTAGGATGGCAATATTTGTACTACTTCGCTCACAGGATTGTTGGGAGAATCCCAGTGAGAAAATGCACATAAAATGCTTGATATATCTTAAAGGGGGAGGAAATAGGTGCTAATAACAGTAGCAGTATTGGTAGCAAAAGTAGATCAAGTGTGGGAATAAAATGTGTGCATGGATAGAATGTGTGTGTACAATAAGAATATAGAATCTAGGCAAATAGGGCATTAGCGTACAGAGAAGTCATGGTGTAGATCCTTTAAATGTGATATATACTCCTTCACCTCTTTATTCTCGTTTTGTTCCATAGGGATAATTCACAATATCAGACTCAACCAGAAAGGTAAGACGACCAGAAACCACTTTACCAGAGTGAGGACTCTCCCATGCAACATATCTGTAGGTCAGTCAGTGGTACATAAAATCATTGCATAGTCCTGACCAATACCAGTCCGTGTCTTTTTCATGACTGGGGTCCATGAGAAGTTGGTTTTTCCCCCTAGTCCAATCCTAC
>CM053769.1:334362417-334419522 GCA_028658325.1 Potorous gilbertii | reverse complement strand
GCTTAGCCGTAAAAATTTTTTCCCAATTTACTACATCCCTTCGAATTTTGGATGCATTGAGTTTGGTTGTGCAAAAACTTTTCAGTTTAATGTAGTCAAAATTATCCATCTTGCATTTCAAAATGCATTCTATCATTTCTTTAGAAGGAAATTCTAATGAACCAGACTGAAGTATATTACACTGAACTAAAAGGTTAATGTGCTAATAATCTCTGTATAATCTTTAGAAAAGTAGATAGCCTCATCTAGAAATCTGAAAGATTTTAATTGAAAATGTGAGCCATAATTGTCTCATTTGAGTCATAAAGTAGTCATATCTCAACCAGCTATTGTTTTGTTAGCAAACAAATCCTTACAAAAATGAATACAGTTATAAATTTTGGATTTGCAGAATAGGTCATATGCTCAAAGGTTTGTTTTATACAGAGTTGTGTGATGCTCCATCAGCCCTGGTGATAAGACATTTCATGTAAGTTCTGTGTTACCATAAATGTATGTCTTTGTATTGTTTCAGTCAGGTTTTCCTCCCCCTTGTTAGAACAAAAGAAGTTGGTGCTAGTTTCTAAAATTTCCAGGAAATTAGTCCAGACAATTTTTTGACCTAGTCTAAAAGGATGGAATTTTTTTGTTCTTTTTGTTTTCTTACAATTTTTTAGGTCACAAAAAGGGATGAGGATTCTTCTTTGATGCAACTAAAGGAAGAATTTAGAAGTTATGAGGCTTTGCGAAGGGAGCATGATGCCCAGATAGTTCATATTGCTATGGAAGCAGGGCTTCGTATATCACCAGAACAGTGGTCTTCACTTCTCTATGGTGATTTGGCACATAAATCACATATGCAGTCCATCATTGATAAGGTTTGTGGAGTGAAAGCTACTGTTTTTTTTTTCCCTTAGATATTGGGAATAAAAATTTAAAAATTCAGCTTGCAACATGAGTTTGAACTATTTGAAAAGGTATTTATAAAATTGTATTAGAACCTTATAAAAAGTAATTTTGAAAGTTCACATTTTTCTCAGTAGTCTGGATCTGGATTCAATCAAGTCCTCATTTTCCTATTTACCTACTTACCTAGATGTAGATTGTTAACAATTCATTTTAGCTTCCTTATCTGTAAAATAGGGATAATACCAGTTCCAACTACCTCACTGGGTTATCATGAGAAAAATACTTTTAAACTTGAAAGCACTATGGAAATTGGGTTATGAGTTTTCAGAGTGTCTCATGATGAAATTTCATAGGGCAGATTCTGAGATGGGAATTAAATTCATCACTGATAATCATTCTGTGAAATCTGAAGACACATGAAAAGCTTTTAAGAGAAAAGAAGAGAAATAATTTGAATATATATTTATTTATATCAAGTTGAATGGCTTATTATCTTCATTTTTTCAGCTTCAGTCTCCAGAATCCTTTGCAAAGAGTGTCCAGGAATTGACAATTGTTTTGCAGCGTACAGGTGATCCAGCAAACCTAAACCGATTGAGGCCTCACTTGGAGCTTTTAGCAAACATAGATCCTAATCCAGGTATGTGAAGCAAAGCCCAATTGTTTGTAAGTTTTGATCTTACCCTTTTCCATAAACCCTTTAAAATTTTTATAAAATTGTCACTAAAGCAGAATGTGGCTCACATTTTTTTTTCATGTTGCCTTATTTTAGATGCTGTCTCACCAACTTGGGAGCAGCTGGAAAATGCAATGGTTGCTGTCAAGACCGTAGTGCATGGACTTGTAGACTTTATTCAGAACTACAGTCGTAAAGGCCATGAGACACCACAGGTGAGAGTGATATGTATATTTATGACTGTTTTATCTGACAGTTTCTAAGTGGATAATTAGATAGCAAAGTGGCACAGTGGATAGAGTGCCAGGCCTAGAATCAGTAAGACACATCCTTTTTGGTTCAAATATGGCCTCAGATACTTACTAGCTGTGTGACTGTTTCCCTCAGTTTCCTTATCTGTAAAATGAACAGGAGAAGGAAATTGCAAACCACTCTAATGTCTCTGCCAAGAAAACCCCAATTGAGTTCATGAAGGCTGAATAAACTACTGAACCAACAACAAATGTTAATGTTGAATCAGTAAGATGTATCCCTAATAAGAGTATGTGACATGTCTCCCTCTTGGCCTTCTTCTCCTTCTGGAATATACTTTGTTAACCAGTGGTGTAAATAAATGACACATGTGGAATGGATGCACATCTAGTTTGAATCATTTTATTTTTTTATATCACCTAGATTTCCCTCTTTATTTTCCCCCTCCTCCAGAGAACCATAAGAGGAAAAAAAGAAAAAAGGAAAAAAAGTTTAGTTTTTTTGATAATTTTGCAGCACTCCTTTTCTGTTTGTGATTGTTCTTTCCAGTTATGTTGTTGTAATCATTGTACGTATTGTGTTCCTTGCTCTGCTGGATTTATTTTGCATCAGTTTATTTCCATTAATGCTTCTCATTATTTATTGTCTCTTATAGCACAGTACTAGTCTGTTGTATTCATGTACCAAAATTTGTTTAGCCATTTCCCAAATGATGGACATTTACTTGTTCTAGTTTTTCCTTTCATAAAAATTGCTGCTATAAATATTTTGGGGTATATGGAGCCTTTTTATTATTGACCTCCTTGGTGTATATGCTTCTCGCATTGGAGTCTTGGGGTTAAAGAACATAGACATTTTGGAAACTTGATTTGCATGATTCCAAGTTCCATTGTAGAATGGTTTTTACTCATTTGCAGCTCTATCAGCAGTGTATCAGTGTTCCTGCCTTTCCACAAACTTATAACATTGATGATTCCTGGGTCTGAGGTAAAACCTCAGGGTTGTTTTGATTTTCATTGCTCATATTATTGATTTGTAACATTCTTTCATATAATTGGTAAGAGTTTGCAGTTCATTTGAGAACTGTGTATTCTTATCCTTTGCTACTTTATTGGGGCATAGCTTCTAGTCATATAGTTTGAATTAATTATGAGTTATGGTATAAGATGTTGGTCTAGGCCTAATTTCTACAAGATTGCTTGCCTTCCAGTTTTCCCAGCAGTTCTTTTCAAAAAGGGAGTTCTTTCCTAAGTAATTTATGCTGAATAAAATAAACCTGAAGTTTTTTGAACACTGGGGTAGTAGCTCCATTATTTCTTATTCTCCCTTTTCTAGTTTGTTCCATTGATCTACTTTTCTATTTTTTAACCAGTACCAAAGGGTTTTGATGTTTGCTGCTTCATAGGCTTTCCTGTTTCAAAGAAAATGATGCCTAATTTTTAAAGGAAATCTTAAGTGGGTAAGAATAATGGCTTTAAAAAATAATTCAAGTAGTGTTTTTTATAGTAGCAAAAAACTGGAAATAAAGATGCCAGTTGATAGGAGTCTGGCTATACAAATTGTGGTTCACGAATGTAAAAATTGCTGTAATAACTCCCTGTGCTGTTAGAAACATTGAATATGACAACTGTAGCGAAGCATGGGAAGACGGGAATTGATACAGATCGAAGAATCAGGAAAAATACATACAATGACTATAATATAAATGGAAAGAACAAAAACTTTTTTCATTGAATTGGTGTTGTCATTATGGTTATTTCTTATCCTTATACAATCACAATCCATTTATTTTACAGAAGTATCTATTCAATTCGGGAGAACTTGTCCAAAAAAAAATCTACTTTTGGTCACTCCATTTAGTTTGTTTCTTATCCCCTATTCACATTGTGACCTGTCCTTTTTTTCCTTCCATTTTTATGCTTCCTTGATGTTTTTTTGTGATACATACTAATCATCATTTTATTTTATGCTTCAACCTCTTTACATCTTTTCATATGTGATTTTTTTTCCTTTTGGTTTCCCTCCAATTTTGATTTGATGTCTTTTGGTTCACATTCAGCTACCATTCTCTTTTCTTTCTATGCCATCCTTCACAGAACTACCAGAATAATCTCCCTAATACACAAATCTATCAATGATGTTACAGAAATACAGAATGTAATATGTTTGAGTGTATCCAAGTTTCCATGTATTCCAACCATAAGTGACCAAAAAAATCTCTTAACAAATTACCATCCAGCCTCTGTTTACAGAACTGTAGTGAGAGTGAAACCATTACTTCCAGAGTTAGCCTATTCTCTTTTTTTCCACAGCTTGATTTGTTAAGGCATTTTTCCTTACACTGAGCTTAATACAACTACAATTTCTTCCTTTTGCTCCTAGTTCTGCCCAGTAGAGTGAAGCCAAACAAATGTAATTCCTTTTTCTATATAGCATCGCCTTTCATACTGTCTAAAGTCAGCTTTGATGTTCCCTTTAAATAGTCTCTTCTCCAGTCTAAACATCCACAGTTCATCAGATCCATATGTGGTAATGATAACGATGGCTAGCATTCATATAGCTTTTACTGTGTGCCGAGACACTACACGAAGAGCCTTAAAACTACTGCCTCTTTTGATCCTCACCACGGTCCTTAGAGGTAGGGGCTGTTATTATCTCCATTTTAAAGATGAGGAAAATGAGGCAGTCATTAAATGACTTGCCCATATTTACGTGACTAGTAGTAGACATCCAGTGTCAGATTTGAACTCAGATCTTCTTGATTCCAGGTCCAGCACTGCTGTCCAAGTAAGCTCAGGCTCATCTATATCTTAACTTACATCTGATTCCTATATATAAGCTTCATCAGGGCAGCATAGATCTCGGGACTTGTTCTGAACAGACTAACATCCTGTTATATTTTTTTGGCTGCTATTTTACACTGTTTTCTGATACTGAGCTTAGAGACCATTCAAACCATTGCAGGATCAGTTTTCTGTCCACACCTCTCTTATCCTTTATTTTGAATTCCATTGCAGAATTTTATATTTATTCCAATTTCTTTTCCCCACTAGATCTACAGTGTGGCATAATACATATAAAACTGGCCTTGATGTCAGGACTTTGGTTCAAGTCTTGCCTCTGATACATAATGACTTTCTGATCCTGGGCAAGTCTCTCAATCTCTCAGCGATCCAGTCAACTCTCTTAGGATTTTATGTTACACAATAGTTGCTGCTATGAATTGGTTCTCATCAGGACTGTTCAATAGGCCCAGACTGGTCCAGATATCCAACGAAGTAATTGCATTCAGTTTTATGTTCTGCCTTGTTGAAGTATTATTGTTGTGGTGGTCCCTGTCATCTGGTGTGTTTGCTTTCTCTTCAAATGTCATGTCATATGCAGATTTTACAACCATAAATAAGTTTATCTAAGTCATTGATAAAATGTTGAAGAGCCTAAGGGCGAGGATTGATCCCTGTAATACTCCACTATAGACCTTTCTGGCTGACTCTAACCCATCAATGATCCCTCTTTTTTGAATCTAGTTATTTATTAGTTTCAAATTTACCAAACTATACAGTGATCACCATTTTATTTATAAACATAGCTTTAAATCTACTTATGTTATGCCTATAGCATTCTTCTTTTCTGCTTGTTTACTTCGTCAAAAATAAAAAGGATATGAGGTTAGTTTAACTTGACCTGATTTTGATGAAATCTTTTTTTAGTGATCACTGGCCTTTTAAGTCGTTCAAACCATTTTCTTAATCATGAGTTCTAGAATTTTCCCTGGGGTAGAAGGTGAAGCTCACTCATTGGACTGTAGTTGTCAGGTTGCACTCTTTTCCCCTTTTTTGAAAATTGAAATATTGGTCCTTCAAAGTTCTCTTATTTTTAGGTTCTTTGAAATCTTAGCAGCTCATCTTCGTAAGCACTTAAGAATTTGTCTAGGCTTGATGACTTAAACACATTGGGTGCAGGTAGATTGTTGTTTGTGCATAGTTTAGATTTTTAATGATTTTTGTTCTCTTTCCTTATCCACAGATCATTCTACTTTGAAGGGGAAAAAAAGTAAACAGAAGAAAACTAGGAATTGAGTAGTTCAGCCTTCTGCCATCACTTGTTATCCTGTATACTTTGAGCAATTCCCTCTCCCTTTGATCCTGCTCTTAGCCACTCCATAGCTTAAAAGCACTTTTCATTGCCAGCCCCATTTTTTCCCTGACCTTTAGTACATTTGATAAAATTTTTATAAAACTCTGGTAGTGTTCATCTTCAGTTATTTGTGTCATCCATATACACATATATGTATGTATTGATCACATATATAGACTATATATATATATGAGGTACTGTGAATACATAGATATTATAAATACACATACACACATACATATGTGTATCTACATATATATACATAAATATAAATAACCTATCTAGGTATCTGTTTGAAAATCTGAGTTCATTTATGGTTCATTCCACATTGGTCACTTCATGTAGATACCCTTTTTTCTCATTCAGGTTTTGTTGGTATCTTTTCTTTTATGGCATAGTCATTTCTTAGTACCTTTACCACCACCCCAAACCCCCATTTTAACTCTCCTTTATGAAAAGAAATAGTTAAGCAAAATTAGTTGTTGGCATAACTTTGTCTGATTATATATTTAATATTCTGCTTCAGTAGTCTTCTAGTCCTCTACTGAGAGGGAATTAACTGTTCTTCAGAACCAAGGTAGTCCATTACAATTCAGTTGAGCTTGGCTGCCTTTTAATGTTGTTTTACTTTATGCCACTGTGCTCACTGAGTATATTATCCTTGGTATGCTTATTTTCCCTCTTCATCAGTTCATACTAGTCTTTACATGTCTTTCTGAATTCTTTTTGCTATTTTGAATGTTATTATAATATTATGATATAATAATTCCATTATGCTATTGAGCACAGTTTGTTCATCCATCCCTCCTGTCAGTGGTTACCAATATCTTTGTTTTCCATTTTTTTCCCTTCTACAAAAAATAGCAAATTCTTTGTATCCAGTAGAAATAATTTCTGTTTATAGCTGTAGAGCTGTGTTCTTGAGAGTTAGCCATTCATTTGTCTTGGACCAACTTCCTCTGTAAAATCTTTGACCTTTGGCTCCTATTTACCTTTTTACTTTGAAATCTATTTTCCCAAAATGTAAGATACATATAAAACTATGCATTGTTTCTCTCTCCTCTGTAATAAACTCTGATGCAGTGACTTCCCCCCAAAAAACTTTCCATTATTTGTTTGGTTTTATTTTTATAAATATCTTTTGTAATCTTAATTTTCTCAATATGTACCCCCTTCCAAAGATCTGTCCTTTTATAACAAAGAATTTTTTTACAAAAAAAAATAACCAGAACTAACCAACACATGAATCAGGTCTGATGGTATGTGTTATGTTCCACCTCCATTTTCCCTTACCTCTTCAATGAAGAGTTGTATATTCTCAAATCTCTTCTTCAAAGTCTAACTTGGTGATTATAATTACATGGTATTTTTATTGTTGTTCTTTCCATTTGTGTCATTGTAGTCATTGTGTATGTTATTTTCTTGAGTCTGTTTATTCCACTTTGCATCTATCTGTTCATGTACATCTTAACTGCCAATCTTTGTTCTTTATATTCACTATTTCTTACGGTAAAGTGATACTGCATTACATTCATGTACTTAAGTAGATGCTTGGTCTTATTGATTGAGAAACTTGGAACCAATGCAGTTTGCAGTTCTTCCGTGCTTTCCTGTCTTGTACGAATCATTCATGATTTCCCCCAAATTTGACAACAGAGGGTCTATCCAACATTGCTTCCTTTTTTTCTTCACTCTTGATGTCTTGAGGTTACTGGTGTAGTACTATAGCTTATTTAGCCATTCTTCAATCAGTAGGCATCTAGTTTTTATTTCTTTGCTAGTACAAAACGTATTGCTATAAATATCTTGGTGTATATTGGATCTTTATATCTTTGATGTCCTCATAGAAAATACCTACTTTTCCTTTTATTTCTACTTTAGCAACCATTCTTTCTCATTGGTCAGTGTCTGATCCAGAGTGGAAATTCCTCTTGTTGGTTCCTCTACCGTTTAATGGGTAAAAATATCATGAAGTCAAATAACAGTTTTATTAGCTACTCTGCTTTTGGAAAGGAGAAAGCTTTGGGTTATTGAGGTCTCCACTGCTGTTGTGTCTTGTTCCCACAACTGGTATGTGAAGTTTACCAAATGCTAACTGTTCTTGTTGTCTAGGTGGTCATTACTATGCTCCTATAACGGTGTTGTTTTTGTTCCTCTCTTCATCTAAATGCTCTCCATTATAATTATCTTCCAGGTTTCTGGATTTCCTCATGTAAATGTTCTTTTTTTTTAAAATTATTTGTTTTTCAGTTCTCAACATTCGCTTCCACAAGAATTTGAATTCAAAATTTTCTCCCCATCTCTCCCTACCCCTCACCCCAGGACAGCATGTACCCCATTCACTCCTTCTTCCTGTCTGCCCTCTGTTCTATTACCCACACTTTTTCCATCTTCCTAACCTTCTATTTTCCTGTAGGACAAAATAGATTTCTATTCTGCATTGCCTGTATACCTTAATTTCTAGTTGCATGCTAAAACTATTTTTAACATTCACTCCTAAAGCTTTGAGTTTCATATTCTCTTCTTCCCTCCTCACCCACCCTCATTGAGAAAACAAGCAATTCAATATAGGTCATACATGTGTAACAATGCAAAGCACTTCCATAATAGTTATGTTGTAAAAGACTAACCACGTTTCTCTCTATCCTATCCTGCCCTCTATTTATTCCTTTCTTCCTTGCTTCTGATTATCCCTTTCCCCAATTTGCTGTCTCTTCTATCTTCCCTTTCCTATCCCCTTCCCTCTTGCCTTCCTGCAGGGTAAAATAGATTTCCGTATCTACTTGAGTGTGTGTTATTCATTCTTAAGCCAAATCCCATGTGAATAAGGCTCACTTATTTTCTTTCATCTCCCTCCTCTTCCCCTCTATCTTAAGAAGTCTTTCTTCCCTCTTATATGTGAGAAGATCTTTTAAATTCTACCTCTCCCTTTCTCTTACTCCTAATCATTCCCTTCAGTAGTAAATTTTTGTTTTTAGGTATTCTCCCTTCTTAACTTCACCCAGTACCCTTTCCATGTGTGTGTCATGTACATACACATACATGTGTGTACATATGTATGTACACATACATGCATATATGTATGTGTATGTATTCACACATACACATATGTATATACACACATTAGTATATAAATACATATATACACAATATAACCATGTACACATACATCCCTACACATATAATATGCACATACCCACACACTTACATATATGTGTATACATACGCACATATATATGCATGCATACACACACACACACAGAGTTATATATACACTCATATAAACATATATTCCCTCTAACTTCCCCAATACTGAAAAAGGTCTCATGAGTTAAAAATAACATTTTTCCATGTAGGAATGTAAGCAGTTCAACTTTAATGAGTTCCTTAAGGCTTCTCTTTCCTGTTTACTTTTTCATGTTTCTCTTGATTCTTGTATTTGAAAGTCAGATTTTCTATTCAGCTCCGGTCTTTTCAACAAGAATGCTTGGAAGTCCTCTATTTCATTGAAATTCCATATTTTCCCCTGAAGTATTATGCTCATTTTTGGGGATAGGTGATTTTTGTTTTTAATGGTATGTCCTTTGACCTCTGGAATATCATATTCCAAGCCCTTTGATCCCTTTGTGTAGAAGCTGCTAAATCCTATGTTATCCTGTTTCTATTTCGACAATACCTGAATTGTTTCTTTCTGACTGCTTGTAATATGTTCTTCTTGATCTGGGAACTCTGGAATTTGGCTACATATTCCTAGGAGTTTTAGGCATCTCTTTCAAGAGGTGATTGGTGAATTTTTTCCATTTCTATTTTACCCTCTGGTTCTAGAATATCAGGGCAGTATTTCTTGGAACATGATGTCTAGGCTCTTTTTTTGATCTTTTTCAGGTGGACCAGTAATTTTTAAATAATCTCTCCTGGACTATTTTCCAGGTCAGTTGTTTTTTCAGTGAGATATTTCACATTGTCTTCTGTTTTTTGATTCTTTTGGTTTTGTTATAAAGTCATTACTTTCCATCGGCTCCATTCTAATTTTTAAAGAACTATTTTCTTCAGTGAGGTTTTGAACCTCATTTTCCATCTGACCAATTCTCCTTTTTAAAGCATTTTTCTCCTCACTGGCTTTTTGGGTTAGTCTATTTTTAAAGGAGTTAATTTCTTCAGAATTTCTTTGGGTCTCCTTTAGCAAGAGTGGACTTGCTTTTCATGATTTTCTTGCATCTCATTTCTCTTTCCAGTTTTTCCTCCACCTCTCTTACTTGATTTTCAAAATCCTTTTTGTGCTCTTCCATGGCTTGTGACCATTGCATATTTTTTTGGAGGTTTTGGATATAGAAGCTTTTACTTTGATGTCTTCCTTTGATTGTATGCTTTGTTTTTTCTCATCCAAAAGGATGAGAGAAAATACCTTTTCACCAAGAAATTAACCTTTTTTTTCCTTTTTGGGCATTTTTCCAGGCAGTTACTTTACTTTTGAGACCTTTGTCCGGTGGAAGGTATACTTCCCTAGGCTTCAGAAGTTTTGTGCAGTTGTTCCCTGAGATATATCTAGGGATCTGTAAATTCTCAGTTCCTCCAAGGTGGCACAATCAAGGGAGAGGAGTTTACTCCTCTCCTGGCCTGCACTCTGGTCTGTGAGCAACCAAAAGCACTCTTTTCTGCTCTTGAACTGTGAGTAGGATTCCCTCTGCACAGCCACCACCAGCTCTACTACACCAGTATTCCTCACCCCAGGACTGCCACTCAGGACTGAGACTCAGATCAGCAGCTCTATTCCCCAGGGTCTTTAGACTCAGGGCTCTAAAAGTGGAAGCTAGTGCTGCAGTGGCTACTGCTGCCCTGGGGCTGGACCACGTTCCCCTCTAACCCAGATGAAAGAGCTTTCTTACTGACTTTTGAAGCTGTCTTTGGAGTTTTTGGGTTGAGAAATCTGGGAATTGTAGCTGCTATCCGTGATTCTGCACCCTGAAGCCTGCTCCAGTCCTGTCCATGCTGTATGACCCAGGCTGGGCAGTGCTCTGCTCTGAGCCCAGTACAATAGACTCTTCCTGTCAGTCTTCTAGGCTTTCTTGGGCTAAAAGTCTGTTTCACTTTGTCATTTTGTGGCTTCTCTTGCTCTAGAATTTGTTTAGAGTTATTTTTTACAGGTATTTTATGGGTTATGGGGAGAGAGCTAGATCAGGTCCATCCTTCTACTCCTCCATCTTCCATGTAAATGTTCTTAACATAGCATACTGCTTCTCCCCTTTACCCCCTTAATATATCCTGTTCCTTTTAAAATGAGGGTGGAAAGCCCTGGAGAGTTTAGAAGGTCTAGAATAGCTATTGTGCAGAGTGGGATAATGAGTTGCTTAGGGAGATGTAGAAGGATTGCCTAGTGGGAGTGAACAGCCGGTAGAGATTGTATAACAATATTCGTAGTGAACTCAAACGGAATGGCTGAATGATTTTCCTACCTTCATTCAGCATCATATATGTGTACAGGAAAAGGCAGTAGATGATGAAAGTCATCCAGGGTGGAGGCTTGGCAGGTGTAGTCGACTATGTGAGGGAGCCAGGGACTTAAGAGGACAGTGTTGGTGCAGGAGTGATGGCGTAAAAAGGAACTTGGGGATCTAAGAATTAGAGGTTATGGTGTGTTTAAAGACTAGGTTTTGATAGTGGAAGGCAAGAAGGAGAGGTGGAATACAAATAGATTATGATTCAATAGGGATTTCAGAGTTCTTGAATGTAGAGATGGTATATTTGTGGCTGATGGTCAAGATAAGGAGCATGGCTATCTTTTTGTGTGGTTGAGATTGTGTGAAGAAGAAGGTTATGAGAAGTACATATATTAAGGAATGCAGCAGTTAGGATTTTTGAAGGAGTGGCGATATGTATGTCACAGTCAATAGTAATGAGGGTTGGATTTGGCGAGGTGGGAAAGATGGTAAGCCGGGTACTGAAGTCATGAAGAAATCATTTGCCCTCTCAGGGACAATGTCAGACTTTTCACTGTTGTTCTTAAACTGTGGCACCAAGAACTGACCAAAATCTGCTCTGTGTTCCAGCGAAACTGGACTACTACCTTTTACTGTATTCTGTCCTGTTATCTTCTGCCTCTGAATTCACACAAATTATCCTTTATTCCTAGCATGCAATCCCTTATCAGTGTTTGCTGAAATCCTTATAGTTCTTCAGAATTCATCCAAGAAAACATTTCCTGGCCTTTCCTGATTCCCCCAGTGAAAGTGTAAAAGTGTTTCCTTCTTTTTCTAGTTTCTTTTAGTATTTTGTCTGGATTTCTCCTTTGTTGTTTCTTGTGTTATACCATAAATTATAAGCTTGAGGGCAGGGACTGTCTTTTGCCTCTTCTTGTATCTCTAAAGCACATAGTAGGCATTTAATAAGCATTTATTAACATTTAGCATATCAATAACACTATATATATGTACATGTAGTGGATTTTATAAAGCCTATAGCTTTAAACCAAGAAAGACAACTTAAGTTAACAACTCAAATGGTCCTTACTTTTACTTCCAGCAGTTTGTGCCCTGCTTATCTAGGTATCATTTTCTAATTTTATGATAGCTATTTTTGTTTGTTTTATTGTTCTTACTAGATTAAAACTCCTTGAAGACATGGACTGTATGCCTTATTTCATCTTTGTTTTGTGTATTTCACCTGAAGTATTGTAGTAACCTGTTTAGACACTTACTAGCCCTGTGACCCTGGGCAAATTGCTTAACCCTTTTTGCCTCAGTTCCACATCGGTAAAAAGCTTGAAATGGAAATGGCAAAGCACTCCAGTATCTTAGCCAAGAAAATCCCCAAATGGGGTATTAAAGTGTCAGACATGACTGAAACAACCAAACAATGACAACAGCAGCAACGCACTGTTGAGTCCACTTGCCTTCAGTCTCTTCTTACCCTCGTCCATGCTCTGCTCAGGTAGCAGCTGGTCTTCCTAAAAATGATCATATTATTCTGCTTTTCTGTAAACTCCAGTGACTTCTTGTTGCCTCCAGAATCAAAGTCCTTCAAAATTGGGCCCTTCCTACTTTTCCAGTCTTTTTGTACCTTACCTTACCTCTATGTACTCTCCATTCTAGTATCACTGACCTTGCTGTCCTTCACATGAGACGTTGTATCTCTTAATTCCAGGTGTTTTCATTGGCTTTCAGTTATGCCTGCAGTGCTCTTCCTCCTCATTTTTACTCCCTAGCTTCCTTCAAATCTCAGCTAAAGTCCCACCAAGAAACATTTTCCAGGACTTCTTAATAATTATATCTTTACTCTGAGAATGCATATATGTCCTGTCTACATGAAATTGTTTACATGTTGTTTCCTCCATTAGTTTGAATTCCTTGAAAGCAGAGGCTGTTCTTTTGCCCTTTTTTGTATCCCTAGCACTTAGCACAGTGTCTAGCACATAGTAGGTTATTAATAAATGTTGGTTGACGGATAGTGTCCTGCATTTAGTAGGTGCTTGATAAATATTTGTTGGACTTAAGTAAATTTCAAAATTTGCAGCCATATCATATAACCTGAAGAATACTCATTTATAATATATACTTTTACAGTTGTCAGTTCAGGATAATTGAAAGTGCCCTGCAGAGTCATATTTATGATTTAGTTTCTTTTCCTTTTTTTGATTTTGAGCCCAACCCCTTATCTATATTTAGTACCTGTCCCAGATAACTAACTTACATATATTTGTCCAATTGCCTGTGGTAGCTTGGCAAAATATTCTTCATCTTTTCTTTTTCCACTTTCGGTGGCCAGACCAAACTCTTTCAAGCAACCATTAATTTCATTGAGGAGGTCCAGTAGTTTTTCTAGACAATCAACCTGGTAGTCTCCATATATCATGTTCAAATAAAAATATTTGGAAAATGACTTTTATAACATCTCTTATACATTCTAGAATTAGTTCTTAAATGTTAAATATTTTGTTTTGACAGTAGTAGAGAATTTTAAGTTGATAAAGAAGTGGTCCTTTTTAACATTTGTGAGAATCATATTATTTTCTTCCCAGCAAATAGTTAGGATATTTGAACCAATTTCAGTTAGTCCACAAAAGATTGTCTGTAATGGTTGCAGTACTGTACAGTGTGGGACTTCTCTTATAGTCACCCAGTTATAAGCAAACTGATTTATTTATCTAATGAGAAGACATAGTTAAGGGTATGATTTGAAAGAGGTTAACATTCAGGGGTGAATAGTAAGTAGTCTTTCCTTTTTTATAAATTTAAACAGTTTTGGCATCTTAAATGCAATCACTTTTATTTTTATTTTTCAGCCGCAGCCAAATAGCAAATATAAAACTAGTATGTGCCGAGATCTGCGACAACAGGGGGGGTGTCCACGAGGAACAAATTGTACATTTGCTCATTCTCAGGAAGAGCTTGAAAAGTAAGTATGAGAATTTTACCTGATAGTGGTTCAGTGACTTATAGAAATATAATGATCCGTTTATTGATTTTGTGGCAAATTTAGAGGATTCAGATAGTCTCATTTTGTAAGTGTTTTAAATTACTAAATTTCTGTTTGTATTTGCCAAAGAAAAAATGAATGTCGAAAACAATGGAAACTTTCCTCTATTACTGTCTGTACCTTGGTACCATAGTTGATCCAGGGCCAGCATTCCCATTAAATTAAAACATGGGCAAGCGTCTCATTCAAGGAATTATAAAGAATGTTATTTTTTTTTTTTTGGTTTGAGGACTCCTTCCACCAACTTAGGTAACATGTGACTTGGCAGATCATCTTCTAGAGTTATAATGGAAAATTGGTGAAGAAGCTATAGTGTTTAGTTGTCAATCCAGGTTTCACTATCATATAAATAGCCTGGCCTCCATTGTATATTTGAAATGTTTAAGGATCCTGTCCAGTTTTTATCTTCTTGTGGAAGCCTGGAAGAAATCCTTCCAATCCTCTTTGTTCTGTCCCCATTGCTACCTCCCTGCCCTTAATAGTTCAGTATATTCTAAAGTCATAGTCTACGGAGTAAATTCTGAAATACATAAGTGGTATGCTAGCAAATAAAGATATTCCACATTGCTGTCTTGTCAGTAGACTAGGAGTTCCTTTTATTTTTTTCCAGGCTCCAATATGCTTTCTTCACTTATTTCACTAAACAACCATTTATTAAGTATTTACTGTGTGTGAGGAACTATTTATAGGTGAATACAAAGACAAAAAATGAAATAGCCTCTGTTTGAGAAGCTTACTTTCTTTTGAGGTTGACAGCATGTACACATATGAGAATGTACAGAATAAGTAGAAAATAAATACATTTTTTAAATAGGGAAGACAATAGTATTTGGAATCAGGAAGGGCTTTATGTAAGAATTAGTGCTTGAGATGAGTATTTGAAGGTAATTGTTCTGTGAGATGGTAGTGAGAAGGAGGGGCATTCTGGGACAAAACAGAGATGGTAACCTATGAGAATAACAACAGCAAGGTCAATTTGGCTAGATCCAAGTTGTCAAACTCAAGGCAGTTAGGCAGTGTAGGCTGAATTAGATTAAAAAGTAATTGGGAAATGTTTAACAAAATCAACAAAAATACAGTATAAAATAAATAGTGTTAAGTTGTGGTTTTCTAAGTCTGCTGAGGAGGGATCTGTTTCTATTTAAGTTTGATACTCCTGGACTAGACTCTTGAGGATGAGTAACATAAGGCTAACAAAGACTGGAGTTAGGTTGTGAAGGGCCTTAAATGTCTGAAAGAAGAGTTTTTATTTCATTTCAAATGCATTATGGAGCTGTTGATTTTATTGAGAGACTTTATTGCTATTATCAGACTTAAGAAAAATCACTTTGGAAGCTATGAGAGGATGAATTAGAATGGGGACAACCTTGAGTCAGGGAGGTCATTAGGAGGCTCTTGTGACAACTTTTTTTGTCTTCATTCTGTATGAGAGGGAATAACATAAAATAAATCTGTAAAGATAATCTAGAGCCAGATTTTGAACAGTTTTAAGTGTCAAACCAAATTTGTATTATATCCTGGAATCCCTGAAGCTTTTTGAGCAGGGGAGTGACATGGTTAGACTTGAAATTTAGGAATGTTAATTTGGCAGCTCTGTGGAAGATGGATTGGAGAGCTCTTAGGAAACTGTTGTAATAGTCTTGGCAAGAAGTGATGAATTACTGAATTAGGGTGGTGGTCATGAGAGTAGAGAAAAGGTGTGAATATGAGAGTTATTTTAGAGGAAGAATCAAGACATTAGATATAAAGACGGAGTGAAAGTGCATAGGTGAGGATGACTCTAAATCTTGGTGATGAGGATTGTAATGTAGGACACTGAGTTATTTTAGAGGAAGAATCAAGACATTAGATAGAAAGACGGAGTGAAAGTGCGTAGGTGAGGATGACTCTAAATCTTGGTGATGAGAATTGTAGCGTAGGACACTAGGAAGAAGTGTGTGGATCTTGAGAAGACATGACAAGTTATGTTTCAGACTTGCAGTGTTTGAGATGTTTATGGAGCATCCAGTTACAGATCTATATTAATAAGCACATAATGTTGATGTGGAACTTGGAGGTCAAGAGAGAGTCTGGGGCCGAACATACAGAGGTCAGAGGCAAAGAGGTGGTAGTTGAACCTATGAAGCTCGTGAGACCATGATACAACTCTCCATTGTTCTTTGAGTGACACACAACTTAAATTTTAAGACTCTGGTTTTCTATAACTTGTAGACATATAACGTCATCCGAAGAATGTTACCTTTTCTTTCTCTAGGAGAATAAAAGAGACATCAAATTCACACACAATTTCCTGAAGGCATTTCAGCCTACTTTTCTTCCCCTTCAGTTTTGGGCCCATTTCATTGCTCATTCTCATTATATCTAAGCCATATGGAAAAGCTATGCAGTTTTTCCTTCTAGTCTTATATTTGGACAATGGGCATTCTTTATCCATTTCCTTTTTTTTCTAATGTGAGAGGTAGGACAAACTTTTGAGTCATAATAAATCTCATTTTAGAAAGCTATGCAATTTCTCCAGAGTTAATAACAGGATCTTCTGGAGGACCTCATCATAAATTCTATAGAGAATCCCTTTCCATTTGTATTTTGTTGCACATCTTCCATGACAGTGGCAAACAATTTTGACAAGCATATAGCTCTGTTTTATTCATCTGTTGATACTAATAATCACCGAATAAAGTTACTTCTATTTGGTCTTTCAAAAAAATCTTGTATAATTTTTATATTGTTAGAAGAAATTTTGTTGGAGAGCTTTTAAGATATTTTCTCCATAGAATAAAATAGCTTTTTTATAGTCAGGCAGTAAGGGTAATGAGATCTTATATTTTCTATACCTTTTAGTTATTTGTGTATTTTTCAGTTACTTGTGTGAATTATTTAAAACAAACAAAAAAAAACTTGTAGCATGGGAAAGTAGGGATATGGATCAATACTAAAATTTTCTTATTCATATTTTTTAAAGAAGTATGAAATATGTGATTTCCCCATCAACAAAGGACTATTCTGCCTTTTTTTGATCTGCTCCAACTCTTCACATCTTTGTTTTCTTTTGTTTTTCTTAAAAGCTTTATTGATGTCTTTCAATTTTATATCATATTTATTTCCCATTATGTCCCTTTAATCCTTTTTCACCCAGTAAGTCTTTCTTTGCAACAAATATTTTTAAAAACTCAACGTTTTAGCAAAGCAACCAACAAATCAGCCACACCTAATAGCATATGAAATGTTACACATTCAGCAAAGGTTTTTCTTATCACTTTTCTAGGTCTGTCTTTCATGTCATAATTATATTATGTTCAGTTCATTTTGTTTTTCATATTTACACTTTAATAGTCATTAAGGATACTTAACCTTTTTTGGACAGTTTGTTTTTAAATTTTTATTTTTGTATGCATTTATTATGTTGTATCTGTTGTTTTCTTGGTTGTACTTACTTCATTTTGTGTCATTTTATCCTACCCTTGTTTCTCAGAATTCCTCATATTTGTTGTTTCTTATGTGATAGTTCCATGCTCTTATGTGCCAAAATTTGTTTACCCATTTCCCAGTCATTGAGCACTTTGTTTCCAGTTACTTTGCTGCTTCAAAAAATGTTCTTTTATCTATTTTGGCTTATATGGAAACTTTTCTGCTTTTGATTTCCTTAGGATATGTGTATGCCCAGCATGTCATCCCTGGGTCAAAGGATAGGAATGTTTCAGTCATTTAAAACAAAAAAATTCTAAATTATTTCCCCAAATGGTTTGACCATTTAACAGCTCGCTACAAGTATTTAAGCATGACTTTCCTTCTCTAGCCTCTTCATCATTGACTATTTCCGTCTTTTACTATTTCTGCCACTTTGGATATGAGGCATCATCTTAGTTGTATTAATCTTCATGTCTCTTTGTTAGTAATGATTTGGAACACTCTTTCATGTGGTTGTTAATAATCTTTCATTTTTCATTTGTTAGCTGTTCATTTTCTTTGACCACTTATGTACTGGGGTATTAATATTCTTGTATCTTGAATTTTAGGTGTTCATTGACTATTTGATGCAAAGCACTTTCCCCATACAACAATTTCCTTTTTCCTTGCTTCATTGATTTTTGTTCTTAACAAAAAATTCCAATTTCATTTCACTGAATTTTTTTGGGGGGGGTCTTCTCTATCTTTATTTGATTAAGAATTCTTCCTGTGTGAAAGGTGCCTACCTGTCTCTTTTCCTCCCAATTTAAAAAATAATATGACCTTTATAATTTGATATCCTATTCATTTGGCATTTGGTATGTGGTGTAAAAATGCTGTTTTAAACCTATTTTTCACCAAAGAACTTTTCAGTTCTCCTAACAGTTCTTGCTGACTAGGAACATAGTACTTAACCAAGTAATCAGTGCCCTTGGGTCTAATCAGTGCCCTTGGGTCTATCAAGCATAGGCCTTTTAAGTTTGATTGTTTCAGGGTTTTGCTTATTATTTTTATTACATTAGTATAGCTCAATTATGATTGATAAATATGGCTACAGTTAATAGACCATAATTCCATTTAAAGAATAAAATGTTTTCTACATTAATCTTGAGTGTCACTTGGTAAATTGACTCTCAGATATTTTGTGCAGTTTCTGTTTTAGGATAGAGACTGTTTCATTTTTATCTTTTTAACATGAGCACTTAACACAGTTCCTGTCATATGGTAGGTGCTTAATAAATGCTTGTCACTTGATTAATATTTCCTCCTGGTTTTCTTTATTTCTATGTATAAATGCTGATAACTTTCATGGGTTTATTTTACATACTGCCGCTTTATTGGAGCTCTTATTTGTCTCAGTTTCTTTGCTGATTCTGAGTTTTCTTTTTCAGTGTCTTATGTTAATACTTAATTTGGTTTACTTTTGATGATATTTGTCCCTTTTTATTCCTTTCTTTTGTTTTTTTACCTTTGCTATCATTTCTAGAACTGTCATATAAGAGAAGAGAAAGAAGATATTCTTGCTTTATACCTGCCAAAACTTCTAGTGTTTCTGTTTCAAATACTATTAGTTTTTTATATCAGAAATAGACCTCTTAATTACATTTGGAAATGGCCCCTTTGTTCCTAAACCCTTTTGAGTTTTCAGCATAAATTAGTGTTGTAGATTGTCATACTTTTTTATGTTTGATATGATAATGTAGTTTGAGGAAGTTAGTTTTGTTAGAATTTTGTTGATTGTTTCCCTAACACTGTCATCTTTGCATATCAATCTATTTTGGTCATAATAGCTATTTTCGGATATATTACTTATAGTCATTTCTCTCGGTTTTAAAAAATTTGCATCAATATTCATTAATGAAAATTGCTTTATAGTTCTCTTTCTCTGCTTTATTCTGTCCAGATTTAGCCATAGAAAAGAAGTTATCAGAAAAGAGTTTTATTGGGTGCTTCTTAATTATTGAGAATAACTTATGTAGCATAGGTATAAATTACTTTAAAAATTATTGATACTATTCACTTGTAAATCCACCTGGTCACTTTTTTTTTCTTTTTATAGTTCCATGTTGACATGTTCTGTTTTACTTCATGAATGTTCCTTTGTTTAGGATTTCTCTTTCATGTTTTCTTAGTTTGGATACTTCATATTTTTGTAGGTAATCATCCATTTTAAAAAATTCTTAATTTTTGCCAGCATAATTGGGAATAGTAATTTCAAGTAAATATATTCATTTCTATGTTTTTAATTCACTGCTCATTTAAAATTTTTAATGATTTAGTTTTCTTTATAATGTTAGTTAAATGTTTATTAGTTTAGTTTGGCTCTTAAAAGAATCAGCTTTCAGTTTTATCATTTCTGTTGTCTTTTATCTCTTTCTTTAATTTTCAAGATTTCTTCTTTTGTGCTTATTTTGTTTGTTAATTTCTTGGTTCTCTAGTTTTTTAAATTGAATACTCAGTTTATTAATCCTCTCTTTTTCTATTTTGTTAATGTATGTTTTCAGAGATATAATTTTTCCTCTGAGGACTGCTTTAGCTGCACCCCCAAAATTTTGGTATGTTGTCTCATCATTATTGTTCTCTTTCACATAGTTGTTAATTGTTTCTATGATTTGTTTTTTGATCCAGTCATAATTCAGGATGCCATTATTAAGTCTCCATTTTGGTTTGTATCTTTTGCTTATATTTCTTGTATTAACAGATATTTTGTTGGGTTATGATACATAAAGTATGTTATTGGTATTTTTACCTTATCACATTTATTATTCTTTGTAACCCAACACATAATCTGTTTTTGTAAAAGTATCATGTAATGCTGCAAAATATGTATATTGTTTAATTTTCCCATTCAGATAGTGATAAAATTGGTAAAGTACTTTAAAAGTTGCTTACAGTGAGGGAGAGGGAGAAGAAACAGAAAGAATAAAAAAAAGTAACAATTTGTTAATACCCGTCTAACTTTAATCATACAAATCCAAAATGTGGTGTAATTCAACTTCTTGTACAGGCTTTTCCTGTATTCATCATGTTTTGAGATGTTTGTGATTTTTTGATAATGGAATTTTAAAAAAGTAATTTCAAAACTCCATAAATTTTAAAAATATAACTTCTACAGTCTGTCCAGTTCTATATTTTTCTTTCTGTTCATCTTTATGACATTTTTATTCTACATTGAGAAAAGAACATTATCATCTGCAATTATTATGTTAAAACATCTTTTTTTTAACTCATTAACTCTTCATTTGTGAATTTACATGTAATGCCTTTGGGTGAATATGTTTACTCTTGTTAATGATTAATTACATTTAATCTAGTTTCCTTGTTTTAGCTAGTTTGACATTTTTGCTTTGATAAGCATGTTTACAGTTCCTGCAAGTATTTGCAGAAAATTGTTACATTCTGTTTTCTTATCCATTCTGTCATCCAATTACATTTTAGGTTCTGATAATTAGGGTTATGTCTTCCTCAGTTTATTTTATATTTTATTTCATGCTCTTCCTCTTAAGTTAGCAATTTCTCCCAGGGATTGGTTTTTCTTCTGTTGCAAGATAGTCTGTTCTTTTAAGCTCACCCTGATGTTCTTATATACCTTCCCTGTCCCAAGTTCCTTGAATTAAGTTTTTAATTTCCCACACATACACTTTCTTTGTTCTCTTTCCTTTCTTTTTTTCCTTGCCTGTTCCAGCTCATATAAGTGTGTGATTCAAAATCCTGCCTTATCCCCTGTGCCCCAACCTCTTAAAATAAGCAGCCTTTTTTTGTCACCTTTTCCAGGAGGGGTTGATTTACTTTGTCTTTCTCCTTATTTGTGTCCCCTTCTAGGCTATTTTGCTTTCTTTTCTCCCAGGTGGAACTTGTAGCACTCCAAATTTATTCTTCCTCTTCTTTGCTATTTTGACATTATTCAGATTTTTATCTTTTGTTCCATTCTATAACCCTTCATACTTATATGTTTATTTTTTCTTTTTTTCTATTGTGACTTCTTTTTTCGTGCTTCATTTTTAGAAATATCAGTTTGTGAAGTAGTGCCATGTGAAAGCACTCATTGTATTCTAAGTCATGAGGTCTAACCACCTCTTGCCCTTGCCATGTTTCTTTAATATTCCTAAAACCAAGTTATCCTATATTTTAATCTGTACACACCTTCTACTCCACCACACCGTTGTCCCCACACACAGAGACACACACAGACATACATATGTATTATCTTGGGTGCTGGCTATCTCTAGGTTCTCATTTTTTTCCTCTGACGGTATTTATTATTGGAGGTGATACAGCTCCTACTCAGAAAAGGTGCTGTTTTTGTGCCCATTTTCTCTTGATAAAGTCCATTATAATGATATACTTTTTCCATATCCCTCACCCTTACCTCTCACCATGGCCCTCTGTTCAGCTGTACCTATGCATTTCCTCTTCTGAGATCAGACCTGTCTTCTAATCTCCATCTCCATCCCTCCTTCTAATCTCAGTCTTTTTTTAACATTTCTTTTATTCTCTAGCACCCCACTCTAGAAGAATTTCCTCTTTTATTATTAACTTAAACATTAACTTAAACATGAGGACCCCCAGTTAACTTGGGGTTTATGGGGTTCGTTCTTTGTTTCCATCTTTCCATCTCCCATTTTCTTTTCTTTCTTTCTCTCTCTCTCCCTTCCTTCCTTCTTCTATCTGTTTGCCTCTCTGTCTGTCTTTCTTGTCTTCCCTCTCTTTCCCCAAACCTTAAACCCAGTGCACTTTGAAATCCATAGATTGCACACCAATAGGTCTCTGCCCAAACTCCAGTTAATGACTGTTTTTTGGGCTCTTCTCACTTCAGAGTGATTATCAACAGTAACTGTCGCTCTTTCCCTCTCAGCTTGATTTAGTTGTTTTTTCTTTTGCTCATTAAAGGGTCTATTCCCTGATTATTCTTAGGCTTATTCACTGAATGGCCTTACCCAGTCATCCTGATGAATATCTGGTCAGTGGATCCAGATGGTTCAGGAGGGGCAAGTGAAGCTGGTGACCTGCATAGCCTTCCCTGACTCAAAACAAAGTCAAGTGCAAGTCATCATTTCTCTGAGATCATGGTCTTCTTTGAAAATGAAGGAGGAACACAGACAAACATAACCATTTTAGTATACAAAGAAGAAAAAAATAACTATTGAAACCATTGATTTTTGTTATAATTTTTCTCTTTTCTGATCTTTTTTGTTTTCTAGTTATGTATTTTAATTTTCTGTTGATACTTTTTGGTGATTAGCATTTCTATCATTATTCATAAACTCATCCCTGATTCTTCTTCCCCAAGAGAGTTCTTCCCTTGTGACAAATAAATATAGCCAAGTAATACAAATCAAAATTGACTGTCCAGAAATGAATGTCTCATTTTTCTTATCTATCATGTTTCTTCCACGAGGTGAGAGGCAGTTATTTTCCCTTGAATTGTTGTGTTTATCATGAAAGTTCTGGTTCTCATTTTATCCCACATCAATTCATTCAAATATTCTCAGGATTTTCTAAATTTATCATTTCTTCTGGCTCAATAATATTCGTTTATATTTACATCCTATGGTTTGTTCAGTCGTTCCTTATTGATGGTCTTCCGCTTTGCTTCTAAATTCTTTCCTGAAATAAAAACTGCTTCTATAAGTATTTTTGCAAATGTGGGCTCTTTCCCTGTGACTTTAATCTGTATAGGGTATTTGCCTAGTATTGCTATTGTTGGGTCAAATGTATATTACAGTTTGACGTTTTGGATATGGTTCCAAAAGATTTTCCTGAATGGGTTGAACCATTTTACAGCTTTCAGTGGTTCAGTATTAAGACTTTCCTTTAGCCCCTCCAATAATGGTCATTTTCAGCTTTGGTCATCTTTGCCAACTCTGATGTGTGGAAGGTCAAATCTCAGAGTCATTTTAATTTATATTTTGTTTTCTTTTCTTTGTGAATATTTCCTTATTCCCACCCATTGTACTTTATCTTAAACTCCCTTTTTCCCTTTCCTTTCCCTCCTATTTTTTTAAACAAGTTTTTTTTGTCATTATAGTTATCCCAAATATCCTTCCTCCTTCAGTCAGCCTTTCCACATAACAAATAATATTTTTTTAAAGAGGAAAAGATAATCAGCACAATTGACTACCATAAATTATAAAAGTCTAATTCTGGAGGCATTCTGGGCCTCCCACCTCCCTGAAGGAGTAGGTTGGGAGTGTTCTCTCATATTTCTTCATTTAAGTCCTGCTTGTTCTCTAAAATTTTGTTAGGTGTGTTTTTTTATTGTTTTGATATGTTGTCTTTCCATTTATATTGTAGTTATTTTGTATATTTTCTAGACTCTGATTACTCTCCATCAGTTCATATAGATGTTTCCATGGTTATTTGTATTCTTCATACATGTAATTTCTTGTAGCACAATATATTCCATTACATTCATGTGCCACAATTTGTTTAACCATTCCCTAATAAATGGGCATCTACTTTGTTTACAATTTTTTGTTAGCACAAAAAGTGCTGTTTAACATTTTCGTATGTATGGAGATTTTATTCTTAATAGTGGTTTCCTTGTATTCTCTCCTTTTAATTCAGTTTCATTTTTCAATGAACAAAATTCTACTTTCTCTACAACTTCTTTTGACCCTTTTGAAAAAGGAAAACAAAATCAGTTTAGCAGATATATATATATATATACATATACATATATATATACATATATATATGTATATATATATATGTATATGTATATATATATATATATATATGTATATAAGCAAACAAATTTCCCTGTCCTGAATCCATTATCTCTCAATGAGGAGGAGGGTGGGTAACATGTTCCATCACTGAGTCCTCCAGAACCATGGTTGATTATTGCATTGTTTAGAATTCTTAAAACTTTTTTGTCTTTACATTGGTTTTATTATTGTATTAGTTGTTCTCCTGATTCTTCTTCCATAATGTCAATTTTTAACAAATTTTCCCAGGTTCCTCTCAAACAGTTCGTATTATCATTTCTGATAGCATTGTGCTACACATATTTTATTTAATTTTTCTTAGTTGATGGGCACCCCTTTAATTTCCAATTCTTTACTACCACAGAAAGATCCTATTAAATATTTCTGTACGTAAAAGACTTTTTCTTCTTTCTCTAATCTCTTTGAGGTGCAGTTAGCTTTGGTCAAATAGTATGTGAAGTTTAGGAATTTTTTTTTTTTTTGACATTGTTCCAGAATGGCTGCACTAGTTCATAGGTCCATTAATAAATCATTATTTTACCTGTTTTCCTACATCTCCAGAATTTATCAGTTTCTTTTTTTTCATTCACTCTGCCAAATGAGTATGAAGTAAAACCTTAGATGCTTTAGTTTTCATTTCTCTTATTAGTGATTTGGACCATTTCTTCATTTGACTATTGGTTGCTTGGATTTCTTTTTCTTCCTCAAAACTGGCTGTTCATATCTTGTTACTATTTATCAGTTATGTAATGGCTCTTATTATTATAAATTTGAATCAATTCTTTGTACATGTTGAAAATGAGAGCTTTATTAGTGAAACTTGGCTCTAAAAATTTTTTTCCAGAAAACTTCTTTCCTTCTTTTTTTTAATCTTCTGTCTTTTATTTGGTCCTGAACTCTTTGCTTAAATATAGCTCTTGACCCCTTTTTCTTAAATTGGTTAATTCATCATATTTTACTCTTTTGTTTAGACAAAAGGCTCATGAGATGCTCAGTCTCACCACTTTCACTTCCATGTTTGCACACTCATTTTCTAGTGTATTTCAATTATTGTAAACAGTAATTGATCCTCCCTCCTTTCTTGACTAATATTTTAATTTCCCCTCCTTTTTCTCACGTAAAACTAAACAAAATCACAGCGCTTTTCTGTGCTCCTCCTTTGATCCCTTCAGGCCCTGGGATTATAAAGGGACAATGGGCTCTTCTCCACATTAGGATATTTTTCATAATTACTTGTTCCCTTCAAATTGCTAACATATTTATCTTAATAGGTTACTCTTGTCTCCTGTGGGTTGTTTCAGAAATTCAAACCAGGTGTTTTTTTATTTCTCTTCAGATTTTTTTTCTCATCTATTTTATTCCTCTGTAGCTTTATAATAAATTTTGCAGAATAAATTATTCATGTTTATAAAGCTATTTCTTCTGCCTTTTGGTATTTTTTTAGTCCAAGGTTTCCTTTCCTTTATAGCATTTGCCACATAATCTTGTTTGTTCTGAGTGGTGCTTTGATACTTTATCTCTTTCTTCCTGACTGGTGGAATTATTATTTGTTTGACCTATAAGCTCTGAATTTTGACCAGTAATTCAGGATGTCTTCAATTTGCAATTTATTTCAGGCAGTGACTGCTGGATTCTTTATATTTAAACTTTGCCTTCTACTTCTAAGAGTTCTCTTTTTTGATCTTTTAAAAATGTGACATCCAGATTTTTTTTTTCTTGGTCATAGTTTTAGCAAGCCTGATGATTTTTAAATAATCTCTCTTCATTCTTCTTTTCCACGTCACATATTTTTAGTAATTAATACTAAACATGGTCTTAAATTTTTTCATTTTTTAATTAAAAGTAACTGTGTTTATTATGGTATCATTGAACTACTGAGTTCTCATTGCTCCATTCTGTTTTTCTGGGGACCTGACCCTTGGATAATGTTTTCTACCTTTTGTTCTGAGCCATTTGTTTCCCCTCCAAGTGGCTCTTACATAACTTCTTTCATTAGCTTTTGAAATCGTTGTAACCAAACTGTTTTTGATAGGGTATTAGGTGTAATTATTTAGAACTATTTTCTTCTTCAGATTATTTTAACCTGTAGTACCTTTTTCATTGTATTAGTTTTCCTTTGTCATTTACATCTTAATTCACAGTTCTTGAATTGGGGACTTTGTGCCAAAGTGGACTTTGCCTTTTCATCTGAGACAGGTGGAGTAAAGATTTTCTTGGACTAGTTCTGTGGGTCCCCATCCCTACCCTGTCCTGTATTCCAGATGCCTCTTCTCTCCTGAAGTTATATATTAGGTATACTGTGTCCTGGTTCCATCTTTCCTATTATAGTTCTGTTTGAAAAGCAACATAGGCTAGTCCCTGCATCCTTCCTGCTTCTTTTTCATACCACTAAGCTGAAATTAAGAGGTTACATTGACATTTGGAGCTGGTCCCAAAAGGTCCCATCTCCCCTTTTAACCTTGCCCTGGAGATTGTGCTGAACCCTGCCTTTCTTCTGCTGCTATAGGATGTCTGAGGCTTTGGAACCATTTCCTGGTGCACTCATAAGATACAGGTTTCTGATGTTTCTTTTTGGTTTTCTTTAATCTTTGTTTCATCTAGTACTTTGTTTCCTTATTCCTGAGGTAATTCTTAACAATTGTCTTTACTGAAATCTTTCATGGTACTATCTTTGCTGGAAGAGGCTAAAGAAACCTCTTACAGTATTCCTTGTTCTCTGTGCTTGGTGAGGGTATATCTCTAGTTCTCTACTGTCTCCTATTTCCTCTTGCCTCTTGAGCAACTCTCTACTATTAACCTTTCCATAAAAGTTATTCACTCACTTATAGGGGAGTATAGCATTCAGTCTGGAATATTCCATTTTTATCCTCTTTTCCTCATTTTTTATTTAATTAACAAGTCTTTACTAAGTATTTACTCTTCCATGAGCTAGGGATATAAATTCACAAAATGAAATTTCCTACTGTCCAAGGAGCTTCCATTTGAATGAGAGAGATAACAGAATTGTACAGATATAGAGTGTCTGTGTGTGTGTTTGAATGTGTGAAAAAAGGAGCAAAAGTAAATGAAGTAGTTAAATCCAGGGTTGTCTGGAAGTGAGGGCCCTAGGGGTTGGATGAAGAAATACTTAATGTAGAAGGTGGTGTTTGAACTACCTCCTGAAGGCAAATAGGGATTCTGTGAAACAGAAGTTAGGAAGGAATGTATTCCAGGCATGTGGACTGACAGTGGAAAGGCATGGAGATGGAAGATAAAAATATTGTGAGTGAACAGAGAGGAGGACATTATTTTTCTTGATGGTCCTACCTTTTTGTTTATTTTAAGCAATCTCTTTTAAGTGTAAGAGTGTATTTCTTAATAATTGCTCTTTGCTTTTTCTCTTGTTTGTGGTATTTACAGATTAATTATTCAGTTTAATAGTAACTCTTTGAATAGAAAAAAAATTGTGTTTTTCAGTCTTTGAGCCTCATCCTTGGATTAACTCCTTAAAAGCTAAGTGTTATACATTGCTTTGCTTTCTTGGAATTTCAGTCTTTTGTTTCCTTATAATTTGTTTACAACTTCTTTCCTTATTCTTCATCTGTGTACGTACCTTTAAGGCCAGACATCCTTAGTATTCTCATGATTGAGATATGTGGAACTTTCTGAGAATAAGCCTTGTTAAGAGAGTTCTGTTCTCAGTTAGAATTGTAGTTCCTTTCTTTAAGCCACAGAAGTTTAGAGTTATTATTGTGGGGGAATTGGGCAGGGAGATCCCCTTTCCACAGTCAGCCAGACCCTAAAAACACAGGTTTCCTTTGATGGTACATGGCAAGTGGTGTGTGATGTAATGCTAACTGTGCCAAGAAGGAAATGTAATATTTCAGTTTTCTGCTGTTATTTCATGAGACTCTTACTTTTTGTTCAATTTTTGTCTTTATCTTCTGAATTCAAATTTTATTGCTATAAATTTGGTGCATATTTTCTTAATTTTCTAAAAAAATTTTTCTTTTTATTTGTGTGAACTTTACAAATGAACTATACAACATGAATGTTTCTCCATACAAAGAAAAGTACGGCATATGAAGCCCTAAATTCTCTAATATGTATAGACTGGGGATTTTTGTTGTTATCTTAATGTTTCAGATTTAGCATAATTCCACCAATGCCATGTTTGTGTCCCTTCCTGAACTTCATTCTGCTGTTTTTGTTTTTTAGTGATTCGTTGACATCCTTTTCATTTTTTAAGTTTCACTGTCACTGCCCCTTCATTTCCTTCCAACTATCTTCTCTCCTCTTGCTACCCCCTCCCAGCCAAAAACAAAGGCTCTCTTGTACCATATAAGTATAGGCAAACAAAACAAAATTCGCACATTTTCCGTATCTGAAAATATATGTCCCATTCTGCTCTTCTCTTCTCTGCCAAAATGTAGGAAGCATGATTACAAAGTTGTCTCTTTAGTGGGGTCATGAATGGTCATTATATTACTCATAGACCACTTTTTTTTAGTGATTCGTTTTGATAAGCTTACAGAAAACTACTCCCATTTTTCTGATCAAATCCTTCGCTTTCTATATTGCTATTTCTACTTTGTCATGTATCATATCTGATCAGAGACTGTTATATTAGAGTACCCATATGATGGCTCTCTTGGTGGATTCAAGAGTTTGTCATAGGAACCTTCACAGATCTTTTCCATCTTTTATCAATTCAGTATCCTACCAGTTTCATCTTTTAATGTGTTCTGCATGATCTTGCTTATTTTTGTCTCTTGCTACATTTACTGTAAACTTGGGTTCATTCTAGAACTACTTATTACTGTTTTACAAAGTGATACTGCTTATTACCATCCTATTCTGTTGCTCAGTTGTGTCTGACTCTTTGTGATCCCGTTTGGGATTTTCTTGGCAAAGATACTGGAATGGTTCGTCATTTTCTTCTCCAACTCATTTTACAGATGAGGCAAACAGGGTTAAGTGATTTACCCAGGGTCACCCAGCTTATAAGTATATGAGGTCCTGATTTGAACTCAGGAAGATAAGTCTTCCTGACTCCTGGTCTAGTGTTCTATGCACTGTGCCACCTACATACCTTTTTACTGTATGAGATCTTAGAAATGAGTTTGTATTCTAATGTTGTGCTTATGTTTCTTTCTGGGCAAGGAAGTGTAAGTGCTTGCTGAATGAAGTAGTTCTTGCTTCCCTTCTTTTGGTAATGAATTTTATAGTGATTAAGCTTCTTCTTGAAACAGTGGCAGTCTAGACAGTGTGTCTTCTTTTATCCATTAATCATTTTTGTTAGTTTAATGAAATACATTCTTATTTCTTCTAACATTTGACAATACACACAGAAATAACTTCCTCATTGTTTGCCAGTCATTTCCAGTATTAAAATATGACTTTCACATTTTGTGAATTTGGTGATTATTATGTCTAAAACCCTCTTTTTTTTAAAATATTCAATAAATAAAAAAAGAAACTATTCATGGTGTCTACATTTGAGGCTTCTCTATATTCTCTTAACCTTTTCTCCTTCTGAACCATGTTTTGAAACATACTTTTGACTGTCCTCCACTGTATATTAAAGCCATAGAAGGTTAATTATGTGTTGATATTATTTGGAGTGTCCAAGTGAGTTCTTCATAGAATTTCTCAGTTTCCTCATCTTCATTCACAAATTCTGATACATAAAGATATAATCATCTTCACAGTGATCTTCCTGAAGATAATGCAGTATGCAGTGAGACAAAGCATTTAAGGGATCAATAGATCCCTTTCATTTTAACATAACTTCCTTGGTTTCCTTCAAGCTTCAACTCAACTCAAATTTTCACTTCTGCTTTTCCAGTCCTCCTCTTCCACCAACATCCATCCCTCCCCCCTCCTCACCCTCCTTTCACCTAGTTCTTCTCAGATTACCTTTCATTTATATAGCATATGTCTTGTTTGTACACAGTTTTTTTATGTTCTCTCTTTTAGAGTATAGACTTGCTACATGTAACTATATTTTTGCTTTTCCTTGTGTTCCCCAACACTTAGCATAGTGCCTGGCACATATTAAGCACGTAATGAAGGTTTATTGACTAAGTGGTTACTACTGTGTACAAGGTATGATTGACAACAGTCTCTGCCTTCAAGGATGTTAGAGTCAGTGTGGTGATACAAAGTGTACACACATAGTAAATGCAAAATACAACCATAAGTAAATTCTTTCTATTAGATGAAAGCACCTAGCAAGGTGGATTAGTGAAGGCCTCAGGTAGGAGTTAGCACCTGATATGTACTTGGAAAGAATTTAGATATTCTGTTAGGCAGAAGTGAGGAGGGAATATAGTCCCAGCATGGGGGTATTATTGGTATAAAAACATGAGAGAAGGAGGTGGAATGTCATGAGTAATAACTAGCAGACCAATGTGGCATGAAGGAGAGAAATATAAAATTATCGTTTGATACCAACGTTGCCCTTTGTAGTTGACCTGCATTTTGTTGCCTTTTAATGTTGTTTTGATTTATGTTGTAATCATTTTATGTATTGTTCTTTTAGCACTGCTTTCTTTACTGTATTACATCATGCAAATCTTTCCATGTTTTATATAATTCTTCATTTTGATCGCTCCTTATGGTATGTATATATCATTATATTTACATACCATATTTTGTTCAGATATTTCCTAGTCATTAGGCACATATTTTCGTATTTTTTAAAATTAGAGATAGTTCAATTGTGAATATTTTCATTGTGTGTACTTTTTAGTTTTGCTTAACTTCCTTAAGGATAGAAACCCCATAATGTGATCTCTGCATTATAATTTATTATGAGAAGTTTAGTAACTTTCCTTGCATTAACATTTTTTAAATACTTGGACCAATTTACAGCTTCATTGCTTGTCTTGTAACTCCTTCGACATTGAAATTTTCCATCTTTTACTGTGTTTGCCAATATCATAATACCCCATGGTTACTTTAATTGGTGGTTTCTCTGAATATTAGTGATTTTGACAGTTTTTGAATTGATAGTTAAAAATTTGTGTTGTTTTTTGTTTTTGAAAACAGGTATCGTTTAAGGAACAAAAAGATCACAGCAACTGTACGAACATTTCCTCTCCTAAATAAAGTTGGCGTGAACAACACTGTTACAACCACAGCTGGAAATGTCATTTCTGTCATAGGAAGTACTGAAACAACTGGGAAACTTGTTCCAAGTACCAATGGGATTTCAAATGCAGAAAACAGTGTTTCCCAGCTAATCCCCCGTGGTGCTGACACCACATTAAGAGCTTTGGAGAATGTGAAGAAAGTAGGGAAAGTTGGCTCCAGTGGTCAGAATATCTCTGGGGCTTCTGCAGAATCTGTAACTGAAAAGTAGGTATCATATTAAGTTAAAATATTTTACTTTGGTTCTTTAAAAGTTCTTTTTGAATACTTTTGGTTATTTATGAGAATCTTCCTGGTATAGTAAGAAGAAAGCTAGACTTGAAGTCTAGAGTTCTGAATTTGAAATGCCGTTCCAAAATTTAGTAGCCCTATAACCTCTCTGAGCCTTAGTTTCCTCAACTATAACATGACTGAATGGATCCCTACACTATTTGGCTAATAGGATATTAATGAGGAAAGTACTTTGTATACCTTACAACATTATAGAAACGTTAACAATTGTGATATTTTGGAGAACCATTATTAATATTAACCATATTTTTAAAAAGTATTTTCCTTTGGAATAGTTGACCTAAATTAGAGCTTAAGTTCAGTTTTATTTTAGTAATACTTTCTTGGTGCTTTAAGTTCAGTAAACGCCCTTTACCGATGCTTATAGATGGCTTATTTGTAAATTATACTTTCAAAGAGTTGCATCGAAGCACTGAAAAGTTAAGTGACTTGTTCAGTGTTCACACAGCTAGTAGTATATGTCAGAGGTATTACTTGAACCCTAGTTCTTCTTGTCTCCAAAGCCTATCTATACAAAACTATCTATATACTGTACTACTTACTATGCCTCTCTTAGTAAAATTTCAGCTTATGGAAAATTAATCAGTTAATATTTATTAAGTACTTGTTGTACAGCATATGGTCCAGGTGTTTAAAAGTAATACTAGTTTCATATATATCAAGATATAACTATGAGCTTTGTGTATGGGTAAGTCAGGGTAGGTTATCTAATTTTTCAGATGAAAATCTTAGTTGTAAGAAAAATGGTTTGTCAAAGGCTGTAGTCATTTATGGAATCATAGAATTCAGAGGTGGAAGGGACAAGATCATACCGTCCAGCTTTTTCATTTTGTTGAAGGAAACTAAGATAAAAAGAAATTGTTAATTATTTAAGGTCATACAAGACAGGAAGAAGCAAAATTGAAATACAAACCCAGGTATTTGAAATCTAAGTCCAATTCTATTTCTACCATATGTGTTCATTGGTGGAATTTATTTGGAAAACATGTTTTCTGATTGGTTCTCATTCTTTTTGAGACTAAGGTTCTTCTTGTATTTTATAATTCTTTGTATAATTATCATTAATGTTATCAAAACATATTTTTAGTGCATGTTATAGGATAAGTACTATTCAAAACAGAAGAAATATTTTATAAGAAGCTTATATTCTAAGTACCAAGTTTTGGAAAATGAATATAGTACTTGGTATACAGTGTGGTTTAATGAAGAGAATATTTGACTTGGAATCCTGTGTACTAATTTGAATTCTTATCAAAGTATGCTATGTAAACTTTGGTTAAAGCCTTTTTGTGCCTTTATTTCATTATTTGTAAAATGACTATTTGTAAATGGGGATAAAAAGTATTCTGTAAGCTTTAAAGTACTATAAAAGTTTTTCTGCTTACTTTAAGTGTAGTTGTGTTGCTAAAAGTGAGATACAAGGTATGAAAGCTTAAAACTCAAAGTATTCTACAAATACAAATAATTACTACTTTTGGTAGTAGAAAGTTAGCTATAATTTTGTTGACATTCGAAAATATGTAAAAAGCCCTAAATGTATTAGTGATAGAGTGGAGATGGCATCAACAGTCAAATATTTAATATGGCTTGGTATTTTGAACATACAGGTCTGGCTTTTAAGGAATTTACAATTTAGTCAGGGAAAGGGAGGGAAACTAGCTTTTATTGAGTGCCTGTTATGTTTTAAGCACTGTGCTAAGTGCTTTAAAAATATTACTTGAACTTTTCAATAACTCTGCAAGGTAGGGGCTCTTATCTACATTTTTTTTACAGTTGAGGAAACTGAGGCAAATAAAATGACCTGCTTATGGTCACACAATAAGTGTCTGAGGCCATATTTGAACTCAGTTCTTCCTAGCTCTTGGCTCAGCTCTCTGACCACTTTGCCACCTAGTTATATGAAGCACATGAACAAAATTAAATAATAGTAGATAGACTATATTGTCTAAATTGTGTGGTTACAGACTAGTAAAGGTTACAGAAGTTCAGTGCATAGAGGACACAATTGAATATTGGGGTGAAGAAGTGCATCAAAGCAGAAGTGGGCCCTTGGTGAGCGGTGGCACAGTATAGAATGGAGATTGTTCTTGGATTTAAAAGACTAATTGGGCTGCCTTAGGCAAGTCACTTCACTTTTCTTAGCTGTAACTTCCTCATTTCCAAAATGGAAATGATGATTGGTGAATAATGCTAACTATAAATATCTTATCTTTATTATTTTGATCCTTTTAAAAATTACTTTCCCTTGTAGTATTTGTTAGATGGCACACAAGGTAATACTTGCTTTGAAAAAATTGAGCAGAAGGGTATCTTAGAGAGTTTTTTTACTTGATTATGATACCTGAGGTTTTGGTAAATTAGGCAGCAGGCCCCATGTAATAAATGCTTATTTGGTTTTCTCGCAGCCTTTATTTACTTCCAAGAAATAAAAATACTTCTAAAATATCTGCAAATTATAAACTAAGAAACATAAGTTTGTACCTACTAGTACCAAACCATACTTATAGTTAATGTTTGCAGCACACAGCTGCTGATTGAAGCGAACATCTGCTACACCAGTCTGCTGTTACTAAAATGTAGTCCATACTCCTTGTTACATACTCAAGCTATGATAAACCTGTTCTAACTCCAACAGCTGTTGAAGGGAAGGGAAAGGAATATGCATTTAAATGCCTGTTATGTTCTTGGCAATGTGCTAAACATTTAAAAATATCTCATTTAATCTTTAGAACAACCTTGGGAGGTAGGTGCTGTTATTATTTCCATTTTACAATTGAGGAAACTGAGAGTGGTAGACAGAAGTTGTGACCTTACTCAGCAAGTAAGTCTCTAAGGCTAGATTTGAACTCAGGTCTTCCTGATTCCCAGGACAGTATTCTTTGCCATTGCACTGCAACATTGGATGTAGCCTGTAATCCATATCCTATGTTTCTGTGTCATTAATTTGCAAGGTCAAACTTCTCATAATTTACAATTCTCAAGATCATGTCAAAGTTTGATCTAAAGGAGGAATAAAATACGGATAAGCTGGTAGCTGCTCTTATCTTTCTACCTTAGAAAAGTAGCTTCATGTCACTTATCCTGTTCCCAAGTCATATGTATTTAATCTGTGTAAAGGTCATTTAATCTAGATAGAGTTATGGTAACTCTCTATATAGTAACTTTTATTTAATTAGATCTGCTCATATCTATGTAGTGAATGGAACTGCTTCTGGAAAGATTCTATTGAACTAGAAATCTCCTGATGTTTTCTCCACAATGAAGAAAACCTATGTGTAGGGAAGATAACTTAAATGTTTGAGAATGTTTGGAGGATCTTCTGTTGTTCTCACTAGAAGCTTTGAATGTGTCACTGTAAGACTGTACTACATTGATAATTATAATGTATCTTGACTAATCTTCCAGTTCAGAAGTGTCTGTTGTATTTTCTAAGAGTATTTTCAGTACTAAATTTGGGGTCTAGAGAAAAGATATCTTTTCAGAAACTAAACAGCTGTGGACATGGATTGACTTTCCACTTCTTTCCCCCCATCAGTAAAATTGGTTCTCCACCCAAGACTCCTGTAAGTAATGTAGCAGCTACCTCAGCTGGACCCCCTACTGTTGGAACAGAGCTGAATTCTGTGCCTCCAAAATCCAGCTCGTTTGTAACTAGAGTACCTGTATATCCTCAGCCTTCTGAAAGCATTCAGTATTTTCCAGATCCAAGGGCCCAGATATCCTTTGAAGTTCCACAGTACCCACAGACAGGTAAATACCTTGAAGTTATATATATAAAACTTGTCTAAATTTATTGAACTTAAAAGTTAAAAGGGAAAATTTTATTTAGTTTAGCTTGCTTAAAAAAACCCTTTTAATTGTTTTGTTACTAAGTGATCAATAGTTCAAGGAAGGTAATTTCTGTAAACCAGACATCTAGATAATCATACAACCAAGCAATTAACCAAGTATTCAGAGCTAGAAAACATACCAAAATTTATGATGATCACTTCCCTAGAATTAAAATGGCTTCTCTGAGAAGAGGAGCTAAAATTTGACAAATAGATATGGCAAATTTTTAAGATGCAGTTTGCAAAGACATAGGTTGGCAGTGATTTTCCTTCCTATATATATTGAATATATAGTTTACTTGTAAAACCAAATAACTAAGAGGTTGATATTTTGACTAAAAACTTTCTTTATTTGTAAATATAGTATTGTTTAAAATTTTTAAACCATTAAAATCCTGGATAGTATTGAGACCACATTAAAAATGCCTCTTTCCAATTTTCAAGGATACTACCCACCACCTCCAACGGTACCAGCTGGTGTGGCTCCCTGTGTTCCTCGTTTTGTGAGGTCCAATAATGTTCCAGAATCTTCCCTCCCACCTGCTTCCGTGCCATATGCTGATCATTACAGTACATTTCCCCCTCGAGATCGAGTGAATTCTTCTCCTTACCAGCCTCCTCCTCCGCAGCCGTATGGACCAGTTCCCCCAGTACCTTCCGGAATGTATGCTCCTGTGTATGACAGCCGGCGCATCTGGCGTCCACCAATGTACCAACGAGATGACATTATTAGGAGCAATTCTTTACCTCCAATGGATGTGATGCATTCGTCTGTCTATCAAACGTCTTTGAGAGAAAGATATAGTAGTTCCCTGGATGGTTACTATCCAATGGCTTGTCAGCCACCAAGTGAGCCAAGGACAACTGTACCTTTACCAAGGGTAGGTGATGATGGAAATAAGAAAACTACACCTTTAGGGGGGTGGGGGTGGGGTGTGTGTGTGTGTGTGTGTGGCAAAATTCAAGCACAGACCATTTTATTTTTCTTCTTTGTTATCTTACTTCACTATTACCTATTCCCCCAACAAAATTGAATGGTCACATTTTATGCTATATCTCTCATATTTGTGCCTCTTTCTTACTATTTCGACTTACACCATCCCAATCCAAACCCCAAACTAGCTGACCTACAATATTGTGATGCCCTCTGGTCTCTAATCCATTTTGCTCGCATTGCCAGATTAGTTTTACTAATGCCTTGCTCTTGGAAATATCAGTCCACTTCTGAATAATCTTCAGTGGCTTCTCTTGTCTGCTGAATAAAAGCCCAAACTCTACATTCCTAGGCCCCTGTGAACTGGGACTTCAGCTTGCCTTTGAGCTGAGTTTTACACTACTTCCTTTTGTGTACACTTTGTTCCAGCCAAACTGGACTACTGACTACTCTGAGCCTGCTCCCACCTCTGCTTTTTTATGTACACACTTCACAGTACCATGATGTCTTTTTCCCATTTAATCTTCCCCTATCTCTATTAACAACATATCAGTCTTTCATGACCCTCCTCCATGAAACCTTCCCTGATTATTTCCTCAGCTTGAAAATGATTCCTTCGTCTGCTCTTAGACTACTTTAGTACCTTTTTTTATGCACTTTTATGCTTATTTCTATCAGGGCATATTTCTTACCACTCTTGCTATATTGAAAGCCCTTTGAGGAGAGCAATCATGTTTTGTCTTTGAATATTCTATTGCCTAGTATAGTGCAATATATGTAAGAGGTGTTTAATAATTGTTCTTTCAGTGAATGAATAAATGTTAACTTCATTAATTATCCTTTTCTCGATTACTTTTTTCTACCCTACTCTCTTCCCCAATTTGCCTTATTACCCCTCATTTCTGCCATTTGAGTTTAAATGTATGTGTGTGTATTACATATTTAGTATACATATGCACATTTATTCACATACACCTGTCTATACTGTATATTTACACATACACAAAGATACATGTATGTGTATGTATGCATGTACGAATGAAGGAAATTCCATGATCTTTCACCCTCCCTGTCTTTTTAAAAAAAAAAAACAAACCATTGGCATAGTAAACCACTTTTATCATTTTGGTACTGGCATTTATTTCATTTTCCACTCTGCTTTTTAGATAACTAAGAATGTTTGGTTGTTTCCCTCTAGGAACCTTGTGGTCATTTGAAGACCAGTTATGAGGATCAGTTAAGACGAAAACCAGAACAGTGGGCGCAGTATCATACCCAGAAAACACCCCTTGTTTCTTCAACTCTTCCTATGGCAACACAGTCACCAACACCGCCTTCTCCTCTGTTCAGTGTAGACTTTCGTACTGAGGTAGGAAGTTACTTCGTGCCTTTCAGGGTCAGGACAAAACTTATTTTTGCTTAAATGAGAAGTACTTACTTAAACTAGAATTAGCTAGGTGGGAAATTCTTGAATGGTTTTGTTTTAAGGTATCACATGGTTAACATATGTCTCTCTGTATAGTTTTCATCAGGAAGAAGTGTAGAAATAGCTAGTGTGTCATTCATGTTATTTGGGCTTGAGAGGTGTTGCCATTTTGCTTAGTACTAGAATAACCTTTCACTTTAGGATGCCTTAAACTTAATTTAGTGTTCTCAATCCCAGTATTTCCAGAGCAAACTATTTATTTAATGCATCTTTAAAGTGGAGTGACAAAAAATTGTATCAAAAGAAATTTTTTTCCTTAGTATTATGAACATCTTATCAGAAAGACAGACATGTTCCATGCATCCTCATTTATAGAAAAAGTATAATGTTATTTTTTTTCTTTTTAGCACTACCTGTTTTTCCTCTCTTTTCCGAAGGTGGTAGAATTGATTCTCCTTCCCCCTCCCCCAGAGTGAAATGTCATCTTCCTTCCTCCTACAACTTTCTAAATTTTACTTATCTTTCAAAGTTGAATCCCAGCTGTTTGGGAGTCTTCTCTAGATGCTTCAGCCCACATTCATTTCTTCCCTTCTCTTAATTCCTGTTGTCCTATCATCAATACTAACAGTTTGTTGGTTACATATTCTCTTACTAATTCACTTGTATAAGCCTTTCTGTCTTCATTGATGACAGAGAAGATGTCGTATGTCTATATATACATATATATAAATGTATATATATCTGTATCTTACATTATCTAAGATGTAGTAAATGAAGAAATATTTTTGTTTGGCTTACTTGGAATAGTGTTTGGTTTGTATTATATACTCAGAAAGACTGCTGAAGGAAAGATAGTAAATTGATAAAGATAAATTATTTTTATAATCAGAGTGGCTTAAAATTTTTGAAGATATATTTGTCATCATTTCCCACATTAGTCATAGGAAAACACTCCCATTTTTTCAATAACTAAACCTCATGACTATAATAATTGCTTCATACTAGTTACAACTCAGTGAATATAACTGTAAGAGTTTACTGTATTTTGTTTTTTTTTTTCACTAGTTCTCCGAGAACGTAAATGATGTACGTGGTACAAAATTTGAGGAAGATCATCTTTCCCATTATTCACCCTGGTCCTGTGGCACCATAGGTTCTTGTATAAATGCCATTGATTCAGAGCCCAAGGATGTAATTGCTAATTCAAATGCTGTGTTAATGGTATGATTTTTGGGAATAGTGCATGCTGATTCAAGTTTATGAATGAGCAAAAGCTTTCATTTTCTTGTTGAATAAATCTCTCTGTGTTAAGTAGGCTTATACCTAATGAGGCCCAGAATGTATTGAGTTGGTTTAAACAGTTGGCATGTGTATTTATTTACATTTGATTTGTTCTTGTCTAGCTAGCCAAAAGATTAGCAGTAAATAACATTCCCTGCAAATTCGAACCCAAATCTTCTGAAAGGAAATACTTGTACCACTTGGAGAAAGATCATTTATGTTTTATTGAAATATTTATTTTATTGGGTTTTGTTTTTTTTTTAATACTTAGGATCTGGACAGTGGAGATGTTAAGAGAAGAGTACATTTATTTGAAACTCAGAGAAGGGTGAAGGAAGAAGATCCTATAATTCCTTTTAGTGATGGACCCATTATCTCTAAATGGGGTGCAATTTCCAGATCTTCGCGGACAGGTTACCATACCACAGATCCTATACAGGCTACTGCTTCCCAGGGAAGTGCTACTAAACCCATCAGTGTATCAGGTATTGTAAATTGTTACTGACTTCACGTTGTGTTTACTGTAGTTCAGGTCTAAGAAACTACTTTACTTTCCTGTATAAATACATGTGATTAAATTGTTTTGGTTTTCTGGTTTTCCATCTTTGTCACTGATGATTATCTATATTTCCGTAGATTATGTCCCCTATGTCAATGCTGTTGATTCAAGGTGGAGTTCATATGGCTCTGATTCCACTTCAGCACACTATATAGAACGGTAAGACTGATCCTCCTTGAGTAGTTATGATTTTATATTCTTAGATCTTGGTATGTGCAGTCAAAAGATAAATTCCATCCTTCCTGTTTAGGAGATATGTTCAATATCTGTGACCATACATGCAAACATGGTGTCATGGAGAGGGTACTAGGCTAGAAGTCAAAAGATCTTAGTCGTCTAGTAGGCTTTGCGTGCGTGTGTTTGTGTCTGTTGTTTGTGATCTTGGGTAAGCCACTTTGTCTAGGTCTTGGAGTCTAAGATGTTTTCCAGATCTAACACTTGATGATGCTATGATTTCGTCGCAGCTCAGGAAAAAATGTAATGTTTGAAGTTCTGGTCCAATTACTTAGAATTTCGATTTTAAAAAATAATTGGTGGTAATAATAATTGCATCTGCAGGGACTTATTTATTAGTTTCACTTTCAAAACAAGGTGCTTGTCACATAAAAATGATGTTTTTCTTTAAAGGGACAGATTTATTGTTACTGATTTATCCAGTCACAGAAAGCATTCCAGTACTGGGGATCTTCTAAGCATTGAACTTCAGCAGGTAGGATTTGTTATATTGGATTTATGTTGTTCTGTTGTTTTCATTCTTGAAAAGTTGACAGTTAAAGTCTATGGATTTTTAATTTATATTTTCCTTAGGCAAAGAGCAACTCACTGTTGCTTCAGAGGGAGGCCAATGCACTAGCCATGCAACAGAAATGGAATTCCTTAGATGAAGCCAGTCACCTTACGTTAAATCTCCTAAGCAAGGAAATGGAATTGAGAAATGGAGAGGTAAAAAGAACTGAATCCTGAAATTTAACTAAACTTATGTATTTTGGTGCTTGGAAAAATCTGAGTTCTCTTTGATATATTTTGCTCAATTTTGCATTATTTTAAACTATGGTTTTGGTTGGTCTTTTTGAAGAATGCATATCATAATAGAAAAAGCATTAGAGTAAGGGTCAGAAAACCCAGGTTTAAATTCTAGTTCTGTCACTTAACTTGTATGACTGAGCCAATTATTTGACTCCTTTGAGCTTGAGTTTCCTCATCTTTAAAATGCAGATAGTAACACTTTATATAATCTGTTGTACTTTAAATTTTTTCTTATTATAAAGAGAAACCATAATTCCTTTTTGTCTAAATGTTAATTTCATTTCCAGAGTGATTATACTGAAGATACATCAGATACTAAGCCCGATCGAGATATTGAATTAGAACTTTCAGCACTTGACACTGATGAACCTGATGGACAAAATGAACAAATAGAAGTAAGTATAGTCATTTAGATATCCTGGGGGCTTTGATGGCTCTTTTGTATGTAGGAAGCCTTTCCTTTGGTCTGTATTGATTGTGTCTGTATTGATGTACATAACACATCAGTAAAAGATGAGATTTATATTTCCTTTAGCAATTTTAGGTATTATAGTTTGTTTTTTAGAAGTGTGTGGGGGAATCAGTTTTGATTCTGTTCTATTTAGAAACATTTGTCCCTCATAGTAGTAACTGTAGTGAAAAAACAGGGGGGAAAACAGATGTTATTTGTTCTTTATTTAAACTTTTTCGTTTTCTTGTAGATAAATATGACATAAAATATAGTAATAGAATGCCCCAAATAAATGCCCACCAAATATACCTAATTGTTTTTTGGAATTTTCTGGGGAATTAATCTCTTTTGCATCTACAGTCATTTAATCAACAAGTATTTATTATTATGCCAAGTGCCGTGCTAGGGGCTGAAAATAATTGAGAGAAAAAAGAGAGAGAAGGTTCTGCCCTAATGGAGCTTAGGATATAGTAGAAGAACTTAAAAAATGTATAAAAATAATTAAAACAGAAGTTAGAATGTAAATGTGCGTTAAGAAATACAAAGGTATTATGAGTTCACAGAAGAGAACTTTTAATTCTATTTTGGGATGATCACGTAAAGGTGTCACAAAGAAAATTGTTTGCACTGGGTTTGTAGGATGTTTAGGAATTAGGCATATGAAACTGCTGGGGGCTGGGAACATATATGAGCACAGTCCTTTAGTTAGAGAATCAGGATGTATATTCAGGGAATGACAAATCATCTGTTTTGGTGAGAATGTAGTTTTTGTGAAAATAGTTGTAGACAATAAGACTGGAAAGTCTAGTGCTTTTCAAGCTATCATGCGCCTTGAATGACATGGAAATTTGGACTTTTTTCTTATAAATTGCAACACTAAGAAATACTGAGCCCTCTATATATTTTGACAGCAATATATCTTTTTCAACTATTATATACTGAATGCTCAGACACATAAAAGAGGATGAAATTTGCTAATATTTATTTTGTGGGTATATGTAATTCCTTTGTATAAGGAAAGTTGAAGTCTGACAACTAAGAAATTTGTCTTGCAACTTAAGAAATTTTTTTTTAGGAGATTTTGGACATACAACTTGGTATCACGTCTCAAAATGATCAGCTACTGAATGGAACTGCAATGGAAAATGGCCACTCACTAAAGCAACATTCAAAGGAACCAGTGGAGCCCAAGAGACAAAGTTTAGGTGAAGACCATGTGATTCTGTGAGTGTTAGAAAATTTAAAATCGGTGTTGGGGAAAGTATAGAGGGAAAGTGTGAACATGGACAGCATGAACATTAAAAAAAAGGGAAGAAATGTGAGGTTAAATTTTGTTTCTAGGCCTTTATATTGGTAAGAAAAACTGCTTAAGATCACAACTGGACACCATATATGACATTAGGATTAGGGAAACAGTTTGGCTTTATTTTTATTTTGGAAATGAATAAAAATAATGTAATGATTTTGTGAAATGAAGCATCCAGGGAAACTGTCAGGTAGAAAGGATACTTTGGTATACATTTTAGATGATGAAATACTTTAAGTAGTGAATATAAAGGATAGTGAAACTTTTGAATGATTCTAATAGGGATTATAAAAAGGCAGCATGATGCAATGAAAAGAGCATTGGAACTAGGATTTAGAAGGTTCAAGGCCTAGTTCTTTTTTTAGTATCCAAGAGACCTTAACTTTTTTGAGGCTAACTTTCTTCTCTGTATCAAATGGGAATAATCATACTTGTGCTACCTACTCACATAGTCACTGTAAAGAAAAATGTTTTCTATACCATGAAGCATTGTAGGGTGATGTTATTAAAAAGATTGCTGTCATACATTAAAATTCTTTTACGTAGTACTTGTTATGGTTCTTGTCAAATTCATATGACTCCTATTAATGTGTAATACTAATCATTTGTCAATTTCATACTTTTCCTTTTCAGGGAGGAACAAAAAGCAGTCCTGCCAGTAACTTCTTGCTTCAGCCAGCCAATCCCAGCATCTGTTAGCAATGCAAGTTGCCTGCCAGTCACTACATCTGTCAGTGTCAGCAATCTCATCTTAAAAACAGCTCATATTATATCTGAGGATAAAAATGACTTTTTAAAGCCTGTTGCAAATGGGAAGATGGTTAACAGCTGAAAAAGAGATCCATCTTTGAAATTTGTGACAACACAATGGAAGCATTTACACTAGCTTTTTATATATATATATATATAATATATATATTATATAATGTATATTTTTTTTAAAAAAAAAAATAATACTGGGGGCATCCATTTCCTGTGGACTCTTTGATACTTTGAGCCCTCTCACATTAGCATTCTGAAAAAAAATAAGAATTTACTTTATTAGGGTAACAAGTTCACTTTCCAGAAATGATTGGAATTTGGACAACATTTTACTTAAGCTTAAAGCAGCTTTTTATGAGTTTGTAGCAATCCGGTGCAGTAACTGAGCCATTCCACTTTTAAATGGCTTCTATAAAAAAAATTAACAACTCAGTTATTAAACTAGCAGGATCCTACAGTGATACATCTAGTGAAAGTCAACATAACTAACTTATTTGTTTCTTTTTTGTTTCACTGAGAGAGAATTTCCCATCTTCTCGCTGCAGCTGCTTTATTTATATTTTGTTACGGAACTTTGCATGGGATTTGTTGTGGGTTTTTTTTTTTCCTTTTGAAGAGTGAAGGTAGGCAGTTTTACCTTAGATTTTTACAGGGTTAACACACTAGCTTTGCTTTACTGCATAATATGTAGGAGTGTAGGTACAGTGCTTTGCTGTAGCATTACAGTTTTTAAAAAAAAAATTCTCATTTTTCCAGGAATAATTTCTGCTTTATTACTCTTGATATTTATATACAGGCTACTTGTTTAAGTAAATAATTTAAAAATGTAACCAAGTGCCTAAGTCCTTCAGCTAATGTACTAGATATTGACTTCTCTTAAGTTATATGCAGAATCGTTTTTAACAATTTTGATAAATTATGCACTAATGTAATGGCTGTTTTTTTATGCAGATTTACACCTGTACATTATTGAATCCAATTACTTGGCAAAAGAATCAGGTGCTTTTAGGCTTTCTTGTGGAAACCCTGTACGTAGTGTTTGCACTGACTAAACAAGATGGTATTGCTGGGTTTTTAATTTAAATTAATTTGGGATGGGGTGGGAAAATGTTCATTGAATTGTCTTGGTTAAATATTGTTTTATCATAATTTCATGTTCACATTTAATTTTGCATGTTCTTTGGCTATTAAGTTTCAGAAGGCTGTGAAATGTGTAATAATATAGCGTTACCTGACTTCCAGTTAGACTGAAAAAACAAACAGACCCCAATATAAATAAGTTTTGCCCTGCTGAAATGTGACTGGAAAAGGTTGTTTTGACATGGCATCCGAATGTAGATATTGTCAACTGATTATCCCTGAGAGTTCTGGAAGTAGAATTCTTTGAAGCTTAAAATTGCACAGTCAACATTTTGAAAACAAAAGCAGGGCACTCCTTTCTTGTTACCTTATCTGTGTGTAGTTTATGTCTCTTTTCTTTCCCTATTTCTTTGAGATGAATTTTACTTTTTATTATTATTATTTTTAATTAACTTCTGTGAAGTTGTTTATTCTGAAAATTGTACTGGAATATTTTAAGCCAAGCCAATCTTTCACCAGGTGTACTGTATGTAAGGGCTTTTCCTGCTAGCAAAATGCTTAAACAGGATCATGTTATTGGTCGTCTGAGTTGTTAAGTTGTTTTACAAAACCACAGCAATGTATCAGATAAGATTTTGATAACAAAAGTTTTGTGCACATTTCCAGGGGTGGGTGGGTGGGCCAGGGTGGGAGGGCTGTCTTTTCCCTGAGGTTTCCTGATCAGAATAAGAAAATGCCAGTGTTTAATATCTGTCTTAATGAACATGCCCATAAGATGACTGATATGTTGTATATATATCTGAGAAACAAGGTGGGTAGTTTTGATATTCTAGTGTCAGTATGGAAGATCTTACACTTTTATTTAATACTCAGATGTATGAAGATGTTTGTAGCATAACAGCACAGTAGCCTTTATGTAGTTTCCTTTGGCTAATACTGTTTGTTGCAGTGGCCATTGTTCCCCATCCCTACAAAGAAATATTATTTATTTCACCTTGTAGCCTGAAATGAATAGGAAGTAAACCATGTTACATTAACTTATTTCTGATGTTATAAATTAGCCTAGACTATTACAGGAACATGATTGTTGTGTAATTTATATCAGAATCTTTCTATAAATATGAGCTTACTACATTTAAAATGCTTCCGACATACTTTCTTTGCTATATGTGATCCTCCTCAAGTATATGCAAACTAGTATGTCTGTTTCTTGGATATTTAAATAGTGAGATCTTCCATGTTGAAGGTGATGTATTTTTTTTTTAAGATTTTTAAATTGCTATTTTGTTACAAAAATAGAGACCTATTAACAGTTTGAGAGCTCCTTATACGCCCTCAGGGAAAGAACCCTCTGTGCAACAGAACTACACAGACCATCTTCAGCATGTTCTGGGGGTGAATATATACTACATAAATTGATCTTGTGTATTTAACCGTATCTTTTTAATTTTAAAATTGCAATTTTAAAACTTGGTTGTGCTCTGCTGGAGGGGGTTGGGATAACTGCTTAGATGTTTGCCTACTTGTCTGGTGAAATTACATTTGCATTTAGTGTATACCTGCCAGCCTTACTGGTATGTCTCAGAACAGATGTATTGTTCAAGAAAAAATAGACAAAACAACAAAAAAAAAAAGCTTTTCTTGCAGCGGGTGGTCCCACAGAACAGTATCTCCCCAGCCTGAAAACTCTTCTTTCTTACTACTAACATAGGAATTGATTCTGTGTTGGAGTTATTCTGTATTGAATCTTTGCTATGTGTAGTAGCAACCTCGCTTTTGTAACTGTGGGTGTACGGTGAGGCAAAGGAGATGGATTTGTGCCACTTGAAGAGAGCAGAAAAGTGACCCTTTTTCACAAGAGTGCCATGATAAAGAAGCTATAAACCAGAACTTAGTTCTGTTTGGTAACTATTTCCTGTCATGTGGTCCCCTTTCCAACAAACAAGCATATACCTATGTGTATTGAGAGTCAAAAGATTTCAGGCGTCAGGAAACTAAACATCAATAATTGCATGGTAATGTATTTCTATATGTTGCCTCTGATCAGTAATATTTAATTAATTTGGCCTGTGGACTTTAAGACTTGACCAGGAAAAAAAAAGGTTGACAACAGTCCAGAGAGTATAATATTGTTATTTTGATTTTAATATCTGTCTGAGCTCCATGAACAGTATGGGTAACGAATAGGATAGGATAATCCTGTTGCATGGCCTCATTTCACACATAAGTCATCATAAAATAATTACTGTTGTATTCTCTTGAGCAAACTTAAATGTGATGACAGTTTGTGAAGCACTTGCTTTCAAAAGCATATAAGAGGTCAGTATCTTAGTGGCATGGATAAAAATTGTGCACTATACATTTCAAAGAAAGTTTCATTTTCAGTCACCAAGTGGCAGCAATTTTTCAAATGATTTCATTGTGTGAGTGGACACAATGAAAGGGTTACCTCACTTTCTAGTACTGAGCAGTTACCATTGTCATGAGTCTAATCACTTTACCTTGAATTTGAATTGATGCTAAGAATATAGCACATCCAAATTATGTGCTATTCCAAGTTAGTTATTATAGGATGAGTTGATAAGTGGTGTACAACCGTTTGCAAGACCTGAAAGTTGAATCATTTGGAAAGTCTCTTTATAACCTCATGTGGCATACTTTTGACAGTTGTCAAAAAGCCCAAGTTGTCTTGTTAGCATGATGTACATGTTTAAGTATCAGCTGCATGTGGTTTCTGCACAGTGTCTGAGTAGTACCTAACTCTTCACTTGAGTCAATCTCCAGGCAGGATGTCACCAGTATTGATAGATAATCATTAAAGGGGAAAGGGCTACCAATGGCAAAATTCCTGGAAAGTGTGTTTTCTGGTCTTTTAGTAAACATAATGTTGGTGGGATCACTTATTTAGAGCATCCCTCTAACACATGGACCCCTTCTGCAAGCAGAACACAGATGTGTCCATATTTCTGATTAAATGTGCAATTAATCCCTTGGTACTAGAAGTCACCAATTGTCCCTTTGCTGGCAAGGGAATGTCCTAGGCACTTGGTGTCAAGGGTTAGTATGTCAAAATTTTCCACATTGTTCCATTGACAATGGAATTAACATTGACAGTAATCCCATAAACCTCAAATCAGCTTTCCTACCCTCTGCCCCATCCCTCCAGTTTTCTTAAATAATATTAAACCAGCAAAACACAAACATTGGCTGCATATAGTACTGCCAAAAGCCAAGGTCATTTGCACATATCCCATCAGTCTGTCAAGAATTAGGCCTCAGTTAATCCAAGGCATGGAAGTGCATGCGTTCTCTTTAGCTGGGCAAACAATTATACTGTAGTTGTGATACAACACATGTGGCTTTTATTGGTACTGCACATACCCACTGTACAGCCACTTGGGAGTATCGTGGTTAGCTTGCAGCATCTGCTGTCTGCATTTATACTGTTTATCGCATATTCTTTTCCCTGAGAGTTTAAGAAAATGTTTTTTCTCGTTGCATTGATTACATTTTATAAATTTGCTTAGCTGGAAAGTTTGGGAAAAGAGGCCTGTTTGTCAATTGTACAACCGATTGTGAAGCTCTAGTGTGAATATTTTTACGTCTGTATTAGACATTTTCTTTGCAAATCTATTGTTCGATTGAAATGTAAATGAAATTAAAGATGGTGTACACCCATCATGTATAAAGCAGGCACCATCTCTAAGATGGATTTAAAATGCTCATTTTTAAGGTATATACTCAGCTTCTATTTAAAACTATAATTTAAAATCTGTACAATGAAATGGGGGATATATATATACATATATATATGGGAATAAATTCTATTCCATTTATTTCAATTTGAATTTCCAAATTGTAATGTTTCCCTTTGTGCTATAGGAATAGGATTAAATGGGGAAAGGCTTGGACTCTATACAGGCCTGTATTTGGGGGGAGGGCAGAGATGGAACAATGAGGGTTGTGATGATACTGAATAGCAAAGAGTGAATTCTGTGTGTTTTTGCTGTAGCACTGAAGTAAAAAAAAGATATTAGCTTTGGCTGTTCACAGAATAGAGCATCATGGTTTTCAGTGTTTGAGAGAAAATTGATGGAAAAAGTTTGCAGTACTTGACATGTATTTGCATGCACGAAATAAAATTATTTGTCCACCTTAAAAGGTTGTTTTGTTGTATTTCAGGTCATTTTCAAAAGGTACTCCAAAAACAACATGTATATCACATATTATCTTAGCTGTAATTTTTCTGCTACTTACTTTTGATCTGGCAAAATTTTGGTTTTTAGAACCCAGGAATCTGAGACTTTGGTCCCAAGCCTGGCTACCGACCGTGTGACCCAGTTTCCTCGGATATCTAAAGCCTAGCACGTGCTGATAATGTTCTGTAGCACACTTCTCTTCAAATCCAACGACTTCTATATTGCAAAGGGCTTTCTTTGAGAAGCTTTACCTTTTTTATTGCCAGGAACAAACTGAGAAGATAAACTTCCCTCAATCGTTCCACGCAGTAACGCACTGAAAACAGCCCCTCGAACCGGGCACAGGCCGGCCCCCTGGGAGAAACAAACGAAGCGCTGCGTGCACGGGCAGGCCCTTTTGTCCCGAAGCGGCACTCGTAGACGGCCGGGGGCGGGGCGGGGCCGCGGCGATTGGTCCTCTCCGGCGCGTGCGGACTGGGGGCGGCTCTCGTCTCGGGGGGAGCTAGTTTCCGGTTTCCCTGGACTCCCGAGAAGTCCGTGCTTGCCTTCTTCCCCGCCCTGCTCGAGCTTCCTTGGTAGCTCTCAGCGGCCCTTCCGTGTCCCGGAGGGACCGGGGAGTGAGCTAAGCAGGGTTAGCTGTGCGGGGAGCTTCGGGAATGGAAGAGGGGAGGGGTTTGGGGCCTGCGGGGGCGGCGGGGACGGCACGGGGGCGGCGGAGGGGAGGAGGGGAGGGCGCGCGGGCGCAGTCCTGCGCCGACGTCAAGGTGCGCGCCGTCCTCTCCCGGCTTAGCGGCCCCTCGGGCCTGGAGGGAACCCCAGGGCCTCCCTCGCCAAAGCCGCCCTCCCGGTCCGATCAGACGGGGCCCACCCCCTTAGCTAGCGAACCCCTCCCTCACCCCACCTCTTTCCTTCCCGACAGCCTTGGTATTGCTAGAAATCCACCAGCAAGCACTTATTAGACGCCTACTGGTGTGAAGTACTAGGCTAGGCCAGTACTATGTAAAATAGAGGTGTTTTATGTAATATATATATGGTACATGAAATCAATGCAAAGAAATTTGGTGAGGGGAGGAGGAACAACTAAAGGGGTGGGAATCGAGAGAGACTTCATGGAGCAGGTGGCTTTTGAGTTGAAACGTGATTCCGAGAGGCCATTTGAAAAACGGGCAACATTCTAGGCATCAGGGTGCCTAATGTGTGGAGGCCAGGGGTAGTGTAGTGTGTGAGGAGCAGCCCGAATTAGACTGAAATGTAGAATGAGTGAAGGGGAATGATGTTTCCACAGTAGCCAGCTTTTCACAGTCAGGGGCCAAACGGAGAAAAGCTTTGAATGCTAAAGAAAAAAATGTTATTTGTTCCTTGAGCTAGAGAGCCACTGCAATATATTAAGTTTAGGAGTGACGTGGTCAGAGTTGGCTTCAGGAACATCACTTTGGCAGCTGTATGGAGTTTGGATTGGAGAAGGGAGAGACTTGAGACAGGGAGACAGTTGTAATAGTTCAAGTAAGAGGTGATAATGGCTTAAACAAGTATAACACAATTTCTGTGGTGGCCATGTGTGAGAAGGGAATGTGTACAGGAATTATGTAGGAAGGGAGATGTTGTAAATGGAGATTAACAAACTGGTTAGATGGAATGGGGAATTAAGGATGATGGAGATTGTGAAATTGAGTAACTGGAAAGATGATGCAGTAATAATCTTCAGCAGTAATAGGTAAATAACTTTGGGAGAGGGGTGGGTTTTGGGGAAAGATAAGGAGTTCTGTTTTAGACAGGTTGAGTTCTAAGATGCAAGAAAGCCAAAGTTCTAGCGGTGCTTTTTTTTCTCCCGTGTGACCTTGACCTTGGCTCCATTTCCCCATGATAAAAATGAAGGCATATTCTGACTTTCTATTACCTTTTCAGCTCTAACATTCTTCATTTAATCTTCCTTCCAGTTTTGACCATATCCAAACAGTTGCCAAGACTTGTTAAAGCTAATACCAGAATCTCTTGTTCCGTTCTGTCACAAGTTGCCTTTGTCTCCCCCCTCGATCTCTCCTTTCTTCCATCCATAGATCTTCAAGGGAAAAGACAGAGAAAGAGAGGAAGCTCTTTAGTCCAGTCAAGTATAAGAGAGATGTTGCTTTAAAGTAGGGTAGGTGACTTGACCACTGGGTGTAGGATTAAAGGAAGGGTCAAAGATTATTTTGAGGTTGTGAATCTGGGTAATTGCCAGGATAATGGTGCTTTCAGCACTCAGGTTGGAAGAAAGTTGACATACTGAATTGTCTTATTCCAGTTGATATACACAGTTGTTAGTTAAGTATTAGATCAGAGCCAAGAGAGAAGCTAACAGTGGATATAGATTTGGAAATCATTTGCATAGGTAAATTCATCAAAGGAGAGAGCATAGAAAGAGAAGTCCCAGGTAGAATCTTGGGGAGTGATTACACTTTGTAGGGAAGAAGGGGACAGTTATTCAACACAGCAGATGGAGAAGGAACAGTCACACAAGTAAGAGCAGAACAAGGAGAGGTGAGTGGAAAGGAGAGGATATAGAAGGAGCTGGTAGTTCTTCGTGCCCAAATCTTCAGAGAATCAAGAATAGCAGTTCAGGGATCATAGATTTAAAGCTGAAATAGACCTCAAGGCCAGTTAGTGATTGTTGGAAGGAGCCATACTGGGTTGAATGGTGACAGATCTGATCGCTCATGTAAATGTTGCCTTCTTTCATCTTAGGACAGTCATTATTTGAAGATCTGACAGGGTCTCAGCACAAAAACATATGTAATTCAGAGGAAAAAACCCTTTCAGGCCATCATTCAGAGCATGCTATTTTAGAATTGGATCTAAGCATCTTGGAGGGGAGGCAGCATGGCACAGTGAATGAAGAGCTGGCCTCATGAGTTAGTAAGACCTGGATTCAAGTCTTGCCTCTGACATGTCCTGATTCTGGGACTCTGGGCAAGGCACTTAACCTCTCAGTGCCCTAGACCAGAAGCAACACTCTTGAGTGTAGCCTTAACCAGTTTAAAATGCAATTTGGAAATACTTAAGAAAATAAAAATACAGTAGAATATGGGTAACATTAATCTGTGGTTTTCTAAGTTAATATGCAGCTTATAGGGACTCTGTTTCTATTTGACTTTGATATCACTGCTCTAGTATAGATGTGCAGAGATGGACAGTCCTGCATTGGAAAAAGTTTTCTCACCAGATTGTTTCACATCCCGTGATATCACAGGTCCTGTACCATCTAGCAGTCTTGATTATCTGATTTCTCAACTTATCTCAGATTAGATGCAGTAGATCACACAAGGGAATTAAGGGCTTCTAGGAGGTAATTCAGTTCACTTCAGTGAGTGCCCATTGATTACTCCAGAAAGTGATAGTGTGATAGTGAATGGAGAGAATAATTTTAAAAAGCACAGGAGACTGGCATTTGTTGGTTCAGGGGCAAATAATGTTATATAAATGGACTGCATTGTAATATACATGACTCTGTATCCTAATTTATATTAAAAAAAATGATGATCCAGAATCATCAAATTCAAATTCACAGATGTGAGAATTAAACTCTTATAGTGCAGAATATCCTGGACCTCAAATCTAAAGAGCCAGGTTTAAGTTCTGGCTCTGCTGCTTATTGGGTAACTTTGGCAGATTTTTTTTAAACCTTTTCATCATCAATCCCAAAAGGAATTTGGACCAGTTGAATTGTGAGATCCTTTCCAGGTCTAAGTCCTACAGTCTGTAAAGTCTCTTGCAACGTTAATATACTGCAAAGTTTATATAAGGTTTGATACCAGCCTTTGGACATTACATTCTAGTAAACTAAAGTTGGCATTTAAGTGTTTTAAGAAGGCAGTGCTTTGCATACAGCTTAATGTTAAATTAATATTTATATTGAAAATTATTAAAATTAAAAAGGGGAATTTCAAGAAGTAAATTAAAGTTATCTGCCAAGTTCAGGTATGTAGAAAACTTGATTTCCCCACTGAAGCCAGATAAATAAGACATTGTCATTTTTCCTTTTGATGAGCTTACTGTAATAGATGCAATGGAAAGAGCCTTGGATTTGGAGTCAGAAGACTTCTTTATTAATTTTTTATTGATGGCTTCTATTTCTCACATCATCATAAATATTACCATTATTCTTCTCCCTCCCTCTCCCATAGAGCCATCCCATTTAACAAATTAAATTTTTTAAAGAGAAAAAAAGTCAGTACAGTTGACAGTATAGCAGCTCTTGCCTGGTGGCAAAGAAATAGAAATTGAGGGGATGCCCATCAATTAAGGAATGGCTGAATGCGTTCTGATATGATTGTGATGGAATACTTTTGTACTATGACAAATGATGAGCCAGATGCTCTCAGAAAAGCCCCAAAAGACTTACATGAACTGATGCAAACTGAAATGAGTAGAACCAGGAGAAAATTGTACACTGCAACAGCAATATTGTAAGATGATCAACTGTGTGAATGGCTTAGCTGTTCTCAGCAATACAAAGATCCAAGATAACTTTGAAGGACTCATAATGAAAATTGCTATCCATCCCCAGAGAAAGAACTAATGGAGTTTGAATACAGATCTTTATTACATCTTTGTTTTTTTTTTTAATTTTGGTCTGTTTTCTTTTACAACATTTTAACATTTTTAAGTTTTGAGTTCCAAATTCTACCTCTCTCTCTCTTTTTCCTCTCTCTCCTCCCTGAGACATTAAACAGTCAGATATAGGGTATACATGTGCAGTCATGTAAAACATTTCCATATTAGTCATTTGTACAAGAAGACTTGGATGAAAGAAAAAGAATGAAAGAAATTGAAAAATAACATGCTTCAGTATGTATTTAAGTAATCTCAATTCTTTCTCTGGAGGTAGATAGTGTGCTTCCTCAGTAGTCCTTTGGGATTGTCTTGGATCATTGTCTTGCTGAGAATTGTGAAGTCATTTACACCAGTCGCCATACAACAATGCTGTTACTGTGTATAACATTCTAGTTGTTTAACTTTGTATCAAGTCATATCTTTCCAGGTTTTTCTGAAATTATCTTGTTTGTCATTTCTTATAGCACAATAATTTTCCATTACAATCATATACAACAGATTATTTAGCCGTTCCCCTGTTGATGGCCATCCTTTATTTTAGAAGTATATTTAGTGTTCATGTCAAGGCCATGCCAATATACTAAAAATTACAATACTACTAAAGTAGACTTACGCTTTTAATGCTATACCAATCAAATTACCAAGGAGATACTTTATAAAACTTCTTAAAATAGCAACAGAATTCATTTGGGAAAACAAAAGATCCTGAATATCAAGGAAAATGATTAAAAGGAATGAAGAGGAAATAGTATTTCCAGACCTCAAATTATATTTATAAAGCAGAAGTCGTAGAAACCATATGATATTGGTCAAAAAATAGAGATAGATCAAATGGAAAAGATTAGACCAGGAAGAATCAGAAACAATGAAACTCAATAATGCAGTTAGAAAGCTGAAATTATAAATTATCAAGGAAAAACTCCTTATGTGCTAAAAAAGTTCTAGGAAAATTAGAAAGCAGTCTGGCAGAAATTAGAGGAACATCTTACACTATATTTTACAATACATCCTAAATGGATATACAATATTCATATTAAAGACCATATAATAAAATAATTAGAAAAGAAGCATTATCATATACCTCTCAAAGTTATGGGTAGGAATTACATTCTTAACAAAATGAGAGAGGGGCTAATATAAAAAAGATAACTGATTACTTGAAACAGGAAAGCTTCTTCATGGATAAAATTACTGCCCCTAAGATAAGAGAAATGATTAAAAGGGAAAAAACCAACTTTGTATCACAATTTTTTGGTAAAAGCTTGGTATCTCAGAGATAGATATTACAAAGTATTCACAACCACATGAAAGAATGTTTCAAATTAATAATAAGAGAAATACAAATAAAAACAACTCCAAGGTTTTACCATAAAACCTGCAAAGTGGCAAAAATGGCAAAAAATGGCAGTAGTCAGTGTTAGAAGGGTTGTGGAGTGATAGGTACACTAATACGTTGTTTGTGGAGCTGTGAAATAGGACCATTTTGGAAAGCAATTTGGAATTTTGCAAATCAAGTGACTAAAATATCCATACCCTTTTGAACCACAAACTCCATTACTGGCCTTATCCTCCAAGGAAGCCATCATAAAAATAAAATTCTCATATACTCCAGAATACTTAACAGCAGTACTCTTTGTGATAGATAAGAATTGGAAACAAAGTAGATGCTTATCAATTGGAGAATGACTAAAGAAACTGGTACCTGGATATAATTGAGTGTTACTGTGCTATAAGAAATTATGTGTGTAATCAATATGCTTCTAACTATTCAAATTATTTTTTTTTTCTTTTTGAAACATTGAAATTTAGTCTCTACAAGTCTCTTGTGTGCTTTGGTAGGTTGTTCTCCAGATATCTTTCACATTTTGTAGTTACTTGGAATGGAATTCCCCTATTTTTGTTTCTTGGGTTTTGTTATGTAGAAATACTGTTGATTTTTGATGGTTTTGTAGCTTGCAAGTTTGCTGAAGTTATTGTTTCAATTATAATGTCTTTGCTGATTCTCTGTTTAAGACTTGTTCGGTGTTGCATAGATAGAAAATGTCAGAGCTAGGACTCAAGCACAGCTCTTCTGTTCAGAATCAGTGTTCTTTCCAAATAAAGCAAATATCCCTAACGAGTTATCTTGTCGAAGATACATTAAACTTTATCTGCTTGTCCTAAGAGGGGTGTACTGGGGCCATTTGGCAGAAGCTAGATGCATATTTCAGTTCACAATCTTTCTAAAAAGCTCAGAACTGTCCAATAGTGGCATGAACTGTTGTGGAAGTTAGTGAATTTCCCATTATTAAGAAGTTCTGTAGCCAAAGATGGATGTCTGCTTCTTATAGGTGTGAAATTGCATAGTAGATAACACATAGGACTTGCATCTGAGTTGGATTCTGGCCATTAGATACTCCCTGTCTGTCTGACCTTGGGTAAGTCACTTAACCTTTCTCTCAGCCTCATTTTTCTCATCTGTAAAATGGGGATAACAGTAACAGCTACTGTCTAGGATTGTTGTGAGGAACAAATGCGTTAACATATATAAAGTGCTTTGGAGGTCTTCACACATTATCTAAGTGCTATTATATAATTATTATTGTAGAGGCAGTTTCTGCTCAGGTAGAGATTAGACTAGATGGTGTCTGAGGGACCCTTTATAACACTGAGATTCTGTGATTTGCTCTCTTTAGACACCATGACGACCATGGATGATAAGCTGCTTGGGGAGAAGTTGCAGTACTACTACAGCAGCAGTGAGGATGAAGACAGCGAGAGGGAAGACAAGAATAAAGGCACTACACTGGGCGATTCTGTTTCTGGAGAGACTGAGCTGGCTAGGGATGGTATCACAGTTAACACAGGTACAGGAAAAATCTACTAGAATCATCTCTTTGTGAGTTTCTGACTTAGACAAAAGGATAAAACATGAATTGTTTTTTGTAAGTACTAAGCCTGTGAATGAGTGGATTATATCCCCAAATTTGGACAACTATAGAGTATAAAAAGAATAATTAAGACCTAGCCTTTTGGGGTCTACTTTTATTTTTCTCTTGACCATTTTTCTCGTATACCACATTGCCTTTTCCCCAAGAGGAGGCAGTGTTCCAAGAAATCTGGGGTAGTGGAAAGAGCAGTAGCCTTGGAGTCATAAGACCAAGGAGACCTGCTTTAGTGTTCCATCTTTGCCATGACTGACTGAGAGTCAATAATTTTATATAGTGCTTATCTCACAATGCTTTTGTGAGTTAGGTAGTGTAAGAATAATTATATCTGATGGGGATATGGAATATGATGTTTTTGGTTTTCTGGTTTTTTTAATATAAATTTATTTATTTAACTTTTTACATTTATTTTCACAAAATTTTGGGTTCCAAATTTTCTCCCCATTTTTCCCCTCCCCCCACCCCAATACAATGAGCATTCTAATTTCTCCTATCACCAATCTGCCCTGTCTTCTATCATCCCTCCCTTCTCTTGTCCCCATCTTCTCTTTTGTCCTTTAGGGCCAGATAACTTTCTATTCCCCATTACCTGTATTTCTTATTTCCTAATAGCAAGAACGATACTCAACAGTTGTTCCTGAAACTTTGAGTTCCAACTTCTCCCCATCCCTCCCTCCCCACCCATTCCCTTTGGAGGGGGCAGGCAATTCAATATAGGCCATATCTG
>CM053769.1:334345266-334361917 GCA_028658325.1 Potorous gilbertii | reverse complement strand
GTGTATTGGGGAGGGGGGAGGGAACAAATGGGGAGAAAATTTTGGAACCCAAAATCTTGTGAAAATGAATGTAAAAAGTTAAATTAAAAAAAATTAAAAAAAACATAATTTTATTACAAAATATAAAAGAAAATTCCAAGCCCATCAAAAAATCTATATTAAAAATAAAAAATGTTCTAAAGAAAAAAAAAAAGGCAATTGGTGATATAGGGCAGAAGCCAAGGAAGAAAGCAGAAATAGAAAGAGATGCACATATATAGAGAAAATATATATATACATATGCATACCTACATTATATGCGTATATTATATATTGATATATAATATATATGTGATATAATACATATAAATGTATATACACACATACATACACATATAAGATTTAGATAAAGATATATCTTACATAGGAGTTGATATGGTTACTCAGAGAAAGAATACAGAGGATGAAGAAAGCCTAGGAGAGAACCTTGGGGAATATCCAAAGTTAGAGGACATGATATAGATAAGACAGAAAAGGAAATTGAGAAGGAACAGTCCGACTGGTGGGAGACAATAGTATCATGGAAACCTGGAGGTGGAAGATATCTTAAGAAGAGAGGAAAGTCAGTAGTGTCAAATCAAGAGAGGTCAAGAAGAATGAGGACTAAGAAAAAATATCAGATACAGCAATTAAAGGATCATTGTACAATAATATTATATTCATATACCGTAATTTGTTCAGTCATTTCCCAATTTATGAGCACCTTTTTGTAGGAAATGAGATGCCATAAGAAAAAAGAGATGATTCCAAATAAACTGGGAGAGAGTTATATGATGACATACAAAATGAGAGGAACCAGGAGAACTTATATCATAATATTAATTGTAAAAAAGAACAATTCTAAATGACTAAAGAACTTTAATGCAATGATCAACAATTACTCCAGAGTACTGAATAACAAATGCTGATAAAGAGTGTTGTTGATATCACAACAGAAAGTTGATAAACAAATATGCAAAATTAAGACTCACATTTTTGGACATGGCCAAAGTAGGAATTCACTTTGCTTCAACAAGTCTATCTATTTACAAGAGTTTTGTATTTTTTCCCCAGGGTCGGGGACAAGGGGGACAGGGTATAGGTGGGAGAAAACATAATTAGGGGAAAAAAGATCATTGGTAACTTCCAAGAGACCAATTTCAGTTGAGTGATGAGTTCATTCATATTCACTGATTCAATTCATTCAAGCAGAAATTATTGAGAACATACTATATATAAATCATTATGCTAGGTACTGGTCCCTATCCTTGTGACATTTACAATGTAGCAGAGGGTATGACATGCAAGCTTAAGCACAGACTAGTTACAGTACATAATACACAATAACAAAAGCATAAGAAACAAGTAACTGTTCAAGGGATTATGGGAAGATGGGTACAGTAGTTGATACTATGAATTAATACAACCATTTTGGAAAGCAATTTAAATTTTCCACATTAAGTAACTAAACTGTCCATATCCTCTGAACCAGAGATTCCATCACTAGGCTTATACCCCAAGGAGGCAACTGATGAAACAAAGTCCTCATATATAACAAAATCCATAAAACAGCACTTTTCATGATGGTGAAGAATTGGAAGTAAAATAAATGTCTTATCAGCTGAATGGCTAAAAAAATTGCAGTATGTAAATATAACAGGATATTACTATATTCTAAAAAATGACAAATGTTATGAATGCAGAAAAATATGGAACTTCTACATGAACTGAGTGAAGTAACAACAAAAGTAAAGTAAGCAGAGCCCAGAAAAACAATGCACACAATGACTACAACATTTAAGTGGAAAGAACCACAAAAAAAAAAATTTGAAATGAACATTGCAGAATTGTGAAGAGCAAACATCTCCAAATAACAGAGAGCTTCCCCCTCACTCCTTTGTCTTTAAAGGTAGGAGATCCACAAATGTGGTACATATTTTCAGACCTTTTCGATGTAGCGATCTGTTATGCTGATTTCTTCCCCTCTTTTTAATTTTTCAGAAGTACTGTGCATGTGTTCATCCTTTGTTTTCAAAGAAAACCATGCCATCAGAGAAATAATGACAGGACTTACACTTGACTTTGTTTTGAGTGAAGGAGGGCTGTGCAGTTAGGTCACCAGCCTCACTTCTCCTCCAGAGCCATCTGAATCCAGTGACTAGATATTTATCAAGATGACTGGAGATGACCCAGGATGAGGCAATTGGGGTTAAGAGACTTGCCCAAGGTCACACAGCTAGTGAGTATCACGTGTCTGAGGGAAGATTTGAATTCACATCCTCCTGATCCTGCGCACTGGTGCTTTTTCCACTGCACCACTGGCCCTATGAAATAGCTCTTTGGGAGGGAAAAAGACATGGGTAGGCTAACTAGAGAAAATTATGGTAATATTTAAAAAACAACAATAAAAACACTTAAAAATATGCAAAATGATGATGTAAATAGAAAAAAAACACAAAACTAAAAGCAATATTGCAAAATTACAAAGAACAAATATTTCTCCAAAAAGTAAGAAAAGGCACTTCCTCCAATTAATCTGCAGAAGTGGGATGTTTATGCATGTATTTTGCTGGTGTTTTTTCTTTTTTTTCCTTTAAAAATATTCTTTGTTTAATAAGGTTTCTCTCTGGGAGGAGGAAAGGAAAGGAAAATAGAAGAAATGAACATGTAAAAAACAAAAGACATCAATTAAAACTTAAAAGAAAATTTTTGTAATATATTATGACAGAAGCATAGGAGTTGTACAAAATTTTATGATTTAAAGAAGTCGATAGGATAATTCTGGATAAACCTTAATGGGAAAAATCCCCACATATACTGAAATAATAACACATAATGTAATCTCCTGGTTTATCACAATAGTCACAGGAGGTTCTCTGGTGTTCTGATCATTTCCTAAGGAACCACACCTTCAATTGCACAGTGAATACAATGGGCATATTGAATGCCTTAATAGTGAGGAAATATGAAATACTTTTGGCATATATTTATAAACTCCAACAAATACTGATTCAAAAGAGAGCACCATCCAAGAGAAAGCAGACTTAGAAAGCAAGACAATAATATATACAATCAAGAAAGTGATAGGTACACTGCCTATAAAAATGCAAATAAAAAACCACTAAAAGGAGTCACACTATGAGTGATGAAAAAAACAAAAAGTTCCTAGAAGATATTTCATACAACAGAGATCACTATAAAAAGGTACAGGACTAGCACAAAACATTGTCAGAAGCAATCACAGTACTGGATGGTTTTCTGGGGCACTTGGGAGAGTTGTAGGGAGAGTGGAAGCATGGATGGGCAGAGAAAGTTGAGTTGACAGAGATACATAATATAAGCATTAATAAAAAAGTTTGTGATCTTTCTTTTAAAGAAAGCTTACTTTTCTCTGTTTACATAATTCATTTTTAACATTTGGCAATTTTTGTTTAAGATTAGCAAAACAATAAAAATAAACAATTATTCTTAATTTAAGTGTCGTACCTTAAAACAAGAAGCACGATACAGTAGCTGCACGACATGACCAATACTAGTTTTTGATGCCTGAGGAAATCTTGGTTCCAGTCTTTGGACAACAAAAAGTACCAAAACTTTCCTTGAGAGAGCAGAACCATCTTCTAGGGCCAACAATACTAACTTTAAGGCCTCTTCTTGCATAGCTGGAAACAAGTCATAAACATAAAAGTAATTTTAACTGAAGAACTCTGCAATCTTGTATTTGTCATGACCAGCACGTTATATTCCAGCACAGGGTCTGTGGTAATGCATTACTCAAAATGTTGTTATTTAATATGGCAAGATATCATAATCATACAATTCATGTAAAAGATCAGAAGAAAAAAGAAGCACATATCATTCATTCTTTAGTAAGTAGCCCAAGTGCCTGGATATTAATGGGAAATAAAAAGCTCAGAAAGCAAGCAATAGTAAAGATTTTTTTTAAATGCCAAGAAATGTCATGTCAGTAAGGAAAAGTCTCTGTTCCTATAATATGTCATTCAGTAGTTTCAGCTGTGTCCAATTCTTCATGATTCCATTTAGGATTTTCTTGGCAGAAATACTTAAGTGTTCTGCTATTTCCTTTTTCAGCAATTTTAACAGATGAGGAAACTGAGGTAACCAGGGTTGAATGATTTGCACAAGGTCACACAGCTAGTGTCTGAGACACTATGAACTCAGGTCTTCTTGACTCCAGACCCAGCACTCTATCCACTGCACCACCTTAGCTGCTTTACAGCTTCATCTTATGGATTAAATCTGAAATTATTATGGAAAATATTATGGAAAAGATACAACTCATAATGTAGAGCAAATGTGTCTTAAAATCCATACCCATAATTTCATCACAATAGGTAACTCCTAGGGTGGAAAGACCCTACAACCAATTCAGACTGACATTTTCTCTGTAATTAGTCTTAGAAAGCTGGGTGAGTCCTTAAGAGGTTATTAACGTTAACAGGATCAAATGGCTAGTATGTGCCATAAAGTAGGATTTGAAGTCATGTTTTCTTGACTCCAAGACTGGTTCTTATTATAGAAAGAAATGTATTTAGTTTCAGTTTCTACTTAAATGAAAGTGGAACAAAGTATCAAGACACTGTCTTCTTTTTTAAATTCTACATAAGCTAAACATTTCATCCTAACATGCCGTAAACGGAAAGATCTGTTCACATACAAAAAGTCTTCTCTCAATTATCCTTAGGCTTCCCATTATAAAAATGAAACATTCACTATCTTCAAAAATTACAATAAAACCCATGAATCTGTAAGAATGAAAATGAGAAAGGAGGAAATTCATAAAAGTACATCATTACAAAATTTTTGGCAGACAAATTGCTTAGAATAATTATCAATTCTAAAATAGGTGATGAATAAAGGGAACTATATTTATAGGTTTTATCAAATTTGACAATGCATTACAGAAATTCTTTAGAACTCTTTTGCACTGAACAACAACATCAGAAAGTAACTTGCTTTCTCCTGGCAAAGGTGAAAAGTATTTAAGAAGGTATTCATCTCTAAAGCTGTTAGTAACTGTGTTCCCCAAGAAGAAAGGTTTTTAACTTTTACCTGGTCCTAAGAACTGGCATCCCCGAGCCCTGACAGCAGCCCACAGATTGGCAGACAACTGTTGAGGGTTCTGGTGTTGTAAAATCAGTTCAGTTACAGTTCTTTCACCAAGTGATCGTGCTGCTCGCATAGCTCTTACACGACCTTCTTCTTCCACAAGCTGACAATTTACAAGAGTCACCAGTTTCCTTTGCATTGGACGGCTAAGTGCACTCTGATTCAAACTAGCAACGCCTTTCAAAAAAGAGAAACCAAAAGACCTAAGTTTTTAAAAGTAAAGATGAGTTGAAGATTTTTTAAAAATTATATTCCATTACTTACTTCACTAATTGAGCTATAATCTGAGTTAGTTTCTCACTCACATTCCACAATAGTACTACTGTTAAACTCTTAGAGATGGTTTTAAGATTTAGAGCCTAAAGAAACATTAAAATCCAACTAGTCCAAACTTTTCATTTTACTAACATAGATTTTATGCTCAGGAAGAAAGAAATTTGACCAAAGTCACACATTATCAGTGTCAGAGTCTGGAATTTGAACCCAAATCTTAAGATCCCCAATTTGATACTATTCAATCCTATCATGGTATATGCTTTGCTTAAGACTAATACCTGCTTTTTGATAGCTTGCACAGTGTTGTACCCTTTAGGTTCATCAAGATAACTTTGATTCTGGTATGCATATTAATGGTCAAGTGATATTTTATTACATTTAAACTAAGGAATGTGTTCTAGATCCATTAATAACAAACACTTTGATAGTTTAGTAATCTCATTAATGTGGATCCTCCCTCCAATGTAAACTTATCCAAGTCTTCACATTCCAAGTGCTCTACCTTTCATGTATCTTCCATATGGAATCTACCCCACATACTGGAGATGGTCCTCTAGCTTTTTAATATTTCATAGATAACAAGGCAACACTCAGACTATCCATCTGTTATCCTTCACTTTTACTGCATGACCAGCTCAACTCCTTTAACAATCATACACGAAGACAATACAGCATACCTGGCAGTTTGTTGTCAGTTATTGGTTACCAATGGTAGCTTTTCATTTAAAAGCAAGACATTTGTCATCTGGGACCTATCATATCATTTTATCTAAAAGCAATATAACAAACCAGAGGACTTTTAAATTCCTTGTGTAAAGGATCATATTTCATACTTCTCTTGTATTTCTCAAATGTTAAGAATATGTCTCATTAACAAGATAACAAAAACAATGATAGTGGCTCATATTTGGAAGTTTGTGAAATGCTTTCCTCAAAACAACTAGTAAACATATTATCCACATTATATTTTAGAGATTTACTAAGTGAAGAAATATAAGTTCAAAGAGACACAAGAAAAGACTCCTTGAAAAAATTTGTTAAGATTTATATCCTAAGAATTCTAAATAAACAGAACTAGTTTAACTGAAGAATATGAATATTTCTACTATTGTCTGCTTTGTGGTCTGCTTTGATGGATCTGAATTCTCATCAACATGAATAATTCCTGCAATGAAGCAGGCCTTCCATACCTACCCAGGTATATGATACCTGTTTAAATCCTCCCATAAATTCCATAAAATAAAAAATAAAATAAAATAATAATCTAGGTTCTCAATCAAAAAAGGCAATTGGATCTTCTGTAAAATTCATTTCAAGACTTTCACTGCTGCACAATAGGGTATCAAAGCTAAGTTTTCCAAGGTTGATAATTTCCCATCAAATCCTACACCCACCAAGAGAGACATAGTTTTTAAGAAACTTACCCTTTCCTCCACTTAGTGGTTTTAAGTAGAGTGCCAAATCCTCAACACATTTCTTTGCAACTTCATAGTGCTTATTCTCTCCTAGATTACTTAATTTTACTGTCTGATGATCTGGTACCTAAAAAGGGAAACTTCTCATAAATACAGCTTCAATAAATTCAGCTATTTATACAATCATAATCTTGCCTTGCATAAAATATAATTCTAAAAATACAATCGAATCATAGTGTCAACAGCTGTAAATGAACTACAGATAATCTAATCCAACTCATTTATTTTATAAATAAGAAAATTAAGAACCAGAGGGTAGAGGCTTTTTCTACAAAACTGATTCAATGCTAATGTTTTCTATGAATTTCAAATTTACAAATCTGCTTTTCCTCTAAACTAAAAGTTACTCAACACATAATAATGAACATTTTCATAGTGCTTTGTTATTTACAAAGTTCCTTTGTCACAACAGCTGGGTGAGGTATATAGAACAAATATCATTACCCTCATGGAAGGAGGAAATGAGCAAACTGGGGCCCTATGACAATGGGTGTTCAGTATCACAAAGTCAAGAAAATGAAGGCATATTTAAACACAAATCTATCTTAGCTGGACATCCAATATTTTTATGCTACTTCTCATGAAAGGATGAAGCAAATAATCAGTACAACTTTACATCTTACCTGGGCTCCAACTAATTGGAGAAGTGCAAAATTTACAGGAAGCACATCAATGTCTGTGTTGATGGCTGTCTGGTCAAAAGGGCATGCTTTTCGGTGAAGTTTATTTAAGCAGGTCTTGCAGACGGTGTGTGAACAACCTAAACTGATGGGCTTGTGCACATTCTCATCAAATTCATTATAGCAGATTGGACAGGACAGGAATTCTGTCCACTGAGCAGCCTGCACTGGCATTGTGGAAACTGGATGCTTGTTTAGCAGTCTAGCAGACCATTATTTCACTGCGTAGTGTTATGTTAGCTAGAAGGGAACAGAAAACAACAACAAAAAAAGATTATTTCCTTACTTTCATAATTAATACTGTAAATATTAAAGCCAATTTTTATTTGCTATATAAGCTAAAACACTAAGCATATTTTATTTTTTTGATATTTAATAATTTAATTAAGACAACACGGATCTCATGCTTAATTGCCACACAATTACCAATATAAACTGAAGCTGAATGACGGTAAAACTTCAATAACCCTGCCTGAAAACAAAATTACATAACAATCATTCTTTATAAACTAATACAAGATATGAAATGTCATGACAATAAACTTAAACTGACAATGACTAAAGTTTAAGTAGATCTTGTTTCCTTCTAGTCTCTTGAAAGCCAGATCTTATGTAAAAAAAACTGAAAGGGATACTTTTCCAATTGAATATTCATAAATGTAGAGAGAACTTAGTAAAAGCCAGATAAAATACACCAAACAAATAACTTCCCACATTACTTTAAAAATTTAAAAAGTTTGGAATGTTGCTTCAGTGACTCAATATAACTGAAAAAAATAAAAACAATAACAAACTATAGTAAACAGTTAAATATATTTTTAAATCACAAGTAATTTTTAAACATTTTAGTGTTACTTTGCCCAGCTATGATCTGAGAGCATATTGATAGAATATTCCCCAAACTAAAATTAATGTCTTAGCAATAGTAAAAGTCCAAAACTATAAAATCAGATTTAGTTTACTTCATATATCTGGCATTTTTGTGTTAAGGGTTCATTTTTCCTGATATGGTTTAAATTGAAGCAATTTACCTAATTTGGAGATTTTGTATGTAATTTTAATTTTAGCTATTGGTAAGAGAATTCTTTCTTATAGGTATGAAGTACAGGTTTTTCCATAAACCCCAAGTTTATGCCTTATACTATTTGTATCCCTATGGTCACATTAATTCTGAATTTTAAAACTGAGGAATTAAAGAGTAACATTTCAATCACCTAAAAAACAGAATTCAATTCAATAAGCACAGAATGAGCATGTACCATTGGGGGACAGGAATACGGTAAAGAAAAAGGAGGAAGATATAAAACTTAGAAAAGACATTTATCTTACCCTGCCAGCATAGAGCTTACATTCTAGTTGCTTCTACTAATATCTACCTCAGACAAATTGCACGCAAAAAAAGAGAAATGTGACATACCTATCTACTCACAGATTTTCAGATCTGTAAGGGATCTTAGTGTACATGACACAGATAAGGAAACTGAATCCTAGTGTATTTGGGGCTACTTGCTCAAGATGATAAAGCTGATTAGTCATAGAGCCAATCTTAGAATTCAGGTCTCCTGATTACCATTACACTTCCTTCACATAATACAGGAAGAAGGGGATAGCCATTGAATTTAGACATCTGAAAGCTGTACCTGACAGATCTACAGGCAAGATTGGCACATAGATGGCACTTAATAAACACTTATCCATTGATTTGATTGATAACAAAAGAAAAAAGATGCGATTATGTAATATCCCTCCAAGGATAACATAGCACATGATCAAAAGATGAAAGATTTAGAGTTTAACTGAACAAAGGCCCTATAATCTAACAACAACAACTCTGATCTAACACCCTCATTTTACAGAAAAGGTTAGACAGATTCAAGATCATAACAACAGCAACCAGTAAAACTTTCTTTCCTATTCTGACATAAAACAAAGTGAACAGATATGAGTTAAGCTGTGCTAATATTGCTGCATGGTTTTAAATGTTAACATGAACAGTCAATTCAGAAAAGATATTCTCTGTAGAAATAAAACACCTAAACAGTACAAAAAAAGGTATTACTAATTATACTTGTAATTTCTAAATCTAGGAGGAAGTTTGCTGCAGTGCTTTTCTTGTTTGTTTGTTTCCAAAAAAAAGGTTGCAAAACTTTATCATCTCTTTGGGAAGGTCACTGAATCTGAAGTCACGTTTGCCACCTATGCGACCTCAGGCAAATCACTTGACTTCTCTGGATCTCAGTTTCCTCATCTGTAAAACATGTTTAAACTGTATCAATGGTACCTAATCTAGGGGTCTAAGATCCTTTAAGAGTCACAGGGTGAATGAAAAGAATCCCTAACACACCAAGGCTTTTTTTTTAATCTTTATTTAGCTCCAATACAACTGGCAAAATGATTTAGTATAATAAAGTAACCAAACCTCTGTAAACTTAAACGTCTGACCCATAAATCTATTACTATTTTTTTGAGACTGATGGTATCCCTATCTCAGCCAACCTCAAGTACAGAGACTAGTCATAGATGATCCCACTACTAATCATTATAGGATCTTTGATCTGCTTAGATTCCAACCTCTAAGCAAGCTGATGACTACCACCCCCCCACCCCAGCCCCACTCTGTTCCAAGGGCAAATCACAGATTTAGTGCAGAAATTGTATCATCCTAGCCCACTGCAGCTCAGAACTCCCTAGCTCAAGAGATCTACAGGCCTCAGCCTGCCTAGCAGAAAGGGCACCACCCCAACCTATCTAAAACTGTTTTTCAAATGTGTATAGATACTGTTGTGACCAACAAATTAATTAAAAGGACTAAGGAAGTAACTAGCTTTTATGTATTTTCCCAATCAACAGACGCTAAGAATGCCAACAACTACTATCATATAAGGTTGGAGTGTCCATTTATGAAATTTGAAATTAGGCATACCAGAACTAGAAAATTTTGGAAAACATAAGTAAATTATCTGTATATTTCCTTGTAATCTAGATCCTATGAGCTTATGACAATAGTATGAAGACTCAAGAAATAATATAGCAAAGGACTTTGCTAACTCCAAATAATCCATATCATTAGTGTCACTGTCTCCAACTTAAAAGTACTCAGATATAAGGTTTGAAGATTACAAATTTCACAAATATTTCCTACCTCAAATCTAGGACAATTAAAAAATACTTATGTAAATCTGATAGGTGGTTTTCTGAGTGCTAAAAATCTGGGCATTTAGGAAAATTATGCAGCTGATACTACATTCATTGAACTGTTTCCTGGCTGATACTTAAGCACCAACAATAGCAATTAAAGGTTTTAAAAATCACCATCAGAGCTTGAAGATAAATTATATAACAACAAAATCCTCCCAAAAAATTCAAAGGGAAAATTCTATTCCTATTTGTTGTGCTTTAAATATCTACAGACTTTAAAGTTACTCCAAATGTTTTGTGTAAAACGGAATTCCTAAATATAAAACAGTGTGTAAGGTAGTTCCACAAATTTACTCTAAAATAAATTCCCAGACCTTTGTAGGCAGATTTATATAAACCATGCCCCGCTAGATTCACAATGCCACAGTCATGGTTAAAAAGATTTTTTTTTAAATTAATCTTAAAAAGCTGGTTTAACTTCCAATATTACAAATAAATCTGACCAGCTTTTATACTTGATTTTAACAAACTATGTGAACTCATTGGTACCTATAGCCTGAAAAATGTTTCAATGCTATTAAAGGAAAAGAGATCATTTGTTTTACAGTCATATTTTTCCCTTAAATCTGCTATGGAGTACTATAATTCACTCAAATTGGACCACTAAAATAATTTATGCATTCTTTTTTCACAGCTACCTGTTCAGAAATTCTAATTCAGTAGGCAAATTTTCGATGTCAATTTAATTAGTGGAAATTCATTTAAAATAATCTTTCAACACTTTTATGAAGACAATCATTTGTGTAAAGTTTAAATTTGTTGGGAAAGAATTCAAACTTGAAGTCAGCTAAATAATGAAATTTAAAAATTTTTGGCATCCCAAAGCACCTCAAATATAGCTTCTGAAGAATTAACTGGATAAAAAATAAAGTTGATGGCATTTATTTGCAGGTCTTCTAAAGCACATTAAAAAGTCTTAAAAGAGAATATGTAAACAATTCAATTTCCACATGAATTTAAATAAATGCCATTACAAAATAAAAGAAAAAATTTATTTATGAGAAACTTCAGGTAGGTTTACTTCCAGACAGACTGATGAACTCTGAATGAAGCTATATACTCACTTCTGCCTAATGTGTTTATTAAAGGCAGAGGTATAAAGTCCCCTCAGATTCACAATGACTACTTCATTTGTTAAATATTTTCAGGGTAGCAACATAATCAACATGTCACTCTTCGAAATAACTTGAAAGACACATGAAAATAATGTGGCAGCTCTTCAATCCAAATATCAGAGGATCCTCATATCACTTGAATATATCCCTAACTGGTGTTGCAGCATAAATTGACTTTTAATCTATTTAAGAGAGTATTTTTTAAATGTAAGTTGTACTTTTTTTTACAGAACACAAAAAGGATAAAAAAAAAATTAATCTTGAAATTTCTGGGGAAAAAAGCACTTAAATTAAGCACTAGAGAGCTGTGAACAGATATACTCCTTAAACTGAAACATGGCAAACTAACTTTGGGTTTGTAAAATTCTAACTTAAATACTATGAGAACAATGTGGTTTGCAGAGAAGTAGATAATTAAAAACAAAACAAAAATTTTTCAACTATAATAAAAAATCTAAGAAAAAAACTGTATATTTCAACCATTCAAAGTGCTAAGCAAAATATTTAAAATTAATTTTCATTAAGTAAAATGATAGTTAGTGAAATTATAGGGCAGCAATTAAATAGGGTATTTTAAGAATCTAAATTAGATATACTGCTCTTCTGGTGCCTAACACAGAGTTATACATACAGTAAGCACTTAAATTTTTTTTGAATTAACATAACCTTGAGGAATTTTTCTTTTAAGTTAGAAGCCCCTCTTGGTCATTTGTTGATATGAAAAATTGCAGAAAAGTGACTAGTTACCTTCACAAATATGATGGAAAGGTGAAAAAAATTATTTAAAAGGAACAAATGTTAGACATTTAAGAAATTTTACTTGCTGTTACAAGCAAAGCATAATCTGTTAACCAGAAGAGTTCACTGTTACATTGGATTTCATACTACTGTAGAAAAAAGTTTAGGATTCTACAAGAAAAAAATTCCTAACCCACTATTTTATATGAATATAAATAATCTACAATACAAAAAAACAAATTGAATTTCGGCTATTACATGTAAACTAGTCGGCCAATTAAATCTTTGTCTCAAAGGTGTATGTTAGGTTTTTACAAATAAGACATCACCTAACATTTGCATACTCTTTCTTACCAGTATCACCTTGGGCAAGTCATTTACCTTTCTGAACCTCAATTTCCTTAAGAGGAATGGCAAGGAACCAACTGGATAGTCTCTTAACTCTCATCTAGTTATGAAAGCTATGATCCTACCTGTATGAACCTTGAAAAGGAAGTAGGCAGGTCATTTAGCAAGAAATTATAGATAGATAGTCCAAGTAACTTCAAAGATACAAAGGAAATATCAAAAGAAGACTACCAGGGCATTAGAGGATTTATAGAAACAAGAGACCCCTCCAAAAAAATTAGGATGAGAAAGCATGGATGGCTTACAATGGAATTTAAGTACAGAAAGGTATTATTTATTAAGAATAGTGGTTTTAAGTTTCAAAAGTTTCCTAATAATATTACTGTGAGAGAGATATGGTGAAATCTGGGGAGGAGAGGTTGGGGAAGATGATTCAGCCAGATAATTTCAATGGTTTAAGAAACCGCAGGCAAGAATATTCTCTCCACCATTGCAGATCCATAAACTTCCAACAATTCAGAGAGGTGTCTGGACTATTCAGAAGTTAAATGTCTTCCTGACTCCTAGGTAATATTCTATTCATTATGTTAGACAATCTCTCAGTATAAGTACTATTACCATCATTTTAGAGATGAGGAAAATTGGGGACAGAGATTAAATGGTTTAGCCAGAGCTGCACAGCAGTTATTGATCCTGAGATTTAAAACTTGATTCTTCTGCCTTGGAAGTTCAACATTATTGCAAACACAACATAATACTTCTCAGATGCCTTAAAATTCAGAGTTAGGAATTTGAAATGGATTTAAATCATCTTGACTGCAATTTCAGTCACTAACTCAGAAAAAAAAGGAAATAATCTAAGATTGATAATCTAAATAATCTAAATTGATACCCTAAATTGTATGAAAGATTTTACGGGAGAAAAGGCGCAAGTCTATCATTCTGAAGAATTTTTCTGTAGTTCAGCTATTAACACTCATGTCACTTTGGAGTCTAAATCAATTACTTAATGGATTTCAGATTGAACTTTCATTATTTTCTAAAACACAAATCCTCTTTCCTGTTTATTATAGCTACCACTCCCAATAAAATTCAAGATCCTTCAGCAGTTATAAGAACTAAAAATGAAAACACATCCCCTTTAGATGGCACAGTTGTATTTATTTCATCTTATCATTTTTGCCATGTATATTTATCCTAACAAGAGAAAGTCAAGTTCATCCTCCCTTTAATGACATTAGGCTAATTTTCAACAAGATGCTGTGTCAATAAGCTTGTTTTCATTTCATTTCTCCATTTTTAATGATATAATTTATTTCTTGGATAAGTGGCCATGCTCTGAAGTCTCTGCAAGTCTATAAGAGAAGGTTCAAAAGCAACTTTACTTTATGTGCTGGAAATGTCTTTTGAGTGTGCAAAAGTCACTCTGAAGAAAGCCTTTCACATAATTATAAAGACATAATAAGGACAATTAAGAAGATGTTACTGATAACATTAACAGTGAAATGGATACAGTATAATTCATTTTTTTCTTTAGCATGCTTTATTCTACTTTAATGTTTGCTTAATTTCTCAAATCTGGAAAAAATGCATGCATCTAGCTAATACAATAAAAGAATACTGTTTGGAATTCTGCTAGAACCATAACACTCTAAAATGCTATACCACAATACAAATTTCTAAGGTCTTTAAAATTAAAAAGTAAATTTGAAAAGATACTATCAAAAGAAAAAAATCCATCAAAATGTTTTTTAAAGTGGTAAATATAGGAAAATAAAAAGTAGGTAATCAAGTAAAGAAATTGTCCAATTAATACAAAGTTACTTGATTAGCAGCTAAAGGAATCTAGTGCATGTGATTCTGAAAAGGATGGTCTTCAAAATTATTGAAAACCACCATTTTTTTTCTAAATATAACAGAAATTTAATTTTGTAACTTTTTTATTCTAATGATTTATCCAAATAGCAACAGAGAATTTGATATGTCAATGTTAAAAGGCATAAAATCTAGGTAAATCATAATGTGGGGATGGGAGGAGGAGAAGAGGTTAAATTTAAAGGGATAAGATAGCTTCCAAATGTGAACCAGGAAAGAACTCTAATATGTGTTAGTAAAATGCCCATGAGAGAAATGTGAGGATTCAGGTTAGGCATACTCCATATAACAAATACTACATTTTACATCTATTTTTATTCCTGTACCTTTTCTGTTTGTGTCACATTGCTTTATTATCGAAACTAAAAGTGAAAGGAGACATCATAACCTTTTCCATTCCTTAATGCTAAGGAAGATAAACAGATACAATTCCCTCCAATGCATTCTGTATCATGATGCCCAGTCCCGTTTTAAATGCCTGTAAAACAACGATGCTTTACACCATTCCTCTAAGATGGTGGAAGAGTCGCCCCAAGAGGCTTTCCCACAAGGAGGGGGAAGAAACTGAACACACAAACACACCAACAAATAAATTCCCTGGCTGTCTTTCATTCAATTATCCTAGTCACATCCCCAGGGCCATTCTGGAGCCAATCCTCTCTCCTCTCACTGCTGAGACCCCTTCACATGGCACCAAGGGGCATTGTTTGGGTTGGGTCAAAATACAGAGGCTGCTATTCAAAAAGACAGGTGTGTGTGAGTGTTACGAAGGGTCTTCTACTCATGTAGAACTCAGATTCCACCCCGTACCTGGACCTCAAAAGAAATGACAGTCAGAATTGACGGTGTCTAACTCCATTCAAACTCTAAAACATCGTATTCCCTGTTAATTTCAGAATCATACCTACACTGTTTTCTTGGTGGCTTTTTTTAACAAGAAAAAAAGAAGGAAAAAGACAAAAGGGAATGGGGAAGGGAAAAAGATAGGGTAAGGAAGGGAAAGGGGGAATAAATGTTGAATGACTGGGAGAAAGGGGGGAAGGAGAGTATAAAAATGGAGAGGGTGAGAGAGAAGGAAGGGAGGAGAGGAAAGAGGGACACTAGCAGACATGGGAGGGGGTGTAGGAGAGGGGAAGAAAGACAGGGAAGAGAGAGGTGGGGAAGGGAAGGGAAAACGGGAGAGGGAGAAGTAAAAAGGGGGAGGAGAGAAAAGAAAGGGGAGGGGAAGAGGAATGGGGAGGAGAAAAGGGGGGAGGGAGAGAAGGAAGGATATCAGGGGAAAAGAAAACGTAAAAGGGAGAGAGAACAGACGTGCTTTCTAGAGCTCCGAGGGACCCTGCCTCCGGGTGCCCCTCTCTGCAGGCCACAGCTTCCCGCCTGGGCGGGGCGAGGGGAGGGAAGAGGGGCTGGTGCCTGGCCCCTCCGGCTGCAGTCCACCAGCTGAGGAGACTGAGGTGGCTGCGGGAGCCAGCAGAGAGAAGCCCATGGAGGAGATGGTAGGCTGCCCCGCGGGGCCTAGACGCTGTCAGGCACAGACGTTCTCTCAGGGCGGCCCCTCACGGCCTCCCCACGGGCCCAGGCCCCGGTTCCCGCCCGTCCGCCCTACCTGAGGGCCCGGGCGGGGTCGCTACGGGCCGCTCCGGGGAGCCCCGGGGCGACGGCGGTGACGGGGGTCGGCGACGAAGGCGCCTCCTCTCCCCGGGGCACTGTTCGGCTGCGGCTCCGCGGCCTCAAACTCCATCGGGAGCAAGCGGGAAAGCCCCGTTGGCGTTGGTGGTGTTGGCGGCGGCGGTGGCGG
>CM053769.1:334254938-334345166 GCA_028658325.1 Potorous gilbertii | reverse complement strand
TGAGAGGCATAGAAAGGTGGCGTCCATGAAGTGGCTCAAGGGTAATAGTAAGAGCTGATTTCTGAGTTCCCACAAAGTTGGCTGGCTTTTACACGTAATTTCCATCCTGTTTTGCAAACAGTATTGGCCCTAATCCAAACTAAGCTGGCCCTTAGGAGCAAGTGCTAAAATTGACATAAAACCAGGCTCGTAAATGGAACTCCACTTCTTACTATTTTAGGCAAGTCACTTAATATCTCTCGGAGACTTTCACGGGCTAAATGATTATCCTTTAGATCTATTCTAAGTATAAAATTCTATGACCCCCTTGAACTGTCATGTCTGATACTTGATAGGAAGATCTATTACTTTACGTTTTACTTTACTCAAAAGATTTTGTTTTCCTGTTCCATGACCCCGATTACCTAAAGAGAAGCAATTAAGCAGTTGCTGATAAATTTTTCTTGTTTCTATAAGAACGTTCGCTCAATGGCTATGTGATTAACCAAAAGCATTTCACCTGTCCTGAGTCTCTTTCCTCATTTGTATTAAAAAAAAAAAAACTACCTCATAGGGTAGTATGAATTTAGATTTTTATGTTACATTAAAGTTTGCAAACAAACCATTTTTGTAAACTTCAAAGCCCTTTTTCTTGAAAATTCATAAATCTCCACAAATTCATCCATCATACAACCTCCATTTTATTATCCTAAATATTAAGAAGTTACACATTTGACAAAATGGTACAAGTCAGGTGAACAGATGAGACAAGTGGGATTTCATTTAGAAGAAATCAATAGCCATTTTTCAAGATCTTTAAAACAGAAACATAGTAAAAGCAAAACTTTAATTCAGGAATATAGACCTTTCAATTTTCTCTTGGCCATGAAAAAAATCACAAACACTGCATTTCTCTACAATGAAAAATTCTACCCTGTACCAAATAAAATATTTATAGAAAGTGCTTTATTGTAGGCGTTATAAAATATTTGGGAGTCTGCCTGCCAAAACAAACCCAGAAACTATATGAACACAATTACAAAACACTTCATATAAATAAAGGCAGATCTAAATAATTGGGAAAACATCAGTTGCTCATGGGTAGGCCAAGCTAATATAAGAAAAAATGGCAATTCTATTATTCAGTGCCAAACTACCAAAAAATTACTTTATAGAGCTAGAAAAAAATGATTAACCAAAAGCGCTTATCACAGTGTCTGTAACATGGTAAGCATTAAATAAATGCTTGTTCCTTTCTCTTTCCCCTTTTCTACCATAACACAGCAGCATTTCTAAAACTAGATTCCATTTTCCAAACCCTATTGAGATATATCATGAAAGGAGACACTGCTAATGAAGAGTTCCAACCTTTCTCTAACCCATCCCAAAGATCTAAAAGTGCTTTACAAAAGGATTCTCATGACACTCTTATATGGTATACAGGGGTGTGTATATACACACAGTTATGTATTTATGTATGTATGTGTATATATATATATATATATCAGTGCCTAAATTAGTTACAGTTGGGAAGAAAATACTTTAAAAATATTGAAATAGTAACATGAACACTGCCCAAAAATGTTATTTCTTATAAATTATGTTTACCCACAAAATGTTTTCAATTTTAAAACATAAAACTACCAAAAGAAAAATAAAGCTTCAAATTTAATTTCAAGAAAATTTCTTCTGAAAGGTAACATTTATCTAAATATAATCACTTTAAAGGACCAGCTCAAAAGGCAGTAAAATTGCTGAAAAAGTGAGATCTTTGGGAACAAGTACTATATTTTACATACTCATGTAATCACTGTATCTTGGGCAAGGCCATTTTCCTCTACTTACCTGTTTCATCATGTGTCAAATGAGGATGAGAATTGTACTCCCTATTTCACCAGATTTTTGTAAGGAAAATATTTTGCAAAAATAAATATCTTTCTCCATTCATATATGGTAACTTAAACACATTAATTGAAAGAATGTTTCCTAACAGAGGGGGGAAAATCCATTGTAGTGAAATTCTATCACTAAAACACTCAAAACATTTTACGTAGATCTATGAATGCTCTCTCAAGTCTCAATCTTCTAGGTCAGATGACCAGTGAAATTTAAATTCGTAAATGAGAGCTGAAATCATATACAACAAATTCACTCTCTTCAGTTTGCAGATATGGAAAGTAATGTCCAGAAAGTCTAAATGACATTTTCAACATTTAAGTTTCCATAATTCTACGTTTTCCACAAAGACCCTATGAAATATAGTCATCTACCACATGCTAAATGATCCTCAGCCCAGGGGTGGTATGAGTTAGAGAAAGGCCATCCTCAGTGTAAGATAAACACGGGTTCAAGTCCAGCCTCTCGCACATAATAAGAAGTGTTAAAATGAGAGAAACATTTTACTTCTAAGTATCCCCAAGCAATTCTCTAAAACTATTAGAGACAACATTGCTTATCCATAATCAGAGAGGGGCATTCCACACTGGAAATTTCCCACACACTGCTGAAATCACTGGTTTGGACTTCACAAATAGCGGAAATGTAAAACATTTGAAAATAACAAGTTTCGAAAGAAATATTACACAGGAGAATGCCTATGTAACACTGGCATGGGGTGATGGGAAGCTTAACATCTACCTCTTATGTTAAAATTGTATTTTGTCAGGTATGTACACAACACAATTACTTTATTGCAGGAGGCACAGTCAACCAACAAGCATTTATTAAATGTCTACTATGTACCAGGCACTGGGACTACAAAGACAAAACAGTCCCTGCCTTCAAAGAGCTTATATTCTATCCAGGGAAACATATACATATATAAGTAAATACAAAATATATACATAGTAAATATAAAGTAAATGGAGGTGGCAACAGAAGAGGGGAAGTACACTGGGAGAATCAGTAAAGGCCTCTTGTGGGAGGTGGCACTTGAGCTAAGCAGTGAAGGAAGGATTCAGAAGCAAAGGTGGGGAGAGGATGCATTCCAAGAATGAGGATGCAAAGCCCTGGAGAAATGAGATGATTCTTCCAGTATAGGGAACAGCAAGATGAATAATGCTGTAGTAAGAATGGAAAAGTAGACTGGAGGTAAGATTAACGGGCTTTAAATGCCAGAGTAACAGTATGTATTTTATTCTATAGGAAACAGGGAGTCAATGGAGCTCTAGGAGCAGGGGAGTGTTATGTTCAGACCTGTGCTTCAGGACACTTTGGCAACTGGGTGGAGGATGTCTGGAAGAGGGGAAGAGTTCTGATGAAGGAAGATTAATTCTATGACTTAACACTCAGTCACTTCTCTCAGAGGTTGACAAGATGTCTTATCCCACAAGTTCTACTGTACCATAAGTATATAGTAATAACAGGGAACTTCAGCATTTAACAAGAATGAAAATAAATTTTACTTCCACTACACTTAACATGTTTTTACTTTTGGCACATCCATGGAGAATATATATATCTGGATAAGAAAAAAGTACTCAAATTATTTTAATATCAATCTTTGAAAGTCAGTCCTAGTCACATGAATAGAAAAATCACAACTATTCATCTAGAGTACTAAGATAAAAAAAAAAGTAGGTTAAAGCATTGCCATAAAAAGATATTACCAAGACAAAGTAAAAAGAGTAATGATATCCAGAACACATTCAATGTCTTTTATAAATTGTGCATTTCTACCAAATGCTCTTTCTTGGTTACACAATCATACTGATGATAAAAACATATATGTTTGTATTAAATATAATTTAGAGACTACAGTTGATTTAAGTATTAATTTCCAAAATATGTGAACGAGCAATTCAAAGAAGTAAAATTTATTCTCAAATGGAAATAAGTTAAAATATATTAAAAACATTACATGGGCACAGTTAATTTTTATTTAAGTGAAAGGTTTATATATTTTATCTATATATGTGCGTGTTTACATATAAAACACATATACACATGTAGGGGGTATGTGTGTACATATTACATATACACATGTGGATATAAAAAATCAACTTTAATATAACCCTGCATATTCCTTTGTGGCACAAGTAGGCTGCAGCATATTCACAATGATGGTTTGTGCCCAAGAAGTAGTATAAAAGATATTAATAAGGATTAGAAAAGGAGGTTGGCAAAAAATGTAGCAAGAGAAAGAACAGATGAACAGAATGCACAAGTGCTGCAATGTTATCCATAACAAAATACTAATAAAAAAAGATGATGATATCTGGTATGTTAGGTTGAACCTTCGTGGAAGACTTATATAAGATTAATCAATCACATGGGATGAAAAAGTGTGGAGGAGTTGCCCTTTGGACAAGTGGAGAGAACGCTCACATTAAAATAAATGGTATGCTGAATAATTTCTCTGGAGGCAACAGAAATTTTTTTATACACAAGGAATATTATTTTTCATCATTTCAACCAGACAGCTGACCTACTGTTTGGTTTAGAAAAAGTGGTAGAATTTCAAAAGGTAACCAATATATTTACCCTAGCTGGGAAAAGATTCATCAGACTTGCTTTCATCTACAGGACAAACAGTTCTTAGAAATTATTCTACAATGAACCAAGACTGGCAAAGTCCCGGATTTATTTTCTTCTAATGGTCACCAAGATAAAAGTACAAGTAAAATATCACTATTCCTGTGTGAAACACTAACAATGCAAATCAAGGAACAACCTGAAAAATACCATTGAGTTCTATCTGCCCCTTAGCCAAGAGTCAGTTAACAATATTAACCAAGCACTTATGTTCACAACACTCTATAAAGCACCAAATAGGCTGGCTATGAAAATCAGTTAATATTTTGGTAATGATATTTAAGGCAGAAAAGAACTCCATCAACCATCCCATTAATTCCAACAACTTTTAAGAGTAGATATTACAAAACATTAATACATAGGAAGGAGGGTATACAGAATTACAAAGTATTTTTGCAGAACTGAAGATAATGGATTATAATATCCAATACTCCAAAGCAGGTGTGTATTGCTATTAGTCATAGTCTATTTTGACTTTTGTGATGATGTCAAGGTTTGCCCTTTCACCACTACTTCTCCCATGAACAGAAGTCAAGTGCTTTTTGAGGGCAGATTTGTGTTTGAAGTCCATGTCACAACAGTGGCACTTATAGGGCCGATCTCCACTGTGAATGTTCAAGTGGTCCTGAAGAGTGCTCTTGGCAGTAAATGTCTTTAAACACACAGAACACTGAAATGGTCGTATCCCCATGTGTCCTCGGATATGCCGATTAAGATTTTTCTTCTGTGTAAATGTTTTTCCACATTGCAAACACAAGAACAGTTTGTGCATTTTCAGGTGGCGCAGATAGTTTTCAAGATGAAGAAATCCTCGTGGACACTTGGGGCACTGATGTCGCCAAGAATAACCCTCTTCTAGATTTTGAAGACCATTTGTCACACCAACATTGCCTTCTGTACTTTCACCAATAAATCCTTGAAAGTGATTCCCAGGAACTTCTGTCATCCTACTTTCCACTGTAGAATTAATAAGTGAATGCTGTGTTTCTGGAAAATACATATTTGTTTTAGAAGATGTACAAGGCTGTGAAAATTGCTCACTTTCTACTGTGGGCACATTGATGGAATCCATTCGGAAAATGCAAATTTCATCATCTTTATACCCTATTTCAACTGTTGCAATCTCTGATGTTTTCATATCCTTTTTGTCCAATATCAAGCCCTGTATAGTAGGCTGCAAAACATTGTCTTTTTCTTGCTTAACTTGGATGTCCAAGTTTACAGGACTGTCTTCAGAAATCTCAATGATTTCACAGTCTCTCTCTAAATTTTCATCTTCATCCTTTAGTTCTGGATAAGAGGAATGACATGTCTCAGCACCTTGACTATTGTTCTTCATAGAAGAATCTATTTCCAAATACTTGGACAAAGCTTCTGTGCACTTCTCCACAATATGTACCATTTGAAGGTAACTGGCAGCAGTCAAATATTTCAAAAGTTCTTTTCTTTTAACCTCCAGTGCACCAGTATAACAAGAGAGCAATAACTTTCTGCCAATCTCTGCACTCTGCAAGATGGTGATTCTGACCTGCTTTGACTGGTTGAGTAAAAACTGATCTCTCATAAAAGTAGAACAAGCGGCAAAAATCACCTTGTGTCCCTGGAATTCTGTATCATTGATATAGATGGATACATCGCAAAACAAATTCTGCTGTCTCAAGAGGTTCATTTTCTGTAGGACAGCATCACCTTGCTGCTCAAATTGGAAGTGCAGGACATCAGATTCAGCAGCCATGATCACACTTATTAAGAAAAACAAAACATAAATGTTATAGTGGAGATGTAGCGTCAACTTAAAGATTTCTTTAAATTACTAAAGTTTAAAAACAATCATTTGAGTTAGAAATTCAGTCTAGCTGTTGTCAGATGGTTTGGTACTACCTTGCTATGTGACCTTGCATGAGTTGTAGAATCATACATTTTTAGAAAGAAGGGGAGGGAGGACCTTTGAAGGAGTCATTTAGTCCAACTTCTACCTGAAGCCTAAAACACAACATTCATGAAAGGCAGGCACCCTAAATGATCTGCTTGAAAAGTGATCAGCCAGCCTTTTCTTGAACACCTCCAGTAAATAGCTTTCTACCTCACAAGACAACCCATTCTACTATTAGTCAACTGTTAAATTCTTCCTCATATTGTGCCAAAATTAAGCCAAAACCTACCTCCCTAAAAATTACACTAACAAGTCCTGCTTCCCATGTTGTCCTTTGGGGTCTAGTGGAAATCTAAGTACTCTTCTGTGACAAATATCTGAGAAGTCATTCATGTTCCCTCCCCCCAGTTTGCTCCGGGTAAAATATCTCTCCTACCTTAGGAGAAACACCTTAGAGGTGTTTCATCTGTCCTATCTTCAGTTCTTTCACCAGTAAGAAGAGCTGCACTAAATGAAATGTAAGGTGTTGTTGGTACAGCGCAATCACTCAGGAAGGGCGACTTCCCCCAAAACGTCAAAACTCACTAATTCCTCGGAACGCTAAAGTTCGGTGCCCAGCCCAGTTAAAGGAGCAGAACGGCACGGGGGAAGAGGCGCTGGGTTAAAAGCTCGGAACCTGAAAAGAAACACGGATCTCACCCTCGCTCGCTCGATCACGACAAACAAATCTTGGTACACTCTCCGGGCGCTGGAATGGTCGTCCGTAAGGTCCCTCCCAAATCTAAAAGCCCACAAACGACCTCTTAGGGCCCCGACTCCTAAAGACGTCGGAAGCGGACACTACGACCCCAGCTGGCCCCGTAACCAAGTGTGAGAGGAGCTGCGGTCGGCGCATGAACTCTTCTCCCCGGCCAAGGTGTCCATCCCCGGGGCCTCTCCTTCCTCCTCCGGCCCCTTCTCTCCAAAGCCCGGCGTCCAGACCCCGACCTCTGCCCACCGTCCGCGGCAAGCTGACCCGACCGTTCCCTCCGACCACACTCACGCGCTGGGCCGCGAACCGGCAAACAACCGCGCCCTCCGAAGCGAGGCCCCTCCGGCAACGGCAGCGGAGACGACGGCAACGGCCGCCCAGTCCGGAAGCTTGGCCCAGTCTGGACAAAAGCCCTTCCGGGGTAGCCCGATTCACCCTCCGCTAGCCGCTCCACCCGAGTCAGCGGCTGCGGCGGCAGCAGGACAGGGAGCTGAACGGCGAACCGGAAGCACATCCCTGCGGCCATCCTCCCCACCCCAAAGACTGACCTGCACGCGACTCTGTTTGGCCCCCACCTACTTCCGGCGAGCCCCCGGAAGTGGTTGTTAAGGGCTCTTTGATCTCGCCCCACTTTCTCCTCTCGTTCGCAAACAGGGATCCTGCTAGAGGGGGTTGCTAAGTTCCTGGAGTAGCGCTCTTCTCTGCGTTCAGTTATAAGCAGAGAGAGCTCAGTTACTCTCATAAATTGCCAAGAGTTCTTAGTCTGGACATCTGACTGTCAGATGGTCCCCTGAATTTCAGTTTCCTTATCAGAAAAATTTGGAGGCAATTAGTCCAAGATTCTTATTTACAGATGAAGAAAATGAGCCCCGAAGCGTATCTCCTGTGCTGTGTCCTGAGGCCCCTTCCAGTTATAACATTCGATTGTTCACAACGTGCGTGGTGAAGCGGCAGGCCAGAGATAAAAGACAACTATTGGAGGGGCCGTGGGAAAGCAGATGCATTACTGCACGACTGGTGACGAGGCACCTTGGCCCCACCCATTCTCAAAAGCCATTTGGAATTGTGCCCCAAGAGTTACTAAACGGCAAAACCTTTGCTCCAGTGATAACCGCTAGGAACCATATCTTCCAAAGAGATGAAATAAGGATGAGAAGGCACATGTACTGCTCTTACTGTAGTTGAAAAGAACTATAAAATAAGGAATGTCCATCAGCTGGAGAAAGGCTGAACAAACATGGAAAATGAAATACTACTGTGCTAAAAAAAATGAGAAAAGAGATGGTTTAATTAAAAACCTGGAAAGATTAGTTTGAATTAATATAGAGTGGAATAAGCAAAACCAGAACGATTGACAAAAGAACAAAAACATGAAGTCAAACAATTTTGAAAGACTTCAGAACTCAGCAACGCAATAACCCGCCACAATTTCAGGGGACCAGTGATGATGTGTGCTACCTATCTAAATAGAGAGGAATATATGTAGGTATGTGTGCGTGTGTGTGTGTGTATACATACACATATATTTATTTGGACATAGCTATCATGGGAATTTGTTTTCCTTCATGCATATTTGTTTTTTCACTTAGGGCAAGGAAGGTGAGGAAATAATAAAATTATATACATAGGTAGATGGATAAGACTACCCCCCTTTTGAACTTTCAACCCAGTCCCTGAACGTTCCAGTGCATAGTCCCTGGCATTTGCCAGAGGTACCTGCCCCTTTCCCCTCAATAATCCTTTCAACTGCCCTCTCATTGTGGCTCTGACCCAGGCCCCACCTTCAATTCTCTGTTACCTCTGGGTCACCTCAAGCTATTGGCCACTCCTTGATGCCATCTAAATCTTCCCATATTCTTTTTCCCTATAAAAAAGATCAGCCTCATCTACCAAAAGCATAGATTCTTAAAATCTCACCCACTCCAACTAATGTTTTAATAAATCTGGTCTGACTGAAAGAAGGCTTGAGTAGAATTCTTTCAAGGCAGACCCGCATCTTTTGTCCTTGAATTTTGGGGTTCCCAGCACCCCTAGACTGCAATAAACAGATGAGATAAATTTAGAAATCCTCAGTTGCAGTCCTGGCTACAGCTGTGTGAAGCTGGATAAGTCACTTCATCGTAATGAACTAGACTCTTCATACAGTCCAAGAATATCAATTTTAGGGTTAGGGCTCTCCGGTTCTAACCCTAACCCTAAATGCGCTCCGATTCTATCAGCTCTTCCACAAGATCTTAAATCAATAAAGGAAATTAGCATAACGATACAAACAGAAAAAAAAACAAGTAAATGAAGAATGCTTATTGGCAAAATTATGACATGCAGGTAGTTGGATGGGCAGCTCACTGAGTTGGTACATCCAAACATGTATTGGACAGATGCTGTAGCATGTATGCAAATGGATGACAAGGGATCACAGCTAAGCAGGAAAAGAATAGGTTATATTTCATTCTGAAAATGTGAAGGACTTTCAATAGCTCAGAGTTCACTTGTGACACAAAAACTCATCTCTTAAACACCAATATCAGGGATGGGGAACCTGCAGCTTGGAGGCCACATGTGGCCTTTGACTGAAAGATTGGATTCTATCAAAAGGCCACACTTGTGGTCCTAGAGTGCCACATGTGGCCTCAAGGCTGCAGGTTCCCCACCCAGACCAATATTTTCCTAGTGATGCTACATAGCGATGAATCATGTAACAACGCAACTGCAAAAAAATAAAAAAAAAATAGTCAAAATTGTGGATGACTCCAAGGACAAAAAAAAAAAGAGAGAGAATGCAGCACATTACCAACAATGACTGGAAAAAGAAGTGCCATAAAAGGTTACTTCCAGGAGATTTGTAACTGGAAAAGGTGAGCCAGTCAGTGACATTGCAAGAGTAAAAAGATAATAAATGAACACACTTAGCATTATTCTAATAGCTACATCTCCCACCAATACGAACCTCAAGATCAGTATGCAGAATAAAAATATAGCCACCGGTATCAAAAATCAGGACTACAGGGAAATCAAGTCCAGAAAAACAAGATTATAAAATAAGAGAAACTCCAGAGACATGCTGCCCATAGTCACAGAGATCCTGTTTTGGTCACTGTGACCCCTCTCCATCCCAGCAGTACTCAGCTTTGAGGGGCAAAAATAATCACAAGGATGAGGTAGCTTTTCCTCCAACCTAGCAAGGCCCTCAACACATGGACCATATTATCAGGACCCTGGACAAGCCTCTCTTACAAGGGATACTTCAATAGGTGGGCAGTGGTCACAATGTATTGTTTATCAAATGCAAAGGCCCACTGGGTCTGATTTGATTCTCAGTAAAGATATAGTTAAGACACTGTGAAGCAAATCTGAAGCCCTTCAACTGTTACCTACTAAAATGTTAAATGAACCCCTCAAGCAGGGGTTCTCAGCCTCTGTTTTGTGTGTGTCCCTCTGGATCCCTCTAGAAGTTTGGTAAAGTCTATGAACCCCCTTCTCAGAACATTTCTAAAAACCGTAAAATACATATAACTACAAAGCAATTATATTTAAAGTTGTAATTTTTTTTAAGTTTGTGGACTCCAAGTTTGGAAAGGAAGACCTCTATGAGTTAGATAGGCTTGTACTGAAGGGAATATCCACACCAACTATGGCTCATAGCTGTATCAAAGTGAAAATAGAATTAGTCCATTGTTATGGTATATCAAGATCATCAGGTTTTTTTTATCCCACTCTTATCAAGTTTACTAGATATCCCAACCTTTGTATTATTTATAGATTTAATAAGTCTACCCATTTTACCTTGATCCAAGACACAAAAAAGAATAAATAAAATGCAAGGAAGGGAACATCCACTTACCAGCTCCACTAGAGACCTTTATCCAAAATATCAATGGACCTATTAATCAGCAAAGAGGGAAGGGGGAGGGGTCCTTAACCAGTTCCAAACACACACAATTATAAATCATCCAACCCTGTTCCATAGACAACCACAGTCCCAATGATTCCTTTCTCCCCCACAGCATTAGCCCTTTACAGGTACTTAGTATCACTTCTCCTCTCAAGAAACAGGGTTCACTAATACTTACATAAGAATCCACCATAGTAGCAAACTGACTTAATTTTAAAATGTAGTATAACATATGTTTCATTGTATTTGTTAAATATTTTCAAAATTACATTTTAATCTGGTTTAGCTGTAGGCCACATGGCTGGGTTACAAGTTGAACAGCCCTGATCTAGATGATCTCTGAGGTCCCTTGTATTTCTAAACCCCATGATTTATGAATATCTTTATTGGTTACAAGTCACTATTCGATAGTAAGTTGCTCAAGAGGTAGAACTGTGTTCTTTTTCACCTTTGGATCTCTCATCAAGAATAGACAGCTGGGCATATCAGGTGCTTAATGTATATTATTTCCTATTATTTCACCTATTTGATCATTAACACTTTCAGACCTGCAACTTTAATTCATAATTATTTCTCCTCTTTGACTGTACCTCCATTTATCATAACTGAGTGGAAAGAATCTTAGGTTCTCAAAGATTTCAAACTTTGGCTGGCCTACCAAGCAGAAAGGCTATGTGTGTGTCTACATCTGAAAAACAAACCATGAAGAGGTCAACAACAAAGGATTAGCCACCAGATAAGAGATTCAATTAAAAAAAGTTATCAAGACGATCTACAAAGGAGTACTAGAGGAAGAATACTACCTATTCCAATGCAATCCTAGACCTTTTAAATTATTTTCCAAGTGTTAGTTGTGAACGTAGACTTTAATTCATAATTAGCTCCCTTATTTATCTGTGAATGAAAGCAGTAGCTACTTTATAATCTGGAACTAACCTCTAAACTACAATTTAATAATTTTGAAATAATTTAGACTAGTAACTTGGTAACTTTTCTAGCAAATGAATATTTTACATTTTTGTCCTAAAAGTGATACGACCCTATCACTTCTTAGCCACAAAGAATGTAAGACTTACCTCTACTGGCATTCAAGGATTTCAGAAGAAAATGAGAGAAGGAAGCAAGCCATTGACACCAGGGTTTTAGTTGTCACACTTTTATTAAGGAAACTTCCTCATAATAGGTGAAGAGGTAGTTCATAGTCAGTATGTGTAACATACAACAAGTTTCGGACAGCTGTTCATTAGCTGAAAGTAGACAATGGAAGAAGGTACTTTGCTGTGTATTGGACAGTAGTGAAAAGGTGAAACAGGTCTCAGAGGAATGCCCTATTTATACAGCTTCTAATGAAAAAATTTTAAAGGAATTACCCATATCTGATTTACCTTTCTAGATCTTAGTCACTTCAAATAAGTGTTTGATGTTTTAATTTTTTTCAATTTTAAACTGCAATGCTAAACTTAACAGGATTCCTTCTTCCTTTTTGTGCTTTATAGGGTTACAACATCAAAGATCTGTAAAACTCTAATGCTGAGTGAATAAAAAATGTTAAAAGTTTTTCTACCACAAAATTTCAAAAAGTTTTCTATGTCATTCAGTAGTCTGATCAAATTTCATTACAAGCTAGGAAACCTACATATTTGAAAAAAAAAATCAAGTTCTAGCTAAAATAGCAAATTTAATATAGCTTCATTGAACTTCATTAAGAAAATCTCACAGAAACAAAAGGAGCTTCCTTTCCAGCTAAAAACTGGAAGAGAGTTCAGTCATTTTAGTGATTTATATTTGCAGAGAAGTATGAAGTAAAGGTTTTCCTAGGAGGAAATAATGATGGTAAATAAAGCCAAAGTGTCAGATAGTTATATTTAAGTGCTCTTCATAATTCCAAGGCAGTTTTCTTATTATTCCTTGTTGTTAAATCAGAGACCACATGAGGCAACTGTGGTATAATACAGCAAAGACTGGCCTGGGGAGGAGTCAAGGCTTGGATTTTAGTACCTCTCACTGAGTTCACCAGTAAGAAACTGTAAGACTGGGGAAGTCCCAGTTCTGCCACTAACCAGTCAAATGACATTGGGAAGTGAGCTTCCAGGGCCTCTGTTTACTCCTCTGAAAAATGAGGAGGCTGGACTGGCCCTAGTATTCTATGTTTTCTAAGGAGAACCCAGAAAGTCTAGTCCTCAGTCACAACGCCATATCTAAAGTTGAACTTTTGCCTATTTAGTCAACCCAATAAGAAAAAGACATCGCAAGAATAACAGCACAGCTTTCAGTTAATGAACTAAGTCTCTTGACTATGCCATGTAATTTTCCTATAATTAAATGATGCTTAAAGCAACATAAAACAAAATAGTTTAAATATCCTGTTGTAACTTCTCATTGTTGCATAGCAATGGTACCTTCAGTCAGACTTTTTAAGTTAAATTTTGTCAGGGAGCAGCTATATCACAATCTACTTATTAATCAGGTTTAAGTGCTTACTGGCTCTACCCTTCAACACATTTTGCATTTAAGTGGTCTAGCAAATAAAATAGGAAAGTATTTTTTAAACAATATTGATCGACATAATGCTTCCAATTAGATTCACAAAAAACAGCATCCAACATACCAACCACAGGGATCCTTCAAACCAGCTAAATTTCTTTACATGCACTCTAAAAGATAAAATATTTTTTAAACTTGATGGAAATTAACACAATCTAGTGTAGAAACAATGTTTGAGTTTACTCCCCATGTGACTCCCTCCCACCCCATATTCTTACTAATTGCCAAAGGGAGGAACAATACAGCAAACAAGCCCGCTGAACCTGAGCAAATTCATCTCACTATTTTGAACATTGTTCAAACTACTTCTTTTCAACAAGAAAAGAGCTTCTAAATCAGAATGAATCCCTATGTGTTGGTTAGCTAGTAAATATGGGGTTGTTTCCTGGCCTAAAACCCCAGCAGTGATTTAAAAAGGAAACAAAACTTCCAGTTAGCATGTCATGCTTTATCTTGAATATGGAATAGTTTAGTTATTAATAAAATCTTAAGGAACATGTGGAGCAAAAGCTCTGTTTTAAATGACATTGGTTACGTTATTTCCACCCTGGAAATCAGTTTCTTCATCTTACAGGGAATTAGACTAGTTTATCTCTAAGGTCCCCTTCAGCTCTAACACTCTATGATTCTATGCCTATCTAAATCTAATTTAGATGTTATACAACAGTTAAGACTTCAAAATATTATTCAAGAGGCAAGGGGGAAAAAATCTATACAGATAGATGGACCTGGTGCTAGTGGGTCTGCTGCAGGTAAGGAAATAAGACTGGACACCTTTAAGAGAAAATCCTGATTACAATACGTGCCTCTTATGATTCATGAAGGATTTTTTTGTCATTTTAGGTAAGGAAGTACACTGTGACTACAGAAAAGTTCACTTAAAATTTATGGAGATTTCAGAGTCTGCTCTACAAAGTATTGGACAGTGTACTATTTTTTTTATCAAATTCACAATGGATGTGGCTTATGACATAAAGTAAGTATATCAACGGCCAAGTAGACTTTTTATTTTTATCATTTTTCAAAAAGATCATTACTCTTCAATACACCTATTAAGGATGCCATTTGTCATCCTGGCTTTAAGAAAATCAATAGACAAGTAACACTATTATTAGATGCAACTGGCCATTTCATGTAACAATTCTAACTGAAAAACGAAGGTTTCCACTCTGTTAACGCAGTGATTTCAACTGCTGTCTTTTATATGTGATTAAAATGGTATTAATGATGATCTCTTTGTGCTGGTAGGTGTGGCTGTAAAGTCAATGTGTATTACCTGATCCATGTGACTAAGAAAATGGAAATCAAGTATTAATACTGTTTAAAAGTATATAAAATGGACTAAATATATTCATGTAAACAAGATGAACTCAAATGGAGTTTGTGGAGGAAATAAGATGTTTAACAAAAACAAATGAATTTAACCATTGAGCAGCCAGTGGTTCATTCTATCTGAGGTCAAAGGTAAAACATTAAAATCAGGGTTTTTTTTTTAAATCTCAGCCACTTTTGTTCACAATCTACAGTGTTTTTCATTTCTCCTAACATAGCATCTATTGATGGAAAGTAGTTGAGGTTAATTTGTTGTTACCAAGCCCCACAAAAAACCCAGAAATGGGACCAGCCAAAACAAGAATCAATGTGACTGACTGCAGTGTAGTAACTCTCAAGAAAGAAAACCATACTTATGGGAAGAAAATTCATCACCGAAAACAGGGCAAAAAGGTAGTAAAAATACCTTGAAGCAGCAACTTACCAAGTGCTTTCATTGAGCCCCAACTGTATACACATCAAATTAACTAAAATACTCCCCACCCTCACCCCCCAAGATACAAACTTAACTGTTCTTCATGCTCCTTGGTCAACCATTAGTTATATGCATAACTCTACTTAATTAACACAGGTACCATCACTCCTTATAGTCAGTACAGCCTGGGCCAGTTTACCTGCATCTAATACCTGGGATGCATCAGGTGGTTGCTGGCACCCGTTACTTTCTGTGATTGTGGTACAAGCAAAAGAATCAAAATCCACTGTGAGGTCTTGCACATTTCTTTCATTAGCATTATCAAAGCTGTTTTTACCATGCAACTGCTTCAGGTGTTTCCTCAAAACTGGCTTATGTGCAAAAACCATGTCACAATAGTTACATTTATGAGGCTTATCTCCACTATGAAGGTTAAGGTGATCCTGTAAGGAGCACTTCTGAGAGAAGGTTTTCCCACAGATTTTACATTGAAAAGGTTTGATGCCTGCATGTACTCGCATATGTCGGTGGAGGTTGCCTTTTTGAGTAAAAGTCTTTCCGCAGAGTAAACACATAAAGAGTTTATGCATTTTTAAGTGGTTGGCATAGTTCTCTAGATGACGGAACACCCTGGTACACTTTGGGCACTGGTGATGCCATTGAAGGCCTTTATCTATACCACGATTATTAAGAGCAAACCAATCTTTAGAGGCCATAATGATGTTATCACTACCTGCATAAGAAAGGGCATAATTGTGGAGATGGTTTTGTTCAATTTCACTTACTCTGTTTTCCACAGTTGAATTAATGAAGGAGTGCTGGGGTTCTGAGGAATGTAAAGCAGCTGGTTCAGAAGAAATAAACTGATTTTGATCTTTTTTATTCCTAACTTCAGAAACCTCTCCAATTGATTCTACTTTAACAATCTGAATGTCACTGTCCTCAATGTCCATACTATCCTCAGAGGGCTGAATACAAGGGGAGTCCTGCTCCTGTGAGTTTCTGTCATCTACCTGCTGTTCTTTTGACTCTGAAGAATCACTCTGCTGTTCACATTCCTCTTTGCACTCCAGGGGCTGCTTGGGCTTTATAAACTTCCAAAGGGCCTGTGTGCATCGTTCTACAATGTGGCTCATCTGAAGAAAGCTTGCAGCTGTCAAATAATTTACCAGTTCCATCTCAGGAAATTCCAGAATGCCACTATAACAGGATAGTAGCAATTGTCTCCCCACTTCTGAACTCTGCAATATGGAAATCTTTATTTCTCTGGAATCATTCAGTAAAAACTGGTCTCTTAAGAAGGGTGAGCCTGCAGCAAACACAATTTTATGTCCCTGAACCTCAATATCATCTATGTGAACTGCGACGTCACAAAACTTATTTTCTTCTCTTAACTTGTTCATTTTTTGTAACATTGAATCTCCATAATTTTCAAACTTGAAGCGAAGGAGATCTGATCTTTCAGACATTGTGGCAGACCTAAAGGGTGGAAATGTAGAGACGTTGAGATAGGGGAAAAAAAAGTCAAAGATGTAAGAACCCTAGGCTTAACTTGCAAAAAATAAAATAAAGTGAAATAAAAATTTACCTATTTGCTTTTAAGGAAATGTTCCTGGAAAGAAGATAGTTTTCCAAGACAATTGAAGAATTATCCCTCATCAAACTGTATAAAATGTACTTAAGAATGGTTAAACAAACAGCTAAACACTTCTCTTTTGTCAATACTTAATAATACATGAGAATTATAAATCATTTCTCGATCAAAAGGCATTTTTCCTTTCTTCAGATAAAAATTCAATCAAATTTTAATAACAAACTAGAATGAACCCAAACAAGTTGGAATGAGTTATTTACTGAGTTAGATTTTACTCAGAGTTAAGAACTACAGTTCAAGATTATCATGTTCTCTTCAAATTGCAAAGATTCTTGCTTCTCACAGGAAGAAAAAGAAAAATCTCACTGATTTACCTCCTAAAATATTGCAAACAACTTAACAAGAGGGCAAGGATGTATAAGGACAAAAACATTTTTTAAAAAGTCAAAAATGAATTAAAGAGTTTCTAAGGAAAGTGGTCATTCCAATAACAGAGAAACTGGGGTGGGGTTGGGATGGTGTAGGAGAGGTAGAAGAGAAGGTCCCTAAGTACTGGGTGTTGGAAAAGTCTCAGTGGATTTTAAAGCTTTTAATATCAATTCTCTGTTGTGCAGAAAAAACAGTAAGGTTTGACCAGTTAAGAGCTGGCTTTTAAACTTAAAACTCCACTGAGGTTTTTGACATACCATGTATATAACATATATGTAAATTTAAAAAGATTGTATAAAAGTTTATACAATACCTTGCAAGCTATATAAGTAACAAATACAGTTCAGATATCAAAGGATGTTAAATGATATGGAAGAGAAAATACAGCATTTGTACAAAGAGAACCCTTTACAAAATCTCAATTCTCTTAGGACAGTTGGTGACAACTTACAGAGGGGAAAAAAAAATGAGAAATCATTTGTCATGTACTTTTTAAGTTTTAAATATTTCATTTACTTAACGTGTATTTTGGAAACATTTTAGCACCAATTCTAATTTAGCAACAGAAGTTATAAAGCAACAGTAATCTGAAGTAAACAAAGCTGACACTCGTTTTTCCCTTGTTCCAGACTCCACCGGCTCCTACTATTGTCTAGCCCAGACCAATATTTCCCTCTGTGGAATCATTAGCAAAGCTAATTGCTGCAAATCATTCAAATATTGTAAGTTGAACACTCCTGGGAACTAGAAAGATAGGTCCAATTTCCCTCTGATGATTTTTGATGAAAAATAGGCAAGTGCTATTATTTGGTTTATAGTCATTGGTTTTATGAAAATTATCTTCCTAAAAGCAATATAAATATTGTAAAGACAATCAACTTTGAAAATCCTGAAAAATCTTATCAACACAATGCAACCACAATTTTAGAGGACTGATGATGAAACTGGACTCAAAGTGCAGATGAAGATTTTTTTTTTTAAATATGGTCAAGGAAGAAATTTTCTTTGCTTGACTATACATGTTTGTAATAAAGAATTTTGTTTTTCATTGCTTTCTCAATAGAGGGGGAGAGAGAATGATGTGTGGAGAGAAGGTAGACTCATTTTAAAAAAAAAAACTTAATTTTAAATAAATAAGTAAATAAATCAGTGTATACATTTCCTTAAAAACAAACAAAACAACCAGTGTGAGTTATCTCAAACATTCCCCAAAAGGGGCAAATATGTTGACCATAGTTTTGGTGAGACTAAGTTCGCATTTGTATATTAAATTTTAAGCTTCCCCAGGCCTATTCTAGCAAATAATGACTTCTATATTAAATCTAATTCATTCATTCATTCTACGGGAATTTATTAAATGCCTTTTGTATGCTGATCATTGAGCTAAAAAATGGGAACATAAAGATAAAAATAAAATAGTACCTGACCTTAAAGAGCTTATATGCTATGAGAGGAGAGTGGGCCTTGGACAAGATACACAGACAAATACAAAATAGATACAAAGTAACTTCCAGGGGAAGGGCTCTTACTAATAGATATCAGGATTGTTTCTAGTAGAAGGTGGTACTTGAATTAATCTCTGAAAGAACCTAGGATCTCTAAGGAACAGAGGTGAATTGGTATTGCATTCCAGGCATAAAGACAATCTATGGAAAGGCACAGAGACAGGAGATTCAGTGCTGTGTCTGGAGAATTGCAAGTAGGTCAGACAGGCTATAATATTGAGTGAATGTGGGTAACAGGCAATAAGCCTAGAAAGGTGAACTGCTGCCAGATTGTGAAGGGTTTTACAAGCCAAATAAAAAAGTTCTTAGAGGCAAGGTGGTACCATCACTGCTTCCCGATCTGGGAAGTGAAACTGTCAGACCTGCATTTTAGGAATTTCACACTGGTTTCTCTTAGAGGACAGATTAGAAAAGAGGGAGATTGGAGTCTGTGAGACCAATTGGGAATGTATTGCAAAATTCAGGCAAGAGGTGATACAGGTTTAAACTATGATGGTGGCTAGGTGAGTAGAGGGGAGGAACAAATGCAAGAGCTACTGTAAAGGTAGCAATAACTTCAAATTTGTGAATGTGCATTTATTAAGTTCTTAAAAGTTGACTAGAAGGGATACCACCACCTTCAGCTGACTGGAAGGATGCTGGAATCCTCAAAAGAAATAGGAAAATGAGGAAGAAGGAAAGTTGAAGGGGTATGTATGAAGTATAAAGGGGAGTAATGTCAAATAATGTTTTCTATTTAAGACAAATTCAGTTTGCTGTGACTGTGACACCTACCTGGAGATAACAGACAGTTGATGGTACAGGGCTAGACTTAAAGAGAAAAATTAAGTATAAAAACATAGATCTGGGAATTTTCTGTATAGGTGCTAGTTGATGAGATCACTAAGAGAAGGTATACAGAAGAAGGGCCAGGTCAAAGCCCTGGGATACATAATTACAAAAAGGGATGATGTGCAGTCATCATCAGTCAACAAAGGAGGGTCAGAAGAAACAACTAGATGGTTAGGAAGAGATCCAAGAGAGATCTGTCATTAAGACCCAGGGAGGAAAGCAAGGCCAATAGTGTCAACTGCTACAATAACGTCAAGAGAGATGAGGACTAAGAAAAAGCCCTTAGATCTTATGATTAAGAAATCACTGAGAAATTACATTCAGACTAACATCTCATACCATATATCATAAGTTTCAAATGAAAACATGACAAATATTTAAAAAGTCATAAACAAATTAGAGATGTAAAGGAGATACCTTCCACAAATATGAATGCAAAAAATTTCCTGACTAAACAAATGATAGAGGATTACAGCAAATAAAGGAAAATTTTTGATTACATAAATCTGAAAAGTTTCTGCACAAACAAAATTAAAATTAAAAGGGAAATAATTAACTGGTAAAAAAAATATTTAGAGCAAGTTACTCTGAAGTCCAAGATATATAAAGAACTGATTCAAATATATAGGAACAAGAATTATTCCCCATGAGTCAAAATGTGATATGAAGTAACAAACTTATTAATATAAGAAATCCAAGCTATCAATAGTCGTATGAAAAGCTCCAAACGGATAATAAGAGAAATGGCAAATTAAAACAACTCTGAAACTGGCAAGGATGACAAAAAAGGAAAATAATTGTTTGAAGAGCCATGAGAAGGTAGACACATAAAAAACTGCCTGTGGAGCCATTCTGGAAAACAATTGAGAATTATGCCCCCAAAGTCACTAACTCTCCATTCCTTCTGATCCAGTGATACCACTACTACTAGGCTTATATCCTGAATATATGAAAAAAGGAAACAACTAATGTACACAAATATTTATAGCAGCATTTTTTATTGGGGCAAAGAACTACAAACTGGGGGAGAGGTATCTAGGGGAGCAAGGTGGTGGTGGTGAAGGAAAGGTGCTCATCAATTAGGAATGGCTAAATAAATCACGATATATGAATGTAATGGAATATTAATATGCCCTAAAAATGACTTGAAGAGCAAAGAGGGTTAGAACAGATTCAGTGGGAAATGGGATGAACAATTTAAAAGTAAAGCAATAAGGATGCAAGTCAGATAATATAACATAAATCCAATCAGGACAATTGTGACTTTCTCCAGGAGAATTCAGCAGCACTGTATAGGAGCTGGAAAGGCAGATGGTAGAAGTAGTACAATGTTGGGGTTTAGAAAAGTAGTGACTAGACAAGGGGGTCATTTAAGCATAAACACCTGTAAACTAGTTAACTATAGGAGTCAAGATTTTAAAGGGAAGAACGTGAAGCCATAGAGGGAAAAAATCATGCCTGGAATAATCAACAGAAATACTTGTCTCAATGATTGTTTGTCTGTTGATCAAGTATCGCTTTAGAAAAGTCTCAATGATTGTTTATCTGTTGATCAAGTTTTAGAAAAGTTCAGGCAAAGCTCATTCCTTGCCTGTCAGTCATAATATCTCATGAAGACTATCTTACTAAAGGTTACAATCCATCAGTATGATATAGTGGGAATGACATAAAATTTAAAGTTAGATGACCTGCCTTTAAAATTGGAAAGAAGCTTAAAGATAATCTACTCCAATCTATCCCACTGCCAGTTTTATGTATTGGAAGTTGAATGGGAGGGGAGTGGGTAGGGGTTTGGAAGGAATAGAAAGGAGATGAGGTCAAGGATGTCTAACTGTCTTATTCAAGGTGACACAATCAGAGACCAAGCTGGGATGAGAACCCAAGTCTGACTCCTATTTCAAGACTCTTTTTCTTCAGACCATTTTATTTCCCAGAAGAAAGAGGTGCGTAGAACACAATCACCTCACTGTTAGCTATGAAAAACAGAATGTTAGCCTTCAGTCATACAAAACATATATTCAAGGAAGGACACAAGTCCAGGAAAATAGCTGAAAAAGCTTATATGTTAGACTGACATTATGCACATAAAGACAGGATCCATTTAAAGCCCACCAATTATCCAATTCCCAACATGCTGTAATGATAATATCCAAAGGCCAGAACCTTATAGGATTACCTAACTGGTCAGCTAAAGCAACAGATGGTTTGACAGAAGGTAATAGAATTTTAATAGACACTGTACCAAACTAGTTCCCTAGAAAAGGGAAACATTTTTCTAAGAGAATGGAATTTGTCTATTACAAATGAAAGAAAAGGGTGAAGGGGCGTTGGAAGTGAGGGAATCTAGATCAGTTTCTCTTTCTACAAGACTGACTACAGGACAAAACAGTAACAGAGTGGCTTAAACATCAAAACCGATAAGAAGACAGAAACATAACTCATAAAGGAGCAACTTTGCTGTGCCTCCAACTTACCAATTTTACAGTGACATTAGAACTAAATTTCTTATGTACCTAAAACCAAAATAATTCCCTTAACTGATTTTTCAAAATCTCTCCTCAACCAAATGTCCTTCCCATTACAACAACAAAAAATTTTTTTTAATCCAATATCCAACAATATGTGATTTGGAATCTCGTCCTTCACTTTCTTAAGCAATACAGGTAGATAAGCAAAAAGTCCAGACCAGGGGTGAGGAATCTGTGGCTTTGAGGCCACATGATCATGGCCTTGTGGTCCAGAGCATCCTTTCCTGAAACAATTAGTAAATGCCATGAGAGAAAGGTTGATTTCTTATTATTCCACACAAGGCTGAAGTCTTTAAAAAGAGTGGGCGGTTCAATACTTGTTGACTGATAACAGTATTTTTCCAACAGGGAAACTGGTAGAAAAAGCAACAGATTTGGAGTCAGTGGCCCTGGAGTAATCATCTTGCATTGTTAATAGCCATGTCACTTCATGATTCTCTGCTTCAGTTTCCTCATCTATAAAATAAGGCGTTTGGACTGAAGTCACTTCCAATTCCAAATTCTATTTTAAATATTACAGTTCCCATTAGAGAATGGGAATTGCATAAACACATACTGTGCTTAACAGTTTTCAAAGTACTTTCCCTGTGTAGGATTTTATTTGCTTACTAAACAACTTTGAGATATTAACATCCATTTTGCAGATGAAGAAAATGAATCTCAAAAAAGCTAAGTCACTTGTCCAAGGTCACATGAGTGTTTTTACTGGAACTAGAACCTCCGAATCTTTTGACTCAGTCTCATTTCCACTACATTGTATGGCTTCTTTAAAGCTTGGAATGTCTTATTTTCTTAAATATCATTATTTAGAAGTACCCTCAACTTCAGGTGATTCTATCTTTCTAAAATTACATTATTTTTATATTTATATTGCCAACAATATTGAAAATCCTCATTTACAAAAAAATTAAGAATTATTTTAAAATAGCCAATGAGCTTCCTAGAGAAGCATTTACTTTCTTTGATTTGGTCCATATCGTCTTCCTAAGTCAAGCTCCAGTCTTTTCGGGACTTCTTCCTTTCTCCTTCAATCCTCACATCTCAGTATACAATTTGAAACATTATACCACTTCATTGTACATGAGAAAACTGAGACCCTGGGTGTTAATATTAAGTGTGTTGCTCAGTTAGTGACAGGAGCTGACAGTCATTCAAATCCCACTCCTCTGACTCCAAATCCAACATACTCTTTATGTTCTAGCTCTAACATTCTATTCCCCTCTGCTGGAAGCCTCCACTGCTACAGAATCATTTGTATATTAAGAGTTCCTCTTCTGCCTAACCATAACATGACTCATCCATATGACAACACACCCACTCAGAAACTTTATGAAAACTTCTAAATATTCAATCTGAAAGTAAGAAATGGAAAATAAGTGGGCATTTGAAAGGCAATTTATTTGACTTCTTGTAACCATTGCTAAGTGACAATGTATAAATAAATATATCATTTCCCCAATGTAATAACTAAGGTCTATTCTCCACTCTCAAAACTTTGGATGCTTACTGTATTTCAAGTCATTGTTATGATGAGTGTGATGGACATTCAAGTATCATCTACCGCCTTACAAAAACCTCAGCCAATTATAAACTCAGCAAAAGGGAATCAAGAATATTAATACTTAAGATTTGACTTTTATAACTGCAGAAAAAAAGGGTTTTTACACATCCCAGGATGAAAATGTCACCCGACCCCAGCCGTCACTGCCGCCGCTAGCCCGCAAATGCTCTTTAAACCCCAGAGTCTAAGAAGCCGAACAAGTTTCGAACTTCCAGGGGCCCACGCCTCCCCTCGGCTTGTAACCTCTCCCACTGGTTTCTAAGAGACAATCCAGACTGGCTCTGCTACTTGCCACCTTCGTCACCTGCTAAAACTGAGGGCTGTGGCTTGATTTGCTCCCAGAAATGGAATGGGGAGGGCGGAGGGAGGGCGGGGGAGAGGGGGCGGTACCTCGCCGGAACTTGGGACCGGAGTATGGAGGGGCTGTAAAAAGTCTCCCGGCAGCTGCTGCAGGGAGAGGAAGATCCGGCGGGCCGGAGCCCCTCCAACAGCTACCGGCCAGCGAAACCTCTTCCCACTGCTCCTCACCCGCCGACTCCGGGAAGCGCTACGCTGCCTTCCTCCCAGAGTTAAATAGAAAGTGCCTGGACCAGGAAGGGAGCGGGATGTGAGGCCGCGCGGAAAGGCGGCAGCCCCAGGGTCCAGCCCTTGCGGCCACCAGGATCCGCTCCGTCCTGGGCCCTCTGCCCGGTCCCCAGCTCCTGCCTGGAAGCCCACCTAGGGACCTGCAAGGGAGAGAGCGGCTGAGGTGGCCAAATAGGGACCCCCTAGGCCCCGCCCCTGCCAGGCCTCCCTCCACATCCACGCCCCCCTCGCCCAGCCCCGCACTTACCAACTTAGAGTACCCGAGGCTAGGATCCCGCACAGCCTGGAGCTCCGGCCCCTCGGGGGCTCGGGGGGGAAAGGGAGGGGGAGGGGACTGCGGCCAAAGGGGGGAGGGGATACAGACCGGAAGCGGAAAGGGAGCCTTGGAACTCCCGAGAATGCTTCCAGGTTTTAGGGACGGGTTCCTTCGTATCTCCAACCAATCAGGATTTCGGGAGAGGTGAGCAGCCCCGAAGTGACATTTGTGCTAGCTGGGACCGAGCAGGAGTGGGGTGGCGATGCGTAGCTATTGTTTTGCCCCTGCTGATGGGGGTGTCCTCCACCCCAGGGCCTGGGGAAAGCAAGGCACTCTCCTCCCAGAAAGTGCTCCCTCTCTTTCTCCCCAGGTGGGCGTGAAGTCATTTCTCCCTTCTCCACTTCCAGTCTTCCTCTTCGCAGTTCCTCTTTCCTCTCCTCCATCCCATTTCCATTGTAAGCTTTCTTTTCTCCAGTTTTCTTCTGTGCCTCAGACAAGGTACCGTGAGCACTCCAACAACTAGATGGGCATCAGGAAGATATATTCTGGGTCCTGACTGTTCTTTTTGCTTCGTAAAAGGTGTGTTGAGTAGGGCTGTACTTGTCATAGCGAATCACCCCCGCACTCAAGCATGGTGCCGCCGACCTACCCTGAACCCCGCCCCCTTTTACCCGCCTGTCCTCTCCACTTTTCCAAATCCTTTCCAGGTCCACTGCCTATGGTGTGTAAAATCACAGAGTGCCCCGCCCCTCAGCACTCGTTACTTCCTCAGATTTCCTTTAAAATTTCCCGATCGTTTGACATTTAGCAGCCTAGAGTGTTGGAAATAGTGGTGGATTTCTAGTCAAAAGATTCCAGTCTTGCATTGTTACCACTCTCGGGGCCAGGAGTCATTTCCTCACCAGTAAAACGAAAGGTCTGGCTTTGACAAATATTCCTAAGCGTTCTTTCCTGCTTTAAATACTAGGATTCTTTGATGAGTGTTCTATTTGTTTGGCTATCTTTTGCCAACTAGAACGTAAGCTCTTTGAGGGAATGCTATCAAGTTTTTAAATACTTGAATTAAATATCCTGTTTTTCAAGGGCAGGGAGGGATCTTGTCTTTTACGTCCCTGCATCCCCACTTGCCTACACATAAAGGTGCTCTACAAATGTTTGTTAATAATGATCCCTGTCTTATCAGAACTTCATTTCCGATCCACTTTGTTTTGCATTCTCCAAGTAAACCACTTAAGCTAAGAAACTTAGCTATGTATCTCTTAATTATTTAGTTTAACGATCCAAATTATAGGGACACAAATTTTTTTCCAGAGAAAAGAAATGAGGGGTCTAAATGCAGATCAAAGCATACTATTTTCCCTCTTTGTGTGTTTCTTCTTTCTCGTGGTTTTTCCCTTTGGTTCTAATTCTTCTTTACAAGGTGACTAATGTGGAAATGTTTGAAAGATAAATAAGCTGCAGAGACACAAAAACAAAATAGAAACAATCCCTACTATAAGAGAGCTGACAATTTACTCATACTCTGTTACAAGATTATTAGCTCCTAAGGAGGCAGGATACAGTATCCAGTCCAAGTGTCCTAGTATAACAAATTATTTCTAGGAAAAGGCAATGTGGAATAGTGAAAATACTTCCCATTTCTATAGTGCCTATTTAGGTACAAGTATTATTACCCCCATTTGACATGAGGAAAAGGGATTTCCTTGAGTTAAAGTAAACTCTTTCTTAACCTAGCTACAAACAGCCTATCTTTCCAGACTAAAACATAACTCCCCTTCACAAACTTTGATCCAGCCAAACTGGAACACCCACACAAAGCATGGCTTCTCCAGCCTCTTGCGTTAATAAATCCTTCTTGTTGACTGACTCTCTGACCGGATGTCCCTCCTGCCTCCCTCCTCGCTTCCACCTTTTGAGACATTGTATGTTTTTTCAAAGTTCAGTTCAGGTGACAGTGCCTAAGTACATGAGACCTCCTCCGATCTTGATCCCAACACTTGCTAGTGAGACCCACCCCAGGCCATTACCTTGTATTCACTTATTTTGTATACATTTTTTGCGTGTTTACTTACATGTATGATGTTCTTTCCCCTATAAAATGTAAACTCCCTGAGGGAAGGAGTGTTTTGCCTTTCCATCTTCTGTACCTGGCACACAGGTGATTATGATGATGCAGCTAAGTGTTAAGAACTGGAACCTGTGCCATCTGTAATAAGTTCTTTTCATTCCCTCTACAACACCGTGACTGCAAAGACCTGGGTTCTAATGCAGATCTATTTCCTATCTGTGCGAGCCTGGAGAAGTAACAGAATTACCCTCTCTGGGCTCTAGTTTCCAATTCTGTAAAGTAAGAAGATTGGTTTCCCAGAGCTCTAGGGTGCCTTGCCGTTATAAATCGCACCTCCTTAGTTCCCGGTTTCCCTTTTAGGTCCCGCCCCAGAATCCCCCAGCTTTGCTTCCTGTATCAGTTTCAGCCCCAGGTGCTGGTAGGAATGTGCGCAAGCCCAGCGGCTCCGACAGTTGGGGAAACTGGAAGGAATCCGGTGTGGGGAGACCCAGGACTGCGTGCTGCATCTCCTAACCAATAGGAACCGTCAGCCCAAGTGTGTGGCCAATGGGACAACGCAGAAGGCGGAACGGAGGACGGAAGGAGTGCAGTTCACGTGACGCGGGAGGGGCGAGGGGCGGGGCAGGGAGGCCCTGGCTGAGGAGCCTCGGGGACAGGACGGCTGCTGCTGAAGAGGAGACGGCGGGTCGGGTCGGGTAGGGCCCCGTTCCCCGCTTCTTACCCACCCACCCACCTACCATCCTCCGCGGACTGGGAGGTAGCTCCATTCACTGTGATCCCCTGGAGCCCTATGAGGGAGGGGAGCCTGGTAGTCCACTGTGCTTCTCCCTCTTGCGGAGGCTGGGGCCCATGAGTCGCTGTCTGCTTTTAATCCCACCTCCCTAGCCTGGCCCGGGGCCCGACTCGGGGCCCTATAAATTGCAGAGTTAGGGGAGCGGGGTGGGGGAATCGGGGAGAAGCATTGATGGAGATGGGCGCATGCGCAGGAAGGAGCCCCTGACCAAACCGGTTACCCCTGTCTGGGTGGGGGTGTCTGCTTGTCTTATTTACCTCTTTTCTTGGAAGGGAGACGACCCTCCTTGTTGTCCTGACCCTGTTGGCCTTGTCTCGAGACGTTGAACGTAGAGCGTTTAGGCGGAAAGATAACTCAATTCCAGAATTACAAATTGTTATATTTGAGAGGGGCTTCAGATATTTATCTAACTCAGCCTCAGTTTGCTCATTTGTAGATTTAGAGGGGCTTTGGTAACCAAAAGCCTCTGCAACTCTGACATGTGCTCCAAGGTCCCTTTTTATGTTACACGCAGGCCAATTGAGGCTCATTATTCAGGGTTTACACAGCTTGGTGGTGACAGAATTACAGCTGGAAGTAGTCTCCTGAATTTCTTGTGCTTCCCATGGCACCAAGCTTCTTTTCACTGTCCTTCGAGCAGTTAGTAGCTCCTTCTGTTTCTGCGGATGTTCTCAGGCCTCTTTTAAAAAACATAACAAACCAAACTTACAGCTTCCTATCAAGCTATTTCATTTTGTAGATAGGGAAGAGATCTAAGAGGGACTTGCTCAGGATCTCATAGCTAATGAATGCTAGAGCTGCATCTCCTCATTTAAGTCTTGTTCTACCATACCATCTTGTGGTAGTCCCACCTCTTCTCCCATTAAGTAATGTTTGTCCCCCAATATGTCTTAGTCCTTCCTTGTGTAGTATGTTACACATCTCCCCAGTCAGTCTGGGCTATAAGACTGCCTTTTTGAAAGATGATCTGAGCGTTGGACAGCCATTCTCCTCCTGATTGTGAGCTCTTCTCTACCTGGTTCTATCTTTGGGCTGATGGGTTTTTAGCTCGACCCTATAACTCACCTCTTTTGAGCACTCTAAACTTCAACAAACATTTACTAAGCACCAGCTATGTGGACAGTATTGACCTTATATTGCTTCCGTCCTCACAGAATTTATGGATTAGTATAATGATAAGACTACATATGGAATTATATTATCTGGTATCATTTGGTATTACAAGTGCGTAAGGGAAGTAAAAACAATGCCATACTAAATATGAAGGGAAAAAAGCAATTGCCAAGTGTAGAGGGAAATCAGGGAAGGCTTCATGAAGTGGGAGAAGAGAGCTTTTGAACTGGACTTCAAAGGAAAGAGAATAGTGTAGAACCACTTATATATGAGATAGGGAATCCAATTTGATCATTTAATTTATCCCTCATAGTTGTCATCAGTCAGTGCTAATTAAATAGTCACAAAGTTCATAGAGTGATAGGATTTAAAAATTGGAAATGGCACTGTAAATCATCTAGTTGGATTCTTTTGTTTTATAGGTGATACTGAAATCTACAGAGGGTACCTAACTTGATCCTAGTTTGTTTAGGTAATGGCAGAACCAAGATTTGAACCTTAGTCTTTTAACTCCAAATCCTGTACTCTTGTTGATAAAAATGAACCATGTTTTGCTTTGGCAGAAAGGAGGAAGGCTGGTTGGGATCTATGATTTCATTGGTGTAGGAACCTCCCTCTTCCAAGACTAATCTGTGCTTGCTCGTTTACTTACAGCCTTAGAAAGGTGGCTAGGGCACTGAGAGGTTAAAGTGACTTGCCCAGGGTCATTCACATGGTCGGTGCTTTTCAGAGGCAGAACTTGAACCCTGAGCCTCCTGACTCCTTCACTACTCTCTCAATGTCTATCAAGCATAGCCATGAAAATGGTGTGACCCCAGCTCTTCAGGATTTATCACCAGGAGCCTAGAGAGTGCCCTTGTGCCTGTTCTATCTGTCATGCTGTTTTTAACATCATCTATCTCTGCTTTTGCTTTGCTTATGGCTTCATTCATAAACTACATTGTTTATCTTAGAAAGCTAATGTCCTAGAAGGACTTGTTAAGCTAACATATTACTAGTGCCTAGTCACTTTAACATTATACTCTAACTTGAACTTCTAGACTTACTTAGGGTCTTGTTTGCTTATTTTAAGGAAAAAATGATTATAAGAAATAAATTTCTTTTGAAATTTTTATTAAAGCCAATACCTGACTTCTCAGCCATCTGTAGTGTCCCTCCCAGCTGCTTTATTTTATACAAGCTAGTGGTTAGGCACTGTTCAGTAGAAGTTGAAATGAATTGCATTTGTCACCTTAAATCGTGTAGTTGAATAGCTAAAAAAAAACTATTTCCAACAGTATCAGACTACCCAAGGAATAAGTCATTCATTTGTGACCTATAATAATCTGTTGTCTGAATTCTATGTAAATACAGGATGTATGAATATACACATTGAAATCCTTTCACATCAGTGTTTGCCTTTAAATTTTGAATAGGAAAAAAGTACTTGGGACAAGTACAGTTTTTTATGTTTTAAAGTTAAAAAACTTGGCAGTTTTACATATGCAATGACTTTGAAAATTCTCTAGGACTCTGTACTTAAAATATATATATATATATATATATATATATATGTTGAATATATTGTCATTCTAGTTTCTAAGATGTATGTAACACCCTAATGATTTATAATTGATTTTATAGTATATTGTGTTCTTTAAAACTTTCCTAATTTTTAATTTTCTGACTCAGCACGTTGAATTTTCTAAAATGTCTCAAAAATTAATTTATTCATTCCATATTTAAGATATTATGTGGCCTGTGAATACTCTTATGGGTAAAAGTGTTAAAAGTCATCTATAAAATAATGGGTTTGGATAAGTGATTTCTGTGGTCAATTTCAGCTCTAAGCTTTATGGTCATTGTTATAATGCTGATGTGATGATACAAAGTTAGCATGTTTTATGTACTTTGCTATCAACAGGCATTTATTAAGGGCCTACCAAAGATTTAACTACAGTACAGGTATTGCCCTCAAGGAGCTTAACTCCTTGAGTTAATGACAGTTATACAAATAATTATAAGTCAAAGAAAATGAGGAAGTGCAAAGGAGAGGTAAGCAGAGGCTATGTGAAATGTGAGGAGGTGAAATCTCATTTGGGCCTTTTAAGGAAAAAGGAGGGTTAAGTCTAAATAGACAAATGTCTGGATAGAGTTGAAGTATGGGATATGTCTTGAGATGTTACAGAGAGGGGGAAGGAGAGGATGTAACTTTGGTAGGAATAGAAGATACATGAATAGTACTAGTTTTAATTAAAGGTGGAAAGGTAGACTTCAGTCAAACTGGTGAAAGCATTGAGTTCTAGTGTTTCTACTTGGTTTGATAGACAATAAAGCCCCTGAATGTTTTTGATTTGAGATGTATGTAGAAGATATGATTACACAGTCTAGACAAAACTTATTGCATGGTTCCTTATGATAATGCTTACTACCTCATCAAAAAATGATATCCACTGCAGAGAAAATTCCCACTTACAGTGCCACCTTTCCCTGGTCATTTTATCAGTAGCGGAAATAGACTTGGACAAGAAAACCTATATTTTGGTTTTGCATCAGACTCACTGACATTCACGTAACCTTTTGAGCCTCAGTTTACCACTATAAAATGAGGAAATTGGACAAGACGATTGATGTGTCCTTCAGAGCTCCAATGACATACACTATGTAAATTTGTTTAGATGATTACATGTTCTTAAACTTTTTGTGTGATGGAATCCTTGGTGAAACCTCTGGATACTTCAAAATAATGTTTTCAAATACATAAAATACATAGGATTACAAAAACAATTATATTGAAGTTCAAAGATTGAAATATTAAAAAGCAAATTCATTGACTTCATGTAAAAAGAACCCCAGTCTCAGATCTGTGGTAGCAGGTACATGTTGGTTCTCACCTGTAATCCTTACTGCCAGGAAAGCTGAAGCTGATGGATCACTTGAGCTCTGAACTGTAGTGGGCTAAGCTAACTGGGTATCTGTTCTAAGTCCAGCACCAATATGTTAAGCCTCTGGCAGTGGGAGGGACATCAGGCTTCCTAAGGAGGCCAAACCTATTCTAATGAGAAACGAGTAGACCAGAATTCCTGTGCTGATCAGTTTGTAGGATCAGGCCCATGTTGGGGCATTGCCCTTACAACCTAGATGGAATAGAGAAACACAATCTCAAAATGAAATCTATGCTAAGTAAAGTTGACCTTTTAAATCAATGTCTTTATATATTAAATATATTTGATTAGATAGCTTTTTCTGCTGTCAAGCTTCCAAAGTATTTGGAATCTAAGAATAAGTTTTATTTAAATACTTAATAGAAGTGTTGATAAATGCCATATTAATTTAGGATTATAGGGAAATTTATGGAATCGAATTTTGTTTCTTTGTGATTAACTATACATTTGTCTTTTAATATTCTACAATTAGGTCTTGAGAAAATATAAATATGAGGAACTGATACTTGTTAATGTTCCTGAAGGAAACACAAACTTATAGAGCCATAGATGCATGGAATTTTTGAGCTGAAGGGAACTTGAGAGATTAGGCCAAGATGAAGTAACTTGTCCAGGATCTCTTAGCTAGTTAGTAGCAGAACCAAGACTAGAAACCATTTTTCCTAATTCCCAGTCCAGTGGACTTTCCTTCATGCCCATTTGTGCAAGTAATGTTTATTGTTTATTTTTTCTCTCTAGAAAAAAGCTGATATTATTGGATGAATATTTAAATTGGAAATTTTACCACTGTGTGACCTTAGCAGGCATCTTTCTCTGAATGATATTAGAAGACTGATGATACAACCAAATATGGCAGAGTTCATGTCATGAATACACTAAATGATAGGTTTGGACCTTCAGAATCCAGTAAGATTACATTTGAAGTAGTCATCAGTTTACAGTATTGTTATTTAAATAAGCTTTCCAGAGGTTTGCTCTAGTTTCAAAAAAGAATTTTTTGAAGACTGACTTTTCCAAGAAATGATTTTTCTCTTTAGCTCAATGAATGTGTAAGCTTTATGCAACTTGTCCCAAAAATCTTAGTGCAATTTTAAGCATAGCAGAGAACTGCACTGAGACTTTTGGGACAATCCATGTACATCCTGTCTTCATTTAGTTCTGTGCTTGACGTTGAGAAGATTTAAAGGATCGTGTGTCATTTTCTTATTGATCCTATTTATAAGCAATTGATTTTGCACTGTAGCTGCTTTTGTCTTTTAACTACTTAAGTCATAGTTCTTTGTCTCTAAACTTAGTTCAGAGTTCAGCTGATCTGAAATGGGTTAAGTTTAAAAAGCCAGTTCTCCTACTTCAAAGAATTTAACTGACCTTGGAGAGTACGTGAAAAAGTAAGAGAGTTTGGACTTGATATTTTTACCACCAAGCTGTTCTTCAAGGATATCTGGTTTGCTATCCAAAAGTCTGGGCTACTGTCTTGCACCTGCACTCATACAATGAGTACTTCTTAGTTTCGTAAAAGAAGAAGGGGAGAGCTATCATTACTACCCCCTTTTCCAGACTGCCATCCAGTTGTGTTGTTCTCTCTACCTCAGTTAGGTAACCAGTCATGCTGCCATTAGTTCCATGATGTCGTCATCGACCCTATTCTGTTCTTTGCTCTGTATTCCCAAAACATATAAAAGGGGAACTGTCCTTTTGCTCAGGGTCTTTGGCATTAATGGAGTCAAGCCATTGATCCATTTATTGACAGGTAGCATGTTCCTGCTAATAAAAGTTATCTTGCTCAGAGATCTGCCTCAGTTTACCTTTTTGTTAAAATTTAATTGCAGCAACATTGAACTGCATGTAGTACCTTGGGTGACAGCTTTGAGAATCACTTCTTCAGACTTAGGACCAAAGGATTTGGAGCTGGAATGAATCTTAGAGATTATCTAGTTATACCTACTCTTTTTTACACATAAGGAAATTGAGGCCCAGAGAAGTTAAGTAATTTGTTTTACGTCACAAGGTAAATAGTAGTCGCATTAGAAGTCAGGCTAAGTCTTCTCCAAATTCAATGCTTTTTCCACTTCACCATTATTTTATATACATATATATATGTATACATATATACACACATACATATGTGATATGCATTTTCCCTTTAATAATTCTGTTAGATTTCTGGGTTCTAGTCTCCAGGGATTAATGATCTATGACATTCATATACTGTTCTAGTAAGGTTACATTTGCCTGCAATTTCCAGTGGTTTTTAACTATGACAAATCTTTTTGTATACTAAGGCAGAGCTCATGCCTTAAACTCTGTTGCCAAATTGAAGATTTTGTGGAAATATAATCATTAGTAACCTTTAAAGATTAAATTTGTATGACCCCTTTTCAACTTGACAGGCATTTGGTACCTAATATATATATAAGGTACTTTGCTTGGTAGGGAAGTACAAAGATAAAAAGAAAAAGAGTCCCTGCTCTCAGGGAGCTTACATTCTTCTGTGAATACATTTGCACATAAAACTAAATATATGACCATTTGAGGATAAAGTTAATAGCTCAGGGCATTGAAGAAGGGTATCTCTAAGAGGTAGCACTTGGATTGAGCTAAGAATTCTAAGAGGAAGGTGAGAAGTAAATTCCAGCCCATGAGCAGATAGGAGGTGTAATGCAGAACTCTGGTAACAGTAAGTAGGCCAGTTTAGCCAGAAACTTGGACCATGTGAAGGAGAGTAGTGTGAAATTATGCTTGAAAAGGTAGGCTGGAGCCAGATTGTAAATGTCTTAAGTGCTGAATTGAGGATTTTATTTTTTATCCTAGAGACAACAGAGATTTTCTAAAGACTCTTGGCAAGGGAGTAACTTAGACTGGTGCTATTGAAAGATTGTTTTGATTATTATATGTAGAATTAAAGAGGAGAGAAATGATTGGAAGGGAGACCAGTTAGGAGGCTGTTAAAGTCACAAGTGCCTGAATTAGGGTTGTACTTGTATGAGTGGAGAAAAGGGAGAAGAAAGGAGGGAGAGGTGAGTTTAGACAGGAAATAATAGGTACTGTTTTGAACATATGGGATATGAGATGCCTGCAAGACATCCAAGTGGAGATATCCAGTTGGTGATTTTGGAATAAAATTCAGATCAGGACTGGATGTATAGATTCTGTAGTCATCTGTCTCTAATAACTAAATTTATGACAACTTACCAAGAATTAGGGTGTAGCAAGAAAAGGGTAGAAGCCCAGGGCAGAGAATTGAGGAATGATGGTCTAGCAGAGCAGACAAGACAGGGTCAGACGAGTTGGAAGAGAACTGTGGAGAAGGAGATGGTTGTCACTGTCCCAATCTGTAGAAGTCGAGAACTATGGAAATCAAGAAAAGGCCATCAGATATAAGGTTTTAAAAATCATTGGTAACTGGGAGAAAAGAGGTAGGGTCAGAAGCCAGATTGCAAGGCAGTTGAGAAGTGAGTGGGAGTTGAGGAAGTAGAGGTTAAAGGTAGAGGGCTTGTTCAGGAAGTCAGTTATTGATCAAAGAATATGAACAGGCAGTTTTCAGATGAAATCAAAGCTATCTGTAATCTTATAAAATGTTCTAAATCACTTGATTAGAGAAATGCAAATTAAAACAACTGAAGTATCACCTCACACCTTCAGATTGACTAATATGATAGAAAAGGAAAATGACAAGTGTTGGGGGGGATGTGGGAAAATTGGGAAACTAGAGCACTATTGCTGTGATTACGAACTGATCCAACCATTCTGAAGAGCAGTTTGGAGCTATGACCCAGCAATACCAGTACTGAGTCTGAATCTCAAAGAATTTTTTTTAAAGGGTGGCAGCAGGGGATGGAGGGGAAAACTTATGCATACAAAAATAAAGAATTGGGTGTTGAGGGGATGCCCTTCAGTTGTGGAATGGCTAAACAAGTTTTGGTTTATGATTGTAACTGAACACTATTGTGTTATGTGAAATGGTGACTAGGATGGTTTCAGAAAAACCTGGAAGAATTTATATGAACTGATGCAAAGTAAAATGAGCAGAACCAAGAGAACATTGTACATACTAACAGTAACGTTGTAAGGTGATTAACTGAATGACTTAGCAGTTGTCACCAATAAAATCCAAGAATGTATTATAATGATCCAGGACAGTTTCAAAGGATTTATGATGGACGATGCTATCCACCTCCAGAGAAAGAACTGATAGAGTCCGAGTGCAGATTAAAGATGTTCTTGTTCCATGTTTTCTTTCACAACATGACTAATGTGGAAATCTGTTTTGCATGGCCACACATGTATAATCAGTATCAAATTGCTTGCCTTCTCAAGGAGCGGGGAGGGGTGGTAGGGTGGGAGAAAATTTGAAACTCAAAATTTTTTTAAAATGTTAAAAATTGTTTTTATATGTAATTGGAAAAGCATAATTTCTTTTTTTTTTTTTTGAAAAAAAGAATTCAGCTACGAGCTGGACATGGTAACAGGTTCTAGGAAAGGTGGAGTAGGTAAGGAAAGATTGAAGTTCGAGGTGGAGGTGAGAAAGAACGAGAGTGAGAGAGAACAAGCACTCAGAGAATGGAAACTGTGGAATCATGGACAAGTAGAGGAATTAGCTTTGACAGTCCTTCACAGAGGATGGTTTGCTAGTCATGGAAGCTGGAGCAGAGAAGGAATAGTGGAGTAGTCGAGATAATTCAGTGTTAGAGATTGATAGAACATAAGTGGCCATTTCCATGATTTATACCTTCTTCCAGGTTCTGACAAAACTCTAAGAACTGGTGGTTATAATTATTTTCTATCCTTTTATAATAGTGATCCTAGATCTGTACTGATATGCAGAACTTCTTTGCTTTGAGAATGTTTTAAAATGCAGCCAGGATTGTAAGAGGCAAATAGAGCAAATTAAATTATATTGGGCAGATGAAGAAACCATGTTAACACTTCTGTCCAGCAGAGGTGAATGAACTCTTTTGCCTAGATTCAGTCTTGTCATACTGATTCTGATTGAATGAAATAGTATCACAAGTCAACTTTCTGTTAACTTCTGTTCATGACTTAATAGCCTTTTCAGGATAAGAAAGAGGAATTGTGGTAATGCATTTTCCTATTACTTTTCTTGCAAGGTACTAGGGCAGTAGGGTACAAGAAAAATAGAAGACCTGGATTTGAGGGTCACCACTGACACTTGTTAGCTATATTCCCCCGAACCTCAGTTTCCTTATCTAAAGTTGGGTACTTATGCTACTTACTTCATAGGGTTGTTGCAAGGAAATTGCTTTTTAAGTCTTAAAGAGAAATGTGGACTGTTCTTGTTTATTGTATCTAACAAATGACCTTTTCAAAAGCCAGAAAAACCTCCTTTTCTTTTATTTGAATTACTTCTTAATTAAATCTTACCCCCTCTGAACAATTTTTTCATAATAGGTTAGAAACAAAAATCATTGGATTTGGAGTCAGAAGACCTGTTTTCTGATCCTAGTTCTGCTGTAGTCTCTTTGACCTTTAGCAAATCGCTTAATTTCTCATCTGTAAAATAAAGAGCTCTTAAAGCATGTCACTCCCCATCCCCATTCAGTAAACTCCAGTGGCTCCCTATTCTAGGATCTAATATAAAATCATTTATTTGGTTTTTAAAAGCCTTCATGACCTGTTTTATTTCAGTTGCCTTACTCCTCTCCACGTACTACTCTCCAATCCAGTGACACTGACCTTCTTGCTATTCTCAAATGTAACACTCCATCTCTCATCTCTGTTTTCACAGGGTATCCCTTGTGACTGGATTTTTCTCCCTATTCATCTCTGCCTTCTGGCTTTCAAGTCTCAGTTAAAATCCTACCTTCTTCAAAAAGCCTTTCGAAGTCCCACTTAATTGTAGTACCTTCTCTCTGAGATTATCTCCGATTTATCTTGTATAAATCTTATTTGAACATAGTTGTTTACATGTTATATCCCCCTTTAGACCGAGTTCCTTGAGAGCAGGCACTATTTTTGTCTTTCTAGTGCCTACCACATAGTAAGTACTTAATAAATGCTTGTTTACTTGATTGGATAAAATGACACATCTTTAAACTCTAAAATCCTATGGTTCTATAAAAAAAATGTGTATGCCTAAATAAAAGAATCCTTACTTCCCAAGGGTCAGAACATTGCTTTTAGTATTCAACCCCATAGTGTCTAGTATAAGAATCAACTTGTGGCAGGAATACTGGGTTTTGTATTAGAGGACCTTGGTTCAAACACCTGTATGACCGAGGACAAACCACTTCAGTTTTTGGGTTTAAATTCCTTATCTGGGAAATGAGAATTGGACTAGGTGACCTGACTAGCCTTTCAGCAATGAATTTCTGCTCCTTCAAGTGATCACTTAATGTTGCTTGACTACCTGCTGGTCCACCCTCACTTTAAATGTTATTCCATTCCTGTCTAGAGCAATTCCTTACTCCCACTCATATCACTATATTTCAGAAAACACATGCCTTCTGCCAACTGTTGTTGGTTATTCCTCACTCAGCATCCTGAAAATCAAACAGAGGTCATAGTTAAGCTAGATAATATTTATTATTATTACGTTTCTCTTAAGTATTGGCCACAGGTTAATTTGTTTTAAAAGAGAAATTAATTATGCAGTGTCTCAGAGCTGAACATATAGGACCAAAGCATGAACCATGACAGATTATTTAAGGAGAAGAAAACTCATGTAAGTTGGAAAGAAAAGCCATCTTGAGTATTTTTTGTAAAAGGAGAGGCATCCAAAGGTCATTGTAAAGTGAGAAGACTGGAGTCCAAATCCCAGTTCTGCCACTTACTTTCTCTGTTACTACAGCGTCACTTTCACCTCTCTAGATTTGTTTCCTCCTTTGCCAAAGGAAACAGTTTCTATCTCTAAATAAAATCTTTAAAGCAGCTCCATATTGCTCTGATAGAACCACAATTCTTTTCAAACTGGTTGGCTATTTTATTACATTTTGGAATGGTAATGTATTTAAATAGTTTATTCAAAACTAATAGGGCAGCTAGGTGGTGCAATGGATAGAGCACCACTGCAGGAGTTAGGGGAATCTGAGTTCAAATCTCACCTCAGACACTTGACACTCACTAATTGTGTGACCTTGAGCAAGTCACTTAACCCCAAATGCCTCATCCTGGGTCATCTCCAGTCATCCTGATGAATATCTGGTCACTGGATTCAGATGGCTCTGGAGGAGAAGTGAGGCTGGTGACCTGCACAGCCCTCTCTCACTCAAAAAACAAAGTCAAGTGAAAGTCATGTCATTATTTCTCTGATAGCATGGTCTTCTTCAACGAAGGACAAACACACACACATCCAAAACTAATAAAAAGATTATCACATACTTATAAGAGAAGAGTGTAGTTATATGACCCTATTGAACCAACTTTCCCTCTGTTTTCAAAGGTAGAGTTCCGTTGCAGGGGCATACTATATACTTTTGTGAGGTAACTGATAGTTTAGGCAGTAGGTAAAAAGAATGTCTAGAAATTAGGAGACCTGGATTTTAGTCCCAGTTTCTTTATTTATTAGTTGTATGACTCTGGAAAAATCACTTCACCTCTCTGAGCCCTTGGTTCATCCTCCACAAAATGAGGGTGATGTTGTACTACCTACTCCCACAGGGTTATTCTGAAAAAATGCATTGTAAACTTTTAAATATTATGGAAATGTGAAGGGGGAGCCTTGTTGTAGGAAGGAGAGAATAAGCATCTATTTAGGGCCTGGTAACAAATATTATCTCATTTGATTCTTACAACAACCTTGAGGAGTAGGAGCTATTATTGTCTCCATTTTACAGTTAAGGAAGTTAAGGCAAACAGGTTTGATGATTTGCCCAATGTCACACAGCTAAGTGTTTGAGGCCACATCTGAACTTAGGCCTTCCAGGCCCCAGCCCCATCACTCTCTCCACTATGCTGTCAGCTGCCTCTGAACTATTAACAATCGTAATCATTATCCAGTTTAATGACTGGTATTTCTTTAGGATTTTAAAAATTATGACATTTTATAGACGTGAATTTACAAAGGAAATAATGCAGAGGGGTGCCCTCATTTCATAGAGGAGGAAACTGAGACTAGTAAGAAGTGTAGTAATTTGCCCCCAAGGTCACACATCTAGTAGCATAAATAGTTTCAACTCATGCTTTTTCCACTCACCACACTAATTAGTCCATGAAATAGCTAAATTGCTAAATTTTCCACTGTAACCCTCCTCAAGAATATAAGCACACCAGTTGTTTTTTAACTGAATTATTTTATTTGTTTTCAGTGTTTGATAGTCACTTCCATGTAAGATTTTTTTCCCTCCTTACCTCTCCTTGTCTCCTCCCTCCCCACTCCCTCCCTGAGGTGGCATACAATCTTATATACGTTTTACATGTACATTCCTATTAAATGCATGTTGCCTAGAAGAATTAAGATGAATAGGAGAAACCATAAAGCAAAACAAAATATAATGCAAAAAAAAATGGTCTGTTTCTATCTGTGATCCAGTTCTATAGTTCTTTCTTTGGATGTGGAAGGCATTTTGCCTCGAGTTCATATGAAATTTTTTGAGTCCATGCATTTCAATGAAGTACTAAGTCTTCCAGAAAAATTCCTCACCCACTGTGGTTGTTGCTGTGTACAAAGTTCTCCTGGTTCTACTCCTTTCACTCAGCATCAGTTCATATAAGTTGTTCCAGGTTTTTCTGAAGTCTTCTTGTTCATCATTTCTTATAGCACAATAGTATTCCATTACATTCATATACCACAACTTGTTCAGCCATTCCCCAACTGATGGGCATCTCTTTGGTTTCCAGTTCTTGGTCACCACCAAGAGAGCTGCTATAAATATTTTTGTTCATGTGGGACCCTTTCCCATTTCTATGATCTCTTTGGGATAGAGTCCCACAATTGATATCTTCCTGTTTTGTCACGTTGGCCCATCTGACAGGTGTGATGTGGTACCTCAGAGTTGTTTTGATTTGCCTCTCTCTAATCAACAGTGATTTAGAGCATTTTTTCATATAATTATAGATAGCTTTAATTTCTTCCTCTGAAAATTCCCTGTTCATATCCTTTGACCATTTATCAGTTGGGGAATGACTTGTATCCTTGTACATTTAACTCAGTTCTCTGTGTATTTTAGAAATGAGACCTTCATCACAGACACTAGTTGCAAAAATTCTTTCCCAGTTTTGTGCTTGCCTCCTAATATTGGTTGCATTGGGATTGTTATGCAAAAACTTTTCAATTTAATGTAATCAAAATTATCTATTTTGTACTTCATAATGTTCTCTATCTCTTGTTGGGTCATAAATTTCTTCATTCTCCATAAATCTGACAAGTACACTATTCCTTTCTCCCCTAATTTGTTTATAGTATCAATCTTTATACCTAGATCATGTATCCATTTGGACTTTATTCTTGTGTACAGTGTCAGGCATTGGTCTGTGCTCAGTTTCCACCACACTGTTATCCAGTTTTCCCAGCAATTTTTGTCAAGCAGTGAGTTCTTATCCCAGAAGCTGGGGTCCTTGGATTTCTCAAACGGTAGATTGCTATACTCATTAAGTATTGTCTTGAGTACCTAACCTATTCCAGTGGCCTACTGCTCTGTGTCTTAGCCAGTACCAAGTGGTTTTAATAATTGCTGCTTTATAATACAATTTGAGATCTGGTAGGGCTAGGCCACCTTTGCTAGCATTTGTTTTCTTTAGTTCCCTTGATATTGTGAACCTTTTGTGCTTCCAGATGAATTTAGATATTATTTTTTCTAGCTCTAGAAAATAATTATCTGGTAGTTTGATTGGTATGGCACTGAATAAGTGAATTAATTTAGGTAGAATTGTCATTTTTATCATATTGGCTCAGCCTACCTCAGTTGTTTTTTTAAATGTTGTGATACAGAATCACAGAATTTTCAAGTTCGAAGGGACTTTAGAGGTCACAATATTAACCATTTAGTCTCCAAACATTTATTAAAGAAAGTATCAGGCACTGTGCTAAGTAGTGAGGATAGAAACCAAAAGTAAACCATCTGTTTTTTCCCATGGTGTTTGCATTCTTTTTTTTTCTTTTTTAATTTTGACTTTAATCAACACCAGGTAAGATGAGTGTTTCCATATATAATGCAAAACGGAGAGGATCAGTATTAAAATCACAAAGCTATATAGTAAACAACATGTTTTTCTCCTTAATCATATAATACATTTAGTCTCTTATCTCTAAAGCTATCCTACTTTTCTGTGTTTGTTACCTTTGTTCTGTTCTTATTTACATATCTTTTTACATGTTTCAATGTATTTCATGTTTTTCTTTTCTCCCATTTTGGTAGTCCTTTTACTAGCACTGCCTCCACTATTTCAAATACCCTCCCAGCATCCCTCACCAAATTGAAAATAAGAAAATTAAAATGTTGATATTAGATATGTGTTAACCATGTGCAAAAACCTAATTTCTCTGTACTTTGAATTTATTACCTTTCTATCTGGAGTTGGATAACATTGCCTTTTGGTTCTTTCGCAGTTGTAGTTGGTCATTGCATTGATCACAGTTCTTAAATCTTTTAGAGCTTTTTCTTTACAGTATATGTCCTTCATTCTGCATTAGTCTATACAATTTTCCCCATGTATCTCTGAATCTTTCCCTTTCATAATTTTTTATGCAAAATTTGTAATGCATACATATGCCAAATATATAATGTAAAAAATGTATATTTAATGCAGTAATATTGCATTGTATTCATCTATCCTAATTTGCTTCCCCAATTGATGCTTTACCCCTCTTATTTTCCAGTTTTGTCACTACCAAAATAACTACTATAAGTATTTTTCTGTATATGGGTCCTTTAGTAGTGGGATCACTGAGTGAAATAGTACACATAGTTGAGTAGTTTTTCTGGGTGGTTGTAAAATGCTTTCCAGAATCACTGGATCACTTCACAGAAGGAGTTACTCTAATGGAGGAAATATGCATGTATAAGTATATACAGAATTCATATAAAATTAATTGAAAGTTGTTTTGAGAGGGAGGGGAGGCAAACAATGGAAGGAGCAGTAATCAGGGAAGCCTTCATGTAGAAAATGGCATTTGAGCTGAATCTCAAAGGAAACCAGGGATTCCAAAAGTTGGAAAGGAAGAAACAATTCCAGGTAAGGAGTCAGCAAATACCAAAGCCTGGAAATAAGCTATGGAGCACTGTCTATGCAGAACAGTGAATGGTTCAGTATGACTAGATCACAGCGGAGGAATGTATAAGAAGACTGGGAAAGTAAAAAGAGGTGAGATTGTTAAGAGATCTAAATGTCAGGCATAATTCCTTACCTTGTTTGGAGGATCTGCATGGCCCACCCACATACACCCTTACCTATTTCTCCAGTTATTAGTGGCCTTTCCTTTCTCAGATATTCCTAGAATATTTTGTTTTGTTTTTTAATCCTCCCACACACACACACCTGTATTACACTTGTATACATGTAATGTTTTTGAGGGCAGAGGTTATTTTAGTTTTTGTATTGCATCACTAGTCTTGTTTGTGGTAAGCACTGAAAACTGTTTATTTTTGGTTTTGAGTTGAGAAAACCGAAACCCAGAGAAATAAAATGATTGTCTAGCATCACAAGGTTGGTGGCAGTGGTGCTCCTGAAATTCGGATCCTGTAGAATCCCTATCCACTGCAATTTCTGCTACTCAGAATGTAGTACTTCAGAGTATTCTTCATTTCACTAAGATAGTAGAGTAGCAGATTGGACAGCAGAGAATTAAGTAAATCATAAGATTTTGAGCTAACAAGGACCTTAGACCATTTAGGTCAGTTATCTGTCTTATCTTCTCATAATTATTACAGACCTTTCTACCTTTCTGTAGAGTTCTACCATTTATAAACACACATTTATAAACACGCATGGAAACTGGGTACCTTTTCATGTGTAATTTTTTGTTGTTGTTATTTTTAATCCTCCCACACACACCTGTATTACACTTGTATACATGTAAAAAGCTTGGAAACTGCATTGTTTTGTATTTAACCCTAAGGAGCATCAGTCTTGCCTCACTTAAATCCAATTCACTTGCAAGTGAAGATATTATCTTGCTAATGTCCTCTTAATAACAATGGATAAGCTACCACACTTGGTAGAGCCTATTATTAGAGAGTGAATCTTTTGCTTTGAAAAGTCTCACTTATATTTCCTGTAATTTGGAATTTTCATTAAAAAAAAATTCTTGGGCCTTTAAGGCACACTTCTTTTTAATTTTACTGAAGAGGAGCTGTTCAAGAACAAAACTTTGAATTTAGGGTCACAGGAGGGAGGCGTTGCGGTATAGCAAAAAGGATTGCTTTAAATCAGCGATAATTGGTTCTGATCCCAGCTTTGACAACAGTCACCTGTGTGACCTTCAGCAAGTAACTTCTGAGCCTCAGCTTCCTTGAAAATGAAGGGGTTGGGACAGATCCTCATGCCCAGACTTTTGCTTGTATATTCATAAATAGAATATGTATATACATCGTGATGAAGTAGAAAGAATATTTTTGTTGTTCAGTTGTGTCTGATTCTTTGTGACCCCATCTACCATAGCATGTCAGTTTGTCCAAATTCAAGCTCTTTGTTTCCATTACACTATCCATCTCCTCCTCTGCTGTCCTCTTTTCCTTTTGCCTTCAACATTTCCCAAGGTCTTTTCCAATGAGTCCCATCTTCTGGTTATGTGTCCAGAGTACTTAAACTTCAGTTTTGTGTTTGACTTTCCAGTGAAAAGCCTCAATTAATTTCTTTAAATATTCACTAATTTGATCACCTTGCTGTACAAAGGACTCTCAAATGTCTTCTCTAGCACAATAGTTTGAAAGCCTTGATTCTGCTGTGGTCAGCTTTCCTAATAAACCAACTCTTATAGTCATACATTGCTTCTGGAAAAACCATAGTTTTGACTATATGGACCTTAGTCGGCAAGATGTATCTCTTCTTTTTCGTATGCTGTCCACACTGGTGATAGCTTTCCTTCCAGGGAGCAACTGTCTTTTAATTTCATAGCTACAATCACTGTCTATCTTGCTCTTTGAGCCCAGGAATATAACATCTGACACTGCTTTCATTTCTTCTCCCCCTTATTTGCCAGGAAGTGATGAGACTAGTTGCCAAGGTCTTAGTTTTTTTGATGTTATGTGATAAAATTTAATATAAATTTTAGACTTTAATAAGGGCAAAAGTTTGAATTAAGAAGAGCCTGAACCTAATAGTCTCCTTTGTTTAGAGGATGTCTTTTGTCAAGCAAATGGGACTGCAGACCCTTCTTCTAGCATCCTACTGATAAGAGAAAAACACAGATACCTTGGGTTGTAACTTCAGCTTTGTCAACTCTGTTAAGATACCACAGCTTCAAAGGCCTGTTTAGGACAGGATATATAATCTGGGTAATGGGACTTTTCCTTATCTTAAATCACAAAGGCATGCTTTGGAAGGAAGATGCCCATAGCCTGGGATCATTAAATCCAATTGATGTCACTTTGTTTCCAATGTGTTTATCCAAGAGAACTCCTTTCTCATGGCAAAATGTATATAAGGGAGAAGATTTCTGTACTGGGTAGCCAGAACATTTTCTGGCTCCATAATGCATTATGTTACCATTTTCTTTAATAGGGAATTGTTTAATTAATTAAATCATAAAATGTATGCATTTAGCCTGTTCCCTATTCTCTGACCAAGTTTTCAGGTGAACATATGTATCAAACCAGCTTTTACATTCTCTTTTACCTTCATCAAGAGGCTTCTTAGTTTTTCACTTTCTGCCAACAAAGTGTATCATCTGGTTGTTAATATTTCTCCTGGCAAACTTATTTCTAGCTTTTGATTCATTCCATTTGGCATTTTGCATTATATTCTCTGTATATGAGTTAAATAAGATAACAGTGTACAGTCATGTACTCTTTTTCCAGTCTTAAACCAATCAGTTGTTCCATTTTCGCTTCTGTTGCTTATTGGCCCACATACAGGTTCCTCAGGCAACATGAGATGATCCGGTACTCCCATCTCTTTGAGGACTTACCACATTTTGTTGTGATCCACACAGTCGAATTAGTGTAGTCAGTAAAATAGAGGTAGATGCTTTTCTGGAAATCCCTTGCTTTCTCCATAATCCTGCAAATATTGGCAATTTGGTCTCTAGTTCCTCTGCCTTTTTGAAAACCAGATTGTTCTTTTGATAATTCTCAGTTCACATATTGCTGAAGCATAGTTTGCAGATTCTTAAGCATAACTTTGCTAGCATGTGAAATGAATGCAATTGTTCAGTAATTTGAACATTTCTTGGCATTATCCTTCTTTAGGAGTGTGGCATGAACTGATATTTTCCAATCCAGTGACCACTATTGTGTTAACAAATTTGCTGGCATATTGAGTGTAGTACTTGAATTGCATCATCTTTTATAGTTTTAAGTAGCTCATGTCCCTCTGCCTAGTTGTTAGCAGTGTTTCATAAGGCCCACTTGACTTCATTCTCCAAGATATCTGGGTCTGTCTAGATCAGTATTATTGCTAATAAAGGGGGCAGGATGGAGAGAACAGCATGACATACTGGATTGATCGCAAATTTATGTCCTTTCAATTCAGAGTTCCAAGAGATCGCATAAGAAACTTGAAGTTGGAAGATTTGAGTTTGAAGCTGTTATCCTTGCCTGCCTCCCCCACCTCTTACTTCACCCTTTTAGCAGTATGATCTTAGGTAGATCTTCTCACCTCTCTTAGGCTCTTTTTTCTCATTTCTGAAATGAAAATAAGAAAAGATGTACTACCTGCCTTATAGGGTTATTGTGTGAAAAACATATCATAAACTGGCAGGTATTATAAGATAAATAGTTCCAGTGAGATTTAAATTGTTAGATACTTGTAAATGAAAACATTAAGAGTGTGGCCAGATTTTATATGAACTTTGTGTTTGTAGTTATCATCAGTTGAACCACAGATTTCTTATACCCATGATGATGTTATCTTTCTGATTTTTGTTGTATATAAATGGAAGCATTTGGTTGGAGAGTCATCAGAAAACTAAAATGAAACCTTCCTTTCATCTTAGTTAAGGAATTCACAGGAACTAACCCTCAGATTCAGATAAGGCTATGGACATTGTTCATAATTAATGGTGGCAAAAAGGAATTTATTTTATTAAAGAAGGGGAGTTTTTCTGTTAAGTTCTTTAGATTCTTTCCCACCCTTCCAATGGAAGAACTTTGAAAGAGATGTAAGCTTCAGGGACAGAAAAGATATTGACTACTTTAGTGGAATTTTGATACATGTTTTTCTTCTTACTGTTAAAAGGATGACAGTCCACAAACCACAACCAGTTCTAGATTTCTTCCTTTTCTCTCTTCAGATTCCATAACTGATCTTAAGTGTACTTATTTTTTGGTTGAGCAGAAAGGATATAAAGATGGAAAGAATAAGGTATGGGGAAGCCTCTGCCAAAGAAAACCATAGGCAGCTTTTGTAATCCTTTTCAGTCTTTGGCCCATTTCTGAGCTTGATGGAAAAAAACTGCATTCCTCTATCTTATTCTAACCTTCTCTTTCCCCCATCCCCACACTCCTAAACATTTTTATGTGTACACACACATAAACAGAATGTGAGTGTGTATGAGAGGATGGCATGATACAGTAGAGTGAACCTCAGGCAAGGAGTCAGGAGACCTGAGAACAAGTCTTACCTCTGCTACTAGCTGTTGTGACCCTGGGGAAGTCACATTACTCCTCTGTACCCTAATTTCCTCATTTTTCAAATGGAGGTTAGACTAGATGATTGCTAAGTTTCCTTCCGGATGTAACACTATGATTCTGACATTATCGCATGCTGATGATCCATGTAACCTTGCACAAATCATTGTATCTCCTTAGATTCACTAACATCCCTTTCTCACTTAAAGTGCCACATGCCTCTATGTACTAGTTACTCTCAGTCCTATTTCCACTGTACTCTTTAGGTGAAACATTGACAAAAAGATACAAGAAAATCAAAGCTGTTTTGACAAGCTAGGACCTGAAGGAGGCAATACTAATTTGTCCTGACATACTGGTTAGAAAACAGCGCCTTCTATTCATTTGTCAGCTACATTCAACTCAGTTGTTAGGATCAACAAGATCTCTCTCTCTCTTTCTCTCTCTCTCTCTCTCTCTCTCTCACTCACTCACTCACTCACTCACACACACACACATGCATGCATGCATATATATATATACGTGCGTATGTATAGCTATATATATAAAACATTAAGTTAATACCAGTTGTTCGTTAGAATACTAGGCAATATATCTACAAATTATTTTCAACTCATTTCTTCCCAATGTTTATTTATTTCAGTGCATCTACTACAAGCTTCCAGTTGTTTTTCAACTGTGACCATCTCTTCATGACTTCTCTTTGGGGTTTTCTTGAGGAAGATACTGGAGTCTCGGTTTACCTTTTCCTTCTTCAGGTCATTTTACAGATAAGGAACTGAAGCAAACAGGGTTAAATGACTTACTCAGGGTCCCTCAACTAATAATTGAGGCCAGAAGATGAGTCTTTTGGACACCAGGCCTGACATTCCCGTTCGCTATGCCACCTGGCTACCCACCCATCTATTCTTACTTTATGGAAAAAGTTGTATAGCACTAAGGATAGTTCAGCTCTTTGATTAGCCAGGAGATAATTACTTAGAATTATAGAAGGCTAGAAGTAAAAAGACCCTATCTATTTTGTATTTGAGTACATTTTAAAGCATCCCCATTTAGAAACTAAGCTTGGATGGCCAATGTTATGTTATCACAGCAGGTGCATTTGGAAAATAACAGTTGTGAATAAGAGCAAAGCCAATAAAGAAACCCTATCGTGAAATTTTGTCTATAGTCATAAATGAAAATTTCTCCCAGGTGCTATCTTTGGAAACGACCAAATCCCAGACATATAGAATACCATATGCTGGTCAAACCATATAAGCTTATATATTTGGAACTGAAAGTGATTGTAAGCCAATCTTCTGATTTTGTAGATGAGGAAAATAGGTTAAGTAAAAGAGATTAAGTAACCTGCATAATTATACAGGTGACTTCTAAGTGTCAGAGCTGAGATCAGAATGAGATCCTCTTATTCCAAACCTCAAAATATTTTCCACTGTCCCTCCCTCTCTCCCCTGTTCCTCATTATGAGACCTTTGTTCACTTCTGATCATCACATTGACATATTGGAATAAGGGAGCATGATGAAAAATGGGGATAGAACTGGACACCGTGCCACATTATTGCCAGCTGAAGGGACTGAGAATGTTTATCATAGAAAAGATACTACTTATCGGTGCTTGATAGCTATCTCCACATATTTATAGTTATTCCTTCCTCTTCACAACTTTCCCCATCACAGTTTCAGAAATTTTGGGGAGTTTTGCAGAATCTGCAGACAATATGCAACGGCCAACAGATGACAGAGAAGAAAGTTTAGAAACTCAGAAATGCATAAAGTATGTGTACGGTATTATCTAATATCAATAAATTTTATCTTTTAATAACATAAACGTACACAATTTCATTTTTAAAGTTAAAGTTTGAGAAAAGAACATGAAAGTCAACACGTAACACACAAAGGCTAATGTTTTTACTTAACCTTGACTTGCATATAGCCTATGACCAAATACTTAACTCAGAATTTACCTTAAGGTATTTGTAAACACTCCATTAAAGAAAAAGAAAAAAGTCAAACTTCTCTGGTATGAAGGGAGGGCCAAAAAATTGTGGTCATTTGGAATAAAAATTAGACTTTTTCTACTTGAACTCCCAGAGTAGAACTTGGTACAGTGGGTAGAAGTTTCAGAGACAAATTTGCATTCAAAAGCAAGAAAAGCATCCTAATAATAAGAGCAACTGTGGAATAAGATGCCTGGAGAAATTTTGGATTCCTCCTGCTCAGAGTCTCCTATTAGAAACTGTATAACCAATTCTCTGGGTTATTGCAGAGCAGATTCTTTCTCAGAGAGCACTTTGAACCAGATGGTCTCTGACCATTTTCATGACTGAGATTCTATAGGAAGGGACCTTCCAACACCGAATATTAGAATGACTCATATTTCTATAGCATTTAGAGGTTTACAAAGTGTTTTCCCCAAAAGAATCCTAGAAAGTTGTGAAGGACTTTAAAAGCTAGACAGATGAATTTATATTTTATTTTAGAGGCAACGTGAAGCCGCTGGAGTTGGTTGAATAAGGGAGTGACATGGTCAGATCTCTGTTTAAAGAAAATGACTTTGGTAGGAATGTATAAGATGAATTGGAGTGTTGAAAGATTTGAGGCAGGGGAACCAGTTGGGAGGCTGTTGTGATAACCTCAGTAAGAGGTGATGAGGTCCTAAGACACCAGCTGTGTCAGTGGACAGAAGGTGTTGTATGTGAGAGATGTTGTGGAGATAGAAATGTTATTATTTTTGGCAGCTGATTGATATGTGGAGTGAGGAGACCAAGGTAGTGCCAAGGTTACCAACTTGGAAGACTAGAAGGATAGTGTTATCTTCAACTCACATGGCTACCACCCTATTCCATGGCCATAACACCTCTGTCCTGGACTGTTACAATAGTTTCCTTGTCTAAGAAATAGAGGTTTATTTCTGTCTTTTGTTTTTACATCTTCTACTTTTCCTCCTCTTCTTTTCCCACAGCCATCCCTTACGATGAATGTTTTACATGGAAGAAAGACTCTGCAGCCCTAATGAGCATATATAAGAAAGGAATAGTATTAAGTGCACCTCCAGACCCGCCCATCCTGGCTTCTTTAAAGGACTTAGTGGGGGTCTTTTCGTATATTTCTTCTTTGGGGCCAAGCTCGATCATTATAATTTCTTGACGTTCGGCTTTAGTGGTTTTGTTTCCGTTATCTATTTGATTTATGTTGTTAAACTTTGTGTATATTTTTTCCTGGTTCTCCTTTCATTTTCATAATTTCCTTTAGCACATTAATATTCCAGCAAGTTCATATAACACATTTTGTTTGGTCATTCCCTAATTAGTATCCAACTATTTGTTTCTGTTCTTTGCTACCACAGAAATCGCTGCCATAATTTTAAATTATTCAAAAAAAGTGACTAAAATATCCAACCTTTTTATCCAGAGATTCTACTACTAGGCATATACCCAAGACGATCATAGCTTTTGTTTCATGTTTTTTTAAAAAGGCCCCCATATGCAGGAATACTTTGGTAGCAGGACTTTTTGTAATAACAAAGAACTGGAAGCTAAGTATAATGCGTATTTATTGGGGAATGACCAAGTAAATTGTGATATATGAATGTAATAGAATATTGTTCTGCTACAAGAAATGACAGTTACTATGAGTACAGAGAAGCATGGCAAGATTTATACAAACTGATGCTAAATGGAGTAAGCAGAGCCAAGAAAACAATATATGCAATGACTCCAACGATATAAATTGAAAGAACAACCATGACAAAAAAAAATTAAAGATGAATGTTGGAAAATTGCAAAGTATAAGCATAGCCCCAAAGAATATATAAGAAGATACTTGCCCCCACTCATTTGTAAGGGACAAAGGTGTGGAATGTTGCATATATTGTCAGATTTTAGTCAGTGTATTGATTAGTTTTGCTGTTTTCTTTTTTTCACTTCCTTTTTTTTCCTTTAAAATATTTATTATTATATAGACTAGCTCTTTGGGAAAGGCACAAGGAAGATGGAAAATTTAGGTGATGTAAAAACTAGAAATATCCACAGTTCTTAAAGTGATGTCATAAATATTTGGGTGTTTCTTTTTAGGGTTTATATCCTTGGTCAATACACCTGGAATCTCTGTCAAAGAGTATAGACGTTGTAATTACTTTCTTTGCCTAATTTCAAATGCAGTAGTCTTTTAATTGGTCTGCTGACCTCATTTCCCCTTTTCCCAATCTATCTTCCATATAGATGACTAAGTGGTATTCTTAAATTATAAGTCATAGAAAAGTGTTGTTGTAAGTTGTTTGTGAATATCAAGCTTCAGTTTGACTGTGGAGAACATTGTGGATTTATGGAGGATATGTTTTAAGTCTAGTGACTTTTGTTAATTTAGCATTTTTAGAAATTAAGAAATAGATTTTTAAGTTTTTATTTTATTTTCAATTAATAAGAATCTCACTTTTTTCAATCCAACCTTCCTTTCATTGGGAAAGTAAAAACAATAACAAAATCCTTGCGTCAAATATGTGTTGTCAAGCAAAATAAATTTTCACATTGCCCATATCCAAAAAATATATGTGTTATTCTTCAACTTGAGTCCTTCACCATTTATCTGGAGGTGGTTAGCATGCTTCCATCATGAGACCTCTAAAATCAAGGTTGGCCAATGTATTTGACTTAAGTTCTTCAGTCTTTCGAAACATTGTTTATCTTTGTGTTATTGTTGTTACTGAATAAAAAGTAGAAAGTTTTCATTCTGTTTTATTATGCATAGAGCCAGAAACTAGAATTTGTAGCCTATGCCCAATGAATTATCCTGGGTAGGCAGAACTCTCCAAATGGATCATGCATTTTTTTGAAGGACAAAATATTGAGGCACTGCATGACAACCTTTTTTTCATTATCTAGAATAGTGAGTCAATTATAATAAGCAGTGATAGCCCTGGAAAATAGTTTTTTGTGTTTTTTAAAGAAGAATTTTAAGCATTTTTTAAGAATTTCTTTGTGTGCTTTATAGATATCAATGCAATATTACTTATAGGAACTGCAACATTAAATATGAAACAAAATTTGAATAAAATTCATTAGATATCATGTTTGTTGATGTCAGTTTAGTTATACATTCAGAATTTTATTTTTCTGATTGATGGCTTTTTGGGGCATCAAATTTTTGGTAGACTTCTATATGAGGATCTTTATGATTTTTGTTTTTCAGGAGTTTTTAAAATATTTAATCATTCATGAGTTGAGCTTCCTTCTTGAGTCATGGATGACAAGGCCTCTGTTGGGAAAATCAGTGTCTCCTCAGACTCGGTATCAACTCTTAACAGTGAAGATTTTGTCTTGGTTTCCAGGCAAGGGGATGAAACACCATCTACAAATAATGGTAGTGATGATGAAAAAACAGGACTGAAGGTAAGAATTCTGACCCTGAGTTTATTATGCTTTCCTCTAAGTGAAATTTATACTCTGCAATTTGACTTGAAAACATTGAAATTTATTTCATTTGTACCATGTAAGTGGATTTGATAGAATTTGTATTTGATTAAAGACTTCTTTATTGATCTTTTTCTACTTAATCTTGTAGGAGTCGTAACTATTTATCAAAATCACTTATTCCAAGACAAACATTTGTGTTGTCTTAGCATTTTTGTGACTCCTGCAATGATAGTAGCTCATGTTTATGTGGTGTTTTGCACATTAGACAGTGGTTTCCTCCCAGAAACTACTTATGTATCTTCTTTATTTATAGTTAAATAGAAATTATTTCTCTTGCCTCCTGTATTACTCTCATCACCACCCTCAATTTACACAAGGAAGCTGAGGCTCAAGAAGCTAATGGCTTATGAGGGTCAGTCAGCTGGTCAGTAATGGAACAGGTGCTGCAGTCTAGGTCTTCTACATCCCACACCTGGCACTCTCTCCAGGTCAAGCTGCATTGCTGTGCGTGAAGAAGATTTGGGAGGGAAGTACTTGTTCTCTTTGGGGCCCAATATATCCTTATAAGAGCAATGCCAGACCAGCAGTCCTGCTTATTAAATTAAGTTTTAGTATTACTAAAGCAACTTTAAATATCTGACCTCTTGACCACTTATATTTACTTTCCCTTTGCCACGCAGCAATTTCCCTTTTCTCACACACCTTTGCCATCTTGCTTCTGAGGGTTACAAAGAGTGGCAGTTGTGTTAACTATGTTGTGTTCATGGAGAGACATCAGATGTCATCTAAGTCCACTCATTGTGTTACAGATAAAGAAACTGAGGCCCAGAATGGTGAAGTGACTTACTAGAGTCACACAGCTAATAAGTAACACAGGTAGGATGTGAGCACATGTCCTCTTGATCTTAGATGTAGCTCTCTTTAGCCATTCTTATCACCATCAAAAAAAGAGCTTTCTTCCTAAGTGTCAACAACTTGTCTCTCTGGTGTCTTTTATTTGAAATTTTCTCCTTAAGCAAAACAGTACTTTAGGAAGCATAGTACAGTATGAGTTGAATTTATTAAATTTAGGCCAATAGAACAGTGCACCTAGAGTCAGGAAGACTTGAGCTTAAATCTGGTCTCTGATACTTACTAACTATATGACCTTAGACAAGACACTTTACCTTTATTTGCCTTAGTATCTCCAACTATAAAATGGACATAATAATAGTACCTGCCTCCCAGGGTTGTTATGAGGCTCAAATGAGGGATTTGTAAAGCACCTAGCACAGTCCCAAGCAGTATATAAGTGTTGTTATTTTTATTATTATTAAGGTTGGAAAGATCTCATATAATCATTTTAATTTGTTGCACTTTCCCAACTGAGTAGTGTCTTGTAGCTAGTCAGTAGCAAGTAAACATTTATTAACTGCGTCTTGTGTGCACAATGCTAAGTGCTAGGGAAGCAAAAATAGGAAAAAGACAGTCCCTGCCCTGAAGGAGCTCACAAGCTAATGAGGAAAGATAATAAGCAAATACATACGTACAAATAAGTTTTATACAAGATAAATAGAAATAAGAGAAAAAAGGAGCTAGAATTAAGAGGGGTTAGGAAAGACTGCCTAGAGAAGATAGAATTTTAGCTGGAATTTAAAGGAAACCAGTAAGAGAGATTAGAAGGGGATAGCATTGACAGGCATGGAAGACAGAAAAATGGTTCGAAGCCTAGAGGTGTGAAATATCTTGTTCTAGGAGGCTGGTTTCACTGGATCGAAGAGTACATGATGAGGAGTAAGATGTAAAAAGACTGGAAAGGTAGGAGGATAGATTATGAAGAGACTTTTTTATTTGATCCTGGGGTCAGTAGGAGTTTGTAAGGAGCAGGGGAGTGACATAATCAGCCCTTTAGGAAAATCATTTTGGTGGTTGAATGGCGACTGGATTGGATTGGGCACATCCACTAGCAGGCTTTTGCAGTAGTCTAGGCATGAGGTGATGCGGACCTGTACCAGAGTGATGGCTGTGTCAGAGAAGAGAAGGAGGCATATTTGGAAGATGTTGCAGAGGTGAAATCAACAGGCCTTGGCAACAGCTTGGATAAGAGAGGTGAGAGATAGTCAAGGATGTCACCTAGGTGTGAACCTGAGAGACTGGAAGTATAATGTTACTCTCTATGGTAATAGGGAAGGTAAGAGGTGAGAGTTTAGAAAGAAAGGTAACAAGTTCAGTTTAGGACATGTTGAATTTAAGTATCTGTTTGATATCTAGTTCAGATGTCTGAAAGGTAGTTGTAGTTGTGAGACTGGAGATCAGCCGAGAAGTTGGGGTAGTATAGGTAGATTTGAAAATCGTCATCATAAAAATGATAATTAAATTCTTGGAAATTGCTGAGATGACCAAGTGAAGTAGTAAGAGGGAAAAGAGAAGAAGGCATAGGACAGAAACCCTGGGGTTTCTAACCCACGGGTAGAGGGTATGATCTGGATGAGGATCCAGCAGAGGAGATTGAGGAACAGTCTGGTGACGGGAGAAGTGGTGTTCTGGAAACCAAGGGAGAAGAGAGTGATCAGCAACGTCAGAGACTTCAGCAAAGTCTCAGAAGATGAAGACTGAGAAAAGACCACTGGATTTAGTAATTTCATTGGTAATTTAGGAGAGAGTAGTTTTAGTGGAATGAATTGGAAGCCCGATTGTAAGAGGTTAACAAGAAGGGAGTGAGAGGAGAGAAAACGTATTGTATGCAGCCTTTTCAAGAAGTTTAGCCATAGGTGATCTTGAAGATAGTCTGTCAGTATCTTTTCTGTCACTAAAGCAATGTTTAATAGGTTTGGGGGTCATCTTACATTCATTTGTATGTCTGTATTTGTGTTACCATCCTGGATGCAGAATCCTTTAGTGTAAACAGCTCAGAGCCAAAGTTTAGGAGACCTGAATTCAATCACACTGCTACCAGTTAAGGAATTTTAGGCATTTACTCCCCTTCTCTGGGTCTTTTTCTTTCAGTTCCAAAATGAGGTGATCATACTACATTATTGCTGTGTTTTTTTTGACATTTTATATTCTGAGTAATATTTCAGTATTCACACACTGATTTTTGTGAAGGTGATGGACAGTGGGCAAGACTTTTAGAGTATCTTATGTGAAGGCCAAATATTTTTGAATGGATCTATTTGCCTTTTCTTTAACATGCACAAAGTTGATTTTTACAAATTTTAGAGCTCAAATCGAAGCTCCAAATTTAAGGTCTGATCTTTGTATCCCCTTTATCTTTCTGCGCATGTGCAAGAAGTGTGATAATTGTGGCAACATTGTTATTATTAGCAAGTCCAGAAACTTTTGTGAGATAGAATATAAGGAGAGGCATAAGAGAACTTAGGTCATTTACTTGCTATGGCCAGGATTATTGTGAAGAAGGTGAAGGCACTTTAGAATGCTAAATAAATATAAGCAATACTTGTTATTAACAACTTGTCAAAGCCTCACTTTTCTTTATCTGTAAAATGAGGCTAATGAAATATAAACTGTATTTCATCAGGTTATTATAAGAAAAAATGATTTGTATATTTCAGAGTTATTGCTGTGTTGTTTTTCTTATTTTTAAGAGGCAGAGAATAGATGGCAGTAATACTAATAATCTCTTCCCTTTTCTGTTTCATAGGATTTTGAAGAGGATTAAATTACTATCCGTATGAGTGTTTTGAGCTTAGAGAGCATTCTGAAATCTGGAATGGTCCTGTTTGGTTGAATTTCAAGTTTAGTTTAATTCATCAGAATTCATTTCTCAGGAAATAGCCTCTACCCCCTCTTCAGAGTTCTGACTGTGTGGTCTAGTAAAGGCTTCCTGTTTGGGGGGTTATTACTACTAAAAATTTAAATAATTTCTTCTTTCACAAGGCATTTTGCCAGCCTGTATCAGCAATAGAGATATTCCTTTAAATGAGGGTGAAAAAAAAGCAACAATTTAAGAGAATACTGTTTCAATGATCTCTTTATGTCCAATCCCCTTAAAATTTAGCTACCAGTTGCTGGTGATTCCTAGGAGACTAAAGTCTGTTAGAGAATATTAATGTCCTCCACTGAGAACATCCTGAGTTTTCTGTCCTGAGATGTTAAACAAAGAGATTGGTTAGTTGTGAGTGAGGAAAAGTACATTTTGATTGAATTGCTAAGCTTAAACATGGGAAAGATAGTAGTGCCCAGTGAAGTGGTAATGTAGATGGAGGCCAGGTTGTGAAGGACTTTAAAAGCAAAACAAAGAAATTTTTATTTTATTTTAAAGACAGTAGGAAGGCACTGGGAGTTGACTGAATGAGTGATTCTATATGGTCAGAGCTGTGCTTAATGAAAATGACTTTGGCAGGACTGTGTAAGATGAGCTAGAGTAGGAAGAGACTTGAAACAGTGGAATAAATTAGGAAGATGTGATAATGAAGGTGAGAGGTGATAGGGGCCTGAAACTAAGATGGTAACTTTGTCAGTGGAGAAAAGAAGTTATATGTGAAGATAGAAATGGCAGTAGTTGGCAACTGAATGATATGTAGGGTGAGGGAGTAAGGAGTGGAGAATAATGCAAAGGTTATGAATATGAAACATGGGTAGAATGGTGATACCTTTGACAGAAATGGGAAAGTTTGGAAGAAAGTGTTGAGGAGGGAAGATACTGAGTTCATTTTTAGACATGTTGTGTTTCAGATGTTCTTAGATATACTCAGTTTAAAATGTTTAGTAGCCAGTTGATGGTGTGGCGCTCAGTCTCAGAGGAGAGCCTGGTGCTGGATATGTGGAACTAGGAGTTATCTGTATAGAGATGACATTTAGGCCAATGGGAGCTGATGAGATTACCAAGAGAATGTTATAAAGGGAGAAGGGAACAGGACCCAGGATGCAACTTGGAGGAATTACCACAATTAAAAGATGTTATATGATTGATGAGCCCCAAAAGGAAACTGAGAAGGAACATTCATAGAAGTAGGAGGTAAACCAAAAGAGAATAGTCTCAAAAACTCAAAGATGAAATTATCTGGGAGGAGATGGTTGTCAATAGTATCAAATGCAGCTGATTTGTGGTTTAAGAGATCATTTGTAAGTGTAGAGAAAGAAGATTCAGTTGAATGATGAAGGTGAAAGCCAGATTACAAAGGGTCAAGTGTGAGGAAAGGAAACAGAGACAGCAAACATAGTCAGTTTTTTCCAAGGAGTTTGGCTGAGATGTGGGGAGAAATATTGTTAGCTAAAGGGGATGGTACGGTCTAGTAAATGTTTGTATATTGTAGGGTGGGGTTGGATTTTTTGTTTTCAGATAAAGAAGACTTGGGCTTCTTTGAGTGCAGTAGGAAGAAAAGATTATAGGGAGTGTTGAAGGTTCAAGAGAGGAGAAGATGATTAAGTATGAAATCTGCGAGGGAAGATGGGAGTGGGATCAAATGCACGTGTGTAGGGGTCAGCCTTGCCAAGGAGAGGGTCCAGTTTTATATCATAGACTGGGGAAAAGGAAGAGAGAATGAGAGTTGATGTCAAAAGTTTGGTTTATTGTTGTTTTTTTTTTAATTTAATATATTTTATTTTCCCTCAATTACATGTTAAAAACAATTTCTTAATTTCTTTTTTTTTAATTTTTAAAAACATTTTTATCTAAAATTTTGATTTCCAAATGTTTCCCTCCCTCCTTTTATTCCCTCCCTCTCCCTGAGAGAGTAAGCTATCAGGTATGAGTTATACCTGTACAGTTACGTAAAACATTTCCATATTAGTCATTTTGTGCAAGAAGACATGAATAAAAGAAAAAGAATAAAAGAAAGTAAAAAGTAACAAGCTTCGGTCATATTAGTTCTTTCTCTGGAGGTGGATACTATGCTTCATCATTAGACCTTTGGGATTGTCTTGGATCATGGTATTGCTAAGAATAGCTAAATCATTTACAGTTCTTCTTTGAGCAATATTGCTTCTACTGTGTATAAACATTTTCCTGGTTCTGTTCTCTTCACTGCATCAATTCATGTAAGTCTTTCCAGGTTTTTCTGAGATCGTCTTTTCTTATAAGACAATAATATTCCAGTATAATCATACACCATAACTTTTTAGCCATTCCCCAATTGATGGAGCATCCCCTCTATTTCCAATTCTTAGCAACCACAAAGAAAGCTGCTGTAAACATTCTTGTACAAACAGGTTCTTTCCCCTTTTTTTGGATGTCTTTGGGATATAGACCTAGAGGTGCTATTGCTGGATCAAAGGGTATGTGCAGTTTTATAGCCCTTTGGGTGTAGTTCTAAATAACCCTCCAGAATGGTTAAATCAGTTCACAACTCTCCCAGTAGTCCATTAATGTCCCAATTTTCCAAAATCCCCCCCAGTTCTAATCATTTCTTGGATTCCTTTGATATCCTTGAGTTTTTGTTCTTCCTGATGAATTGTTATTTTTTCTAGTTCTGTAAAATAATTTCTTGATAGTTTGATTGGTATCACTGCATAAATATATTAAATTTAGATAGAATTGTCATTTTTATTACATTGGCTTGTCCTACCTATGAGCAATTAATATTTTTCCAATTGTTTAGATCTGACTTTATTTGTGTGAAAAGTGTTATATAGTTGTTTTCATATGGTTACTGGATTTGTCTTGGCAGGTAGATTTTCAAGTGCTTTATATTTACAGTTATTTTAAATGGAATTTTTCTTTCTTGCTACAGGACTTTGTTGGTAATATATAGAAATGCTGATGATTTATGTGAGTTTATTTTGTATCCTTCAATTATGCTATAGTTGTTAATAATTTCAAGTAGTTTTTTAGTTGCTTCTCTAGGATTTTCTAAATATAACATCCTATTCTCTGCAAAAGACTGTTAGTTTTATTTCCTGCTTGCCTATTCTAATCCCTTTAATTTTTTTTTCTTCTCTTATTGTATAGCTAACATTTCTAGTACACTATTGAGTAATATTGATGATAAAGGGCTTTCTTGCTTTGCCCCATATTGTATGTGGGAAGGCTTCCAGCTTATCTCCATTATAGATTAATGTTGGTTGAGCATTTTGGATAGATATTACTTATCACTTTAATATGCTCAGTAGTGTTTCTAATAGGAATGGGTGCTCTATTTTGTCAAAGGCTTTTTCTACATCTATTGAGATAATCATGATTTCTGTTGATTTTGTTATTGATATAGTCAATTATAGTGATCGTTTTCCTAATATTGAACCAGCCTGCCTTCCTGGTTTAATTCCCACCAGCTCATAATGTGTGATCATTGCTGACATATTGTTTGTGATCTTTTTGCTAGTATTTTATTTGAATTTTCACTTCAATATTTATTAGGGAAATTGATCTATAATTTTCTTCCTCTGTTTTGGGTCTTTTTGGTTTTAGTATCAGCAGTTTGTGTCATAAGAGGAATTTAACAGAATTTCTTCACCTATTTTTTAAAATAGTTTATATAGTATTGGGATTACTTGTTCTTTAAATGTTTGGAAGAATTTGCTTGTGAATCCATTTGACCCTGAGGATTTTTTCTTAGGAAGTTCATTGAAAGCTTGTTCAATTTATTTTTCAAAGATTGGGCTATTTAGTATTTTGTTTCTTCTGTTAATTTGGATAATTTATATTTTTGTAGGTATTCATCCATTTTATTTAGATTGTCAGATTTATTGGTATACAGTTCGGCAAAATATCTCCAAACAGAACTGTTCTAATTTCCTCGTCATTGGTGGTAAATTCACCCCTTTCATTTTTGATACTAGTAATTTGGTTTTCTTTTTTAAATCAAATTAACCATTTTTTTTTTCAAAAAGCCAGCTTCTAGTTTTATTTATTAGTTTAATGGTTTTCTTACTTTCAACTGTATTAGTCTCTCCTTTGATTTTCAGAATTTCCTATTTGTTATTTAATTTGTTCTTTTTTCTAGTTTTTTTTAGTTGCATTGTCCAGTTCATTCATTTGCTTTTTCTCTATTTTATTGATGTAAGGGAGATAGGCATTTTTCCTGAAGCACTGTGTTGGCCGCATTCTGTAAATTTTGGTATGCTGTCTCATTGTTGTGATTTTCTTTAATGAAATTATCAATTATTTCTATGATTTGTTCTTCAGTCCATTTGTTTTTTAGGATTAGATTATTTAATTTCCAATTAATTTTAATCTCTCCATTGTCCATTATTGAATGTAATTTTTATTGCATTATAATCTGAAAAGGATATGTTTACTAGTTCTACATTCTACATTTACTAGTTTTCTACATTCTCACAACATTTTTATGTCTGAATGCATGGTTAATTTTTGTGTAGGTACCATGTACTGCTGAGAGAAAGGTATATTCCTTTCTGTTCCTATTTAGTTTTCTCCGGAGATATATCTAACTTTTGCAGAATTGTTATTTACTTTCTTAATTTCTTGTTTATTTTGTGGTTAGAGTTAGAGTTACCTAGTTCAGAGAGGGAAAGTTGAAGGTCCTCCCCTAGTACAATTTTATCCTCCTATAACTTATTCAACTTCTTCGAAAATTTAGATGCTATACCTTTGGTGCATATATGGTTAGTATTGATATGATTTCATTGTCTATAGTACCGTTTGGCAAGATATAGTGTATCTCTTTTAATTAGATCTATTTTTGTTTTTGCTCTGAGATCATGATTGCTACACCTGCTTTCTTTGATTCAGGTGAAGTATAGTAAATTCTGCCCTAGTACCTTACCTTTACCTTGTATGTATCTCTCCACTTGAAATAATTTTCTTGTAAACAATATATTGAAGGATTCTGTTTTTTAATCCATTCTGCAATCCCCTTCCATTTTATGAGTGACTTCATCCCATTCAAATTTATAGTTATGGTCACTAACTGTTTATTTCCTTCCATGCTATTTTTTGCTTATTTATCCCCTTTTCTCTCTTACACTCCCTTCAAGTGTTTTATTTCTTCCCCAGTATAACCTCTCTTTTATCAGTACCCTTTCCCCTTATATTTTCCCCATCCGTTTTTTCTTTTTTATAGGGTAAGATAAGATTTCTAGGTCCAACTAGGTGTTTATGTCGTTAAATCTTTGAGACAATTTTGATGAGAGTAAGTTTTAAGCTTTGCCCACCATCCCCTATCTTCCTCTCCATTATAATAGCTCTTTCATGCTTCTTTTATGTGCAGTAATTTACCTCATTCAGTCTCCCCGCCTCCTCCTTTGTCCAGTGCAATTTTCTTTCTTGAACCTTTATTTTATTTTTTTGGTGTATTATCCTATCAGTCACTTTATGTCCACACCTTCCGTCTACATACATACATACATACAGATATATATACACATACATATACGTATATATGTATATACGTATATGTATATATATATTTATATATATATAAACTCCTTCTTACTGCTCTTATAGTAATAAAGTTGTTAAGAGTTACAAATAATATCTTCCCATATAGAAATATAAACAGTTTAACCTTACTGATTTTCTTATTTTTTTCCATTTCTTTTTTACCTTTTCCTGTTTCCGTTTAGTTTTGTATTTGGAAGTAATTTTTTTTTTTTAAATTCTGCTCTGGTCTTTTAATTAGAAGTGCTTCATTTCTTTTTTACCTTTTCCTGTTTCCATTGAGTTTTGTATTTGGAAGTATTTTTTTTTTTAATTCTGCTTTGGTCTTTTAATTAGAAGTGCTTCAAAGTCCTCTACTTAAATGTCTATTTTTTCCCTTGAAAAATTATATTCATTTTTGCTGGGTAGGTGATTTTTGGTTGTAATCCTAACTCCTTTTCCTTCAGGTATATCATATTCTAAACCCTCTGGTTCTTTAATATGAAAGGTTCCAAATCTTGTGTAATTCTGACTGAAGCTCTGCAATATTTGATTTTTTTTTCTTTTTTGCTGTTCACAGTACTTTCTCCTTGATCTGTTCTGGTATTTGGTTATGATTTTCCTGGAAGTTTCCATGTTGGGATCTCTTTCAGGCAGTGATGGGTAGATTCTTTTAAGTTCTGTTTTGCCCTCTGGTTCTATTATAGGGTAATTTTCTTGGATAATTTCTTGAAAGATGTTGTCCAGGCCTTTTTTTTTTATCATGGCTTTCAGGTAGTCTAATAATTCTTATATTATCTCTCTTGAATCTATTTTCAAGGTCAGTTCTTCAATGATAAATTTCATATTTTCTTATTTTTTTTACTTTTTTATTTTGCTTTATCACATCTCGATGTCTCAGAGTCATTAGTTTCTACTTGTACAATTCTAATTTCTAAGGAATACCTTTCTTCAGTGAGCTTTTGAACTTCCTTTTTCATTTCGCCAATTCTATTTTTTAGGGAGTTATTTTCTGAAGTAAATTTTTGTGTATCTTTTCCCATGCTATTGACTCTTTTCATCATTCTCTTGTATCACTCATTTGTTTTCCCAGTTTTTCTTCTAATTTACCTTTTAAAGTCCTTTTTAAGCTCTTCCAGGAATTCTTTTTGGGCCTGAGACCAAATTACTTTTTTCTTTGAGCCATCTTGACACTATTGCCCTCTTCTAAATTTATTCCTTTATCCTGCCTATCTTTTTAATAACTTTATAGAGTCAAGTCCATTTTTTGTTTTTTTTTAATTTTTTTCCACCTTTTTTTGGTGACTTGGTGTTTTCACGTGAGGGTTGGACTCTGGTTCTGTACTGTCCCTTGCTTTTTGTGCTGGGCCCTGAGTCTTATGGCTGGCTTTCACTGGGCTGTGGGGCCTAGCTGCTTGCTTTCTGGCTTGTCCTGAGGTGTGGGGCCTCATTGTTTGCCTCCCCTGGGTATGGGGTTTAGCCGCTCACCAGCTCCAGGGATTGGACCTTGCTGCTGGGTTGCTGTGGTAACAGTCTTTCTGGTGGCTCACTGTGGAGGAGTAATTTTGTGGCTGATCTGCCCAAGGGGTGGGGCCCTGATGCTGGATTGCTATGGAAACAGGGTGTCTCTGCTGGTAGGTCCCAGGGGTGGGGGTCTTGCTGTTGGCCAACCATGGGGTCAGAGTTTTACTGGGCCCTTGTGCTGGGGCTAGGGTCCCTGGAGTGGAGTCTGGATGAGCTTTACAGACTGCTCACTTGTCTAGGGGTTTGCTGGCTTGTTGGAGAGGGGGGCTGCACTGGTGAATTGCCCCAGGCTGGCTGCTACTACTCCTCTTGGACCTCATTTTCCTCCCACCCCAGTGAGACAAACCTTTACTGCTGTAATGGTAAGCTGCTTCCCTGCTCCTAGATCAACTCTGAGGTTTTTTTGTTTTTGTTTTTGTTTTTATCAGTATTAGGAGGGGAGTTTGGGAGGGCTTCAGAAGGTTCCTTCCTCACTCTGCCATCTTGGCATCAGTATTTCCAAAGGGTTTGGAGAAAAGAGAACTCATGCCAAATGATCTCAATTTTTTCAATGAAGTAAAGAGGCAAATTAGTAAAGAGTGTGGGAGAAGGAAGTATGAGGGGCTTCAGGAGAGGAGAGATGGTTTGCAATATGTTCTGTGGGAATTAACTTAGAGGAATGAAAGTACTTCTTTATTGCAGTGAGGGCCCAGATAAGGTTGAATAACATGAATTTGTAATGTGCCCAATGAACACAGTTGTAAAATTTTCACCAACTTCATTCAATAGCTCCTAAGTAAGGCAGGAATATACAGGTGGTGAGAGTAATGTAGGGTTGGACATTTGTTAAGAGAAAACCAGCAGTAGGACCACAGTCAAGGGGTTTGAGAACAGAATGCAGTATAGAGTTGAAATGGCTATCTGTTGGGTTGAGGTTGAAAGGACAATGAAGTCAGAGAAAGGGTAGTAATCCTGAGAAGGTACTGAGGTTTAAGAATAGATGTAGGAAGGTTGAAGCACAAGGAGAGAGAGAATAATGATAGTGATGCTGAGATAGGAGAATATCAGAGTTTCTAATTAGGTTAGTAGGTACTTTTGTGCATGATGACACTTTGAAGAATGTTCTGAGGTCTCTTCTGACCCAGAGATTGAATGACAGTATATTTATTCAGTCCTGATAATGGCAAGATCTAATGTGTGTCTATCCCTATAGGTAGCTGAAGTAAATTTGAGTGCATTATGGAAAGTAAAGAGGTTGAGGAAATGGAGATTGTGGAGTTTGAGGGAGTATCTACACAAGTATTAATGTCCCAGTATAAAAGTAGTTGTTAGGGAAGAAAAGAATATAGTTAGCCAGATGCTGAACTCTTCATTCAAAAAAGGACCTGGAGGCTATATACTACAGATAACATTATTTTAATTGGGTGGAAAATTTTATTTGTTATGAACTTCAATAAAGTAAATGTTGTTGAGTGAGGTGGCGAAAGGAGAATCTGGAAATGATAATGGGGAGAAAAGAATATTCAGACTCCTTTTCCATGACCAATGCTCCATATCCCATATGAGAGAAGGTATAGCCTGTGAAAGAGAGGATACACAGGGATGCAGTGTCATCAGAGGAAAATCAGGTCCCTGTCAAGGCTAATGCATAAAAACAGTATCTGAGATGTGATGTTTTTGTCCTCATTGCATAACAATGAGGTAAGGAATTGGGTCAATATTTGTCTTCATTTTGTAGTTGAGGTACAACTCAGAAACAAAGAAATTTAGTGATTTAAATAAAACCACATAGCGATGAATGAATAGAATTGGATATAATAACATTTTCCACTGGCTGACTCCAATCTTCAAAATTGGAATATGGAATTTTGTTCTGAGTACAGAGTATTTAAAAAGTGTTTGCTTCATGACTTCACTAGACTTATGTTTTTTTTCTTGATGACTCAACTTTAAATTTAGTTTCGTGGCTAAAGAAGTTACTCAGTTTGAAGCTTTTCCTGTTGTGTTATAACTGTGGTTTGATCTAGGGAGTGGGAACTGAGGCATTTTGAGAAACCAGTTTTCTTTATTTGCTTTAAGTATACAGTGTAGAATCCAGATATCCATCGTGTGATGTATGTGACCCTTGGGCTACAACTTATTTAAGACTTTTAGAACTCCCTTCTCCACCTTCCCTACATCAAAAAGCCAACACACATGAATTTAGCAGAGTCAGACCTCTTAAAATTTTTGTCTTTCTGACCAAACACAAGGCAATTTTGGAGTCTGTTTACCTACATAAAAGTAAAATCTCTTAAATAATTGCTGAAATTAAAACTGAGAGCCACCATTAATTACATTAACTTGGAGTTAGAATTGATGTGCCCTGACAGAGAATACAGCCCCCAGAATAATTTAGCACAATGGTGTCAGAGTCAAAAAGGGGACCACTAAATCCCTGCAGTCCATCTATTGACTTAGAAAACCACATATTAATATTGTTTGCATTTTATCATATTTTTATTTATTTTTATCAAATATTTTCTAATTATATTTTAATTTGATTCAGGCTATACTAGGAAGTATTGTGGCCACATGCCACAACAAAATCTCTCTGATTTAACATACTCAAATTAGGTTTATTTCCTAAGTCATGGGATTTAGAATTTAGAGAGACTTTAGAGAAGATTTAATTCATTCATTTTATAAATGAAGTCCAGAGAAACTGAGTCCCAGAGAGGCCAAGTGACTTGTTACACATGTATTAAGTCAATGACCTAGGAATCAAACTCAGGTCTCTGACCTAAATCCTTTGTGCTCTTTTCCCTACAGCACAGTGCCTCATTTGCTTGTAGATGATCAGTGCTGGCCTTACCAGTATACACATTCGTATTAAAAAAAAAATGTTGAACAAGCCATTTGGGGACTTTTTCTAATGCTATTAAAATACATACAACAGGAAAGTCAATAATGTTATCAATAAGTTCATGGTAATCTACTAATTAAAAAATATCTACATTCTTTAGAAATAAATGGAGACAGAAATTAGCATCATTGCTCATAAAAATGATGAGACTCCCCGAATTCATTTAGAACTTTAGTGCTATTTCAGTTGAATTATGTAGAGCATACTTTATAGAAACAAATAATAACAGAATTCACTTGGAAGAGCAAAAGGTCTGTCATCTTATTGGAAATAATGAGAAAAAGGGTTAGTGAAGAGAGCATAGCATTACTAGACTTCAAACTATATGCAAAGTAGCAGTCATCAAATTACTTGGTACTGGTTAAAAACTAGAAAAATGTATTAATTTGAAATTATGTAAGGAAAGTAATATTATGTAAGAAAAGAAAATATCTTTTGATTCAGTGACTTTACTATTGGGCAAATATGCCAAAGAATCTAAGGACAGAAATAAATATTGAATATATGCATAATATTCATAGCACTCTTGGTGATAGGCAAAGAACTAGAAATAAGAGTGTGGGGGCTTTGATTTGGAAATGACTGAGCAAACTATATGGATAATGTATAGTAAAAAGTGACAAAAATGAGGAATTCAGAAAAATAGGAGAGTATTGGTATGAATTGATATAGTGTGAAATAAGCAGTACCTGAAGAACAGACTTTGACTAAAAACAACAAAAATTTAAAGATCTCTAGAAGAAAACCAGAATAGTAATTGGAAAAAAAAAAAAACCAATGACAATGACAGAGACCCTCCCTTAGAGCCCAGATTCAAAGAACTATGAGGGGAGAAAACTGTATACGTGATCATAGTATCATAGATTTAGAGCTGGGGGTGGGGGAGGGGAGTATTAAAGGCCCCTGAGTCAGACTTTATTTTACAGAAGATGACAGAGTCATAGAGTGGGTTAAGTGACTTTCTCAGGGTCACGTAGTCGAAAATAATTTATTAAGTGCCAGCTTTGTGCCAGGTACATTACTAAGTCCTGAGAATACAAAGAAAGACAAAAAATAATTTCTGCTCTTAGTGAGCTTACAGTCTGATGGGGCAGATGAAATGTTGTGTAAAAACATGATACAAACAGGATAAATTAGAGATAATCACAAAAGGAAAGGCATTAGACTTAAGGAGAATTTGGAAAGGTTTCTTATAAAAGGTGAAATTTTAGCTGAGATTTGAAGTGGGGATACAGATGAGGAAGAAGAGAATTCCAGGCGTGGGGGACGACTGGTGGAGATCCAGTGACCTCGTGCAGTGTGAGAAAATAAGGTATCAACTGGCAGATTTGTCTATTGCTACCCAGTTCTGGGTCATACATCTAGGACAGACTGAAGAGGGGACATGCTTTGAGGAATGGCATTTTGAAGTAAGGAGCATTGTCAGGACCCAAGTTTGTATACTGAGAGAGGAACAAGTTCAGAAGCAAGCAGCTACTAGGTGGCGTTTGTGTCAGGGGCACAGCAGGGTCTCAGTCTCCTACTTCTAGCTTAGTCTGAAACCTACAAGTCATAACTAGGACAGTAATCCCAGACCAAAGGGAATCCTACAGTTGTGTCACTATGAATCAACAGAACTTGCCAGCTGACTGATAGTGACTGAGTCTAGCAAGAGTTCACTAAAACTCCTAAACAGGGAAGACCACCAACATATTTATTTTTCAGACCTAAACCCAGGTCAGGAAGTTACAGAGCTCAGGCCAGAGGAAAAGCAAGCAGACTTTTTACTGGATCAGTCCATTGTGGGATCACTATAAACTTATGCTGTCCCTGAGATCCTGAAATACCACATTACTGAGTACCCCGCAAAAGGAGCAACAGAACCAGCTTAGACCTGCCCTCCAGAAATATACAGAAGGTTGTCCCTAACATTAAGTTCAAAGTTATAAAGTAGGCCCTTTTGTGCAAACAACAAAAGAAAAAGCTGTTATGGTGACAGGAATGCTCAAAAAATAAATCCAGAAGAAGGGAATGTTTCCAAAATATCTACACGAAAATCCTCACAGAAAAAGATAGGGTGGGCACAGATTCACCTAGAATTTCTAGAAAATATAAGGCAAGAGGGTTTGGCAGTTGTTTTTTTTTTTTTTCCAGAGTTAAAAATGTTTTAAAGATGAAATGAAAGCACTTAATGAAAAAAATTGGAAAAGAGATTAAAAATTATGGAAGAAAGAATCAGAAAAAGAAATTATCATCTTGGAACAAGAGGTACAAAACCTTGCCCAAACAACAAACCTTCTGAAAATCAGAATGAACTAAACAGAAGCCAGTAACTATTAATTATTAAAACAAAATTAAAAGATTGAAAAATATTTTTAAATATTTAAGGTATCTATCTCATAACAGAAACAACTGACCTGGAAAATGAAAAAAGGAGAGAAAATTTCAGGATCATTGGAACACCTAAAAGCCCTGACCAAGAAAACGACCTCATTTCAAGAAATTATTAGAGGGAAAAAAACTTGCCACATGTCTTGGAACCAGAGGGCAGAGTGGAAGTAGAAAGAACGTACCAAGTCACCTTTTGAAAGAAACCCCAATGAGTAACATCATAGCCAGATTCCAGGTCAAAGTGAAAGTGCTTCAAGCAGCCAAAAAGAACAATTCAAGTACTGAGGAGCCACAGTCAGGAACTTATACAATAACTATAAAGAAATGAAGAGCTTAGAAAATTCTCTCTAATAATCAGAGTACACAAGTAAAAAGTCTGCAAACAGAATAAGAGTTGTGGGAGGATGGAACCTCATTCATCTGTACTGTTCAAAAGGGAGGAAAGAAATACACATATAACACAGTTTTTATGCAGCAATATGCCATTTTATTCAGCAGGCAAATAGGAAGGAAAGGAGAAAAGGGCAAAATAAAGGAAGCATAGATTAAGAGAGGGAATTTTCAATAATATTTATAGCAACTATTTTTGATGGCAAATAATTTGAAAGTGAGGAGGCAGCCATCACCTGAGGAATATTTAAACAAGTTATGATATATAAATGTGATGGAATACTATTGTACTGTTAAAAAATGATGAAAAGAATGATTTTTTGAGAAACTTGGGATGACTTAGAGAAGTGAAGAGGAGAACAGTTTATACATTAACAACAACAAAAAAAATCACACAACTTTGAAAGACTTAGGAACTCTGATCAGCCTAATAACCAACTACAATTCTAAAGGACTGCTGATGAAATGTTCTACCAACCTACTGCTACAGAGGTGAAATAATGCAAAATGAGAGGTATGCGTCTATATATAACCACACTTATCCTCATTTTGAACTTTCATTTCTATGTATGCACACTTGTGTATACAAAAAAAAAAATGTGTTTGGATGTATGTAAGTGTATGTGTGATGGAAATCTGTTTCATCTGCCTATACATATATCACAGGGATTTTATTTTCTTCCTTGGGGTTTTTTTGGGGGGTGGGACAAGGACAGTGTTTAGGAAGAAGGAGAGAAAGCAGATTCTTGCTGATTCAAAAGAGTTATTTTTTTTTTTAAGGAAAGTAAGAACTAGGAATCAGATTGAATATGGAAAGCGATAAAGAGTAAGAAAGACAACCTAGATTTTGAGGCTGGGTGACTGGAAGGATGAAGGTACCTTAAATAACAATAAGAAAATTAGAAAGAGGGGAGAGTTTAGATAATGAGTTCATTTTTGGACATGTGTAGTGTGAGATGTCTATGGGACAGCTAATTCAAGATGTCCAGTAGGCTGTTGGAGATGTGAGACTGGAGATTTAGAGAGTTTTGCACTGGATAAGTAGTTCTGAGAAACATCAGCATTGAGATGATATTTGCAATGATTCCATTGCAACAGATTAGATAAAATAATATTGAACATAAGTTGCCAACCACCCCTTGTGGGGTGATGGAAGATTCTGGGGCAGTAGTAACCTTGAGAGCAGTTGAGGGCATTCAATAAAAATAAAAAAATTTGAAAAACTATTTGTACATATTTCATCTGTTGTGTAACAGTGTTAAAGTCGTGGTGATAACATTATCTTCCAAATAAATACACAAAATGCAAGATATAACTGATCAATGGTCAAATCCACTGACAGGTCTTAACAAGCAAGTGTTGGCAGGTAAGCATGTCACACGTTGTCAGGAAGTCCAGCATGCATTGGCAGGAATATGTGCATGTAATGACTTGTTTACAATATGATACTATACAATTACATGATGTAATATTGCATCATCAAAAGTCAATGCAGGGAAGAAACACGAACTTACAATAAATTATTAATTTTAAGATGTCATTTAAAAAATTTTTTTTAAATGATACATTTCAAAAACTCATTAAAGGGTTAAAGAAAGTAGATTTCATGGAGGGCACTATTTTTTTTTTTAATGGGGGAAGAGGTCAAATAAGTTTGGTATAGAGAGAAAAGATAAGTTCACAGGATAGCATTGGAAGACACTCAAGGTTAGTGGGCATGAGCTGGATGAAGATCTTGCTAAGGAGTCTAAGAAGTCAGAGAGGTAGGACAAGTAGGAGACAGTAGTGTCTTGAAAACAAAGAGAGTATCAAGAAGAAGAGGGTGATCCTACAGCATAGAGCTGTATCTCAAATCATAAAAATGAGAAAAGACCCTACGTGTACGAAAATATTTATAGCTGCTCTTTCTGTAGTAGCCAAGAACTGAAAATTGAGGGGATGCCCATGAATTGGGGAATGGCTGAACAAGTTGTGGTATATGAATGCAATGGAATACTCTGGTGCTATAAGAAATGATGAACAGGAAGACTTCAGAGAGGCCTGGAAAGACTTATTTGAACTGATGCTGAGTGAAGTGAGCAGAACCAGGAGAACATTATACACAGTAACAGCCATAGTGTTTGAGGACTGTTTCTGGTAACTTAGCCCTTCACAGTAATGCAAGGACCTAAAACATATCCACATCCAGAGAACAGAACTATGGAATCAGAATGCAGAATATTTTCTCTTGTGTTATGTTTTGGTTTTGTTTGGTTTTTCTCATGATTTCTCCCATTCATTTTAATTCTTCTATACAACATGACTAATGTGAAAATATCAATGTATAGAACCCGTATGATTATATGCCATCTCAGGGATAGAAGGGAAAGGGAGGGGGAGAAAATTTAAGACTGATGGAAGTGATTGTTGAAAATTGGAAACAAATTAATTTTTTTTTTTGAAAAGACTAAATAGAAGTCAAGAAATGACTAAGAAGAGGCCATTAGATTCAGCGATTAAGGAATTAATTAGTAGTATTGTAGAGGGCACTTTTAGTTACACTGCTAGTAAATGTCTAAGGTGGAATTTGAAGAAGCTAGGATCTTATCAACCTTCAAGGATAGTGCCCTATTTTCTTCATCACAGAAGCAGTCACTTTATTGTGTTCGTTTATACTTAGAGGTTGTTTCTCACTCCCATGGTTGTGATATAGAGGCAAAAGGCACTTATAAAATATATATTTTTAAAGTGATGTTTTTAAAAAGAAAAAGCAAAACCATGAACAACATTGATCTAGGCATTTCTCAAACGTATATGATATATATATATATAAATGCCTTCATTTCGACATAGTAGAAAAATGCACTGAACCAGGAACCAAAGAGTCTCTGCTTTGAATACAAGCTCTGCTACTAACTTTGTGTGTGACTGGTCAAATAACTGCCTCCGCTTTTTCCTTTCTAAGATAACTAAATGTGACTAGATGATCTCCAACTGAGCTCCCTTTTAACTTTTAACTCTATAGAAACCTAGCACTCACTTTTCCTTAGTGTCCTTTTTATTTTAAAAATCGTTATTATTTTACTACTTATAACGGCGATAAATATGGGCATCATCTAAATGCCGGCTTTTTTGTGAGATTTGTAAAGTTTGGACTGATCTTCAGTAGCTGTAGATTCTCGTTTCAGCTCTGCTGTCAGTAATTGTAATTTATATCTCTACAAAGCACTTTCCTCACGAACTCTGGCATAGGTAGTGCAAGGATTGCTATCATCCTGTTTTGTAAGTAAGGAAACTGAGGCTCACAAAGGTGAAGTATCTTGCCTCATGTCATACAGCTAATGTTTTCCGCTATGTAAATTATGTCATACATTCTAATGGGAAATTTAAAGGTAAAATTATCATCATGTAAAGGAATTTCAGAGTTTATGAACAGGAAAGTAGAATGTTTATGGGTCTTACGAGGTCAAAGGTATGACTGACTATCTTTGTGTGTAGTTGAAGAGGAGAGGAATAAATCGTGGCACTTGGATAGATTGAGGAACTGGGAAGTTGGAGTGTTTGAAAGAATATCATTGTAAATACTGAATTCCCCTAATATGAAGACAGGAGCTAGGAAAAAGAGAAGACTGTGAGATAGGCATTCAACTCATTGCCGAAGGAAGGAGAATGTCTTGGGGGCTGTAAATAATAGCCACCAGGATCTAGACTAATTGATAAATTTAGTTATTATGAACCTTAAAGAAGGAGAAGTAGTTTAATGAAGGTATTTAAGGGCAGTTCTGGAAGTAGCAATGAAGAACTTGTAGTATTCCAACTACCCCACCAATACCAGAGAGTCAATGATACGAGAGTAAATATAGCTAAAAGATATTGAGGGAACTGGTGGCATTGAGAGGGAGTCGTGTTTCAGCAAGGCCCAGGAGATAATTGAGAAAGATGGGTTACAAGTTTGTTAATTAAAGAGCAAGCCTTCTAGAGAGCATAATAGAAAAGGTTAGGTAAGTGTCGAATGGGCTGTCACTGGGGACTTAGTTGGATATAGGCACGAGAGTGCAGGAAGTTGTTGATGGGTGTTGGAGACTGAACACTACACTTTGTTGTAACTAAAGATCAAAAAAGCAGTGCTTGGAGGGTGTATATTCATGAACCTCTTGCTCCATTACTCTTCCCAATCACTTGCAGTCCGTAATTTGGAAAGCTATAGTATTAGGTAAATTCTAAGGTCTCTTGTTCTAACACTGTGACCTCTTGTAACTTGATGTCAATTTAATTTTCTTTTTACAGTGAAATCTGACCTTTAATTTGACTTTTTTTAAGCTTTTCTCATTATTCAAACTATTAATACTACTTTTGTTTTATTTAATCAATAGCCTCTCTAGATTTGTCAAAACATCTTTGTATTTTTGGAGTTGGAGGTTCAGGACAGTTTCCGAATTGCTTCTTCTACTTCAGTTAAAGACATCCCTTTTTTTTCATGATGCAATATAATAAAAGTCATAGGGATAGGTACTGCATCTCTGATTTCATCGGTATAGGGAACTCCTGGGAGGGACTTCCTCAACCACTGCAGGTTAGCACTTTCTCTTCAATATATACTCTTAAGAGTGTTGCCTGGAGCAGGGAGGCTGAGCGATCACACAGTCACTATGCGTCAGAAGCAGGACTTGGATTCATATCTTCCTGGCTCTGAGTTCTTTACCTTCAACATCGTGTCATGCAAGAGACAAAAGATACCTGAATTGGATCCTCGGTTACTTTTCAAAAAATCATTATTGATCTCTGCCTACGTCTCCCTGTGTGGCTCCTGTACCTCCCAGAGCCAGCTCTTATAATGAAGAACAAAACAGAGGAGAAAAAAGAAATCAACATTCAGCAAAACTAACCCATCACACTCTGAAAAAGCCTGACATTAGCCGTTACTCTGCACCTGGAGTTCTCTCACCTCTGCCAGGAGATGCTTGTTTCCTCATGTCTCATTTCTGTATACAAGCTTTATCGTTGTAATTTCATAGCATTCAGTTTGTTTTCTCTTTATTCACTGTGTTTATTGTTTCCATAGTTCTTCTTACTTTTGTGTCTGTCATATGTCTTCCCTTCTGTATATTATCATATTCTTAGGTTTTTAGAAAGTAGTAATATTTCATTGCAGTTGTGTAGCAAAACTGTTTTAGTCATTGCTCAGTCAAAAGGTATGTACTTTCTAATTTGTGAAAGGTACTGGTATACTAGGTCTTTCTTTTTATCGTTGGCTTCCTTGGGAGATGTGTACACACACACACGCGCACACACACACACACACACACACACACACACACACACACATACACATGCACACACTTTCCAAACTTTTCCAGAATGGTTGGTCCAGTTCGCATCAGTACATTAGTATGCCTGTCTTTATACAACCCTTCCAAATTGATTGTTCCCCTCTTTTATCGTCTTTTCCACAATCATATTGCATTGCGTTAGCCCTTTTACCACTCATAGTCTGAATGTGTCAAAGCTATTGGCACCTTCTCATAGAGCAAAATGCCTAATAACCTTTACTTGCTATAGATGTGATAAAATATACAGTGATCCAATGGAGTGCTTTTTAAGTGATCATAAACTTTTGATAGTTACTTCTCAGAGTATAAGATGGCAGTAATAATGTTTCATTTCAGGCACTTTGTCCCTCTGGTCATATAAAAATATGAAAATACCAGTAGGCGCTTGTTGAGTAAAAGGTAGGAGGATTCAACCAGACAACTTTGATGCACTGTCACATTCTTTCATATACTTCAGAACTTCAGGAGTTCATGATTTAATTGGTGTGGTTACCTTTCCCACAGCACCTCTCTGCCTCATTGGACCATATTAGTTGCTACAGCTAGAAATATTCTATGCTTGTTATATTGGTGGTGATACATCTCTTTAGGCTTCACTAGATGGGTCCTCAAATGACACTTTGCTGGACTTGTTTTCAGAGCCTTTGCAGATTGACATAGGACCTACTACCAAAACTTGTGCTTCCCTGGTGAAGGCTGGAGATTCCAGGATTATGGAATCTTCATGCTATGCTCCCACTAAACTAAAAAGGCCTTGTATATGAATATTGCTGTAGACTTTCTATTTATAATTAATTCCAGGATCGACATAATTAAGTGACTCAGTATCAGAGAAATTGGCCAGCAGGGCATAACTTTCTTCTTTCCATATGTTTTGGGGTGGGGGGGAGGGAAGAAACAATAGCAGTAGATGAAACAGACATGAGAAGTTACAGTCTGTTTCCATAAAGGGGGTTTCCATAAACAAAATCACAAATTTTCAAGTATTGAAGAGGAATTGTATGAATTGAGAATGCAACTGCAGCTCCACTTACTTTACTACCAGTCTTGATTTGTTCTATTTTTTTTAAACAAGCAATGAAAGATATCTTTTTATTAAAAGAAAGGCTAATGATTTATTTGAAACGTAGACCCGATTTTAATCATTGCTGGTTTTTCTTTCGTCCTTGCTGATTGCATGTGTTTATGAACTTTAGATTGTAGGGAATGGAAGTGAACAGCAGCTGCAGAAAGAGCTAGAGGATGTACTGATGGACCCACCAATGGAAGATGGTGACAAGGAACACATGGAAAGAACACAGATTGACGGAGGAGATGGGCCTCTTGCAAATGAACTCTCCACTTCATCTACTATTAACCCAGTGTCATTAGCAGGACTCCAGAAACCAGAGATGAGCCTGCCAGTGAAACCTGGACAAGGAGGTTAGGACCATTCCATTGCCTGATATTCTGTTCTCTGAAGAAGATAAGTTATCTGAGTTAACTGTGTTAGCTAGTCCAATCCATAGAAAGAAATTGAAGCCCAAAGAATTAATGTTATTTACTCAAGATCACATAGAGAGTTAGCAACAAAACCAGCACCCAGGTCCCCCAGGCTACAGTTGATGCTATTTCCTATTTATATCTACTTTGTACTCTGTTCTTTTCGTAATGGTTACAAATACAGTTCCTGCTTTCTAGGAACTTTTATTCTAAGGTCTTGATGGATTTAAATGTGTCAACTAAATTTCCTTTTGAATTTATTTCTTATCAAGTCAGTTGAAGAAATAAACCTTTAATAATGCCTCCTGTGTACAAAGCACATTGCTAGGTGCTGAGATTAATAATAAAAAAAAAAAATTCTGCTCCTAAGGAATTCAAATTCCTTAGGGATACAAAATGTAAATTGATAAAAATACAATATAATTTGTTTGAGGGAGAAAGGAAAGCACTAATAACCAGGTAGATCAGGAAAGATTTCCATTAAGAGGTGACACCTGAGCATTGAAGGAAGCTAAAACTTATAAAAAGCAGAGGTGAGAAAACATTTAAATGTGGGGGGCAGCCCATACAAAGACATGGAAGGAGGAATGACAAGAAGGCTGGGTGGGCTAGGACATTAGAGTATGTAAAGGAGGGTAATACGAAATAATCTGAAAAGTTAAACTAAAGACAGATTTTGAAGGCCTAAGGAATTTGTATTATATCCTGGAAGAAAGAGGGAATCACTGAAAGGAGATTTCTAAGCAGGAGAATATCTTCTGGCCTGTGGTTGAGTAAGCTCCCCAGCATACACAGGGAAGCCTGTTATCACAGGTTCTTTGATCTACTTTTCTAAAAGGAAAGCAACTTTTGAGGGGTTAACAGTCTCCTTTAATCAAGCCCATATATCATTCATTTAGTTCAGGAAATGAACAGACAGTGCTTCCAAACTGGGAAGATACTGAACGATATCTTCCCAGAAAGAACACTGCTTTGGTGTCCTAGATCCAGAGAGCAAAATAGTCATTGAAAGAATCCCTTATCACTTCCCTAAAGAGATTCCAAATTGAAAACACACCAAGCAGGATTGTTGCCAAATTCCAGAATTATCAGGTCAAGGAGAAAATACTGCCAGCAGCCAGAAAGAAACTATTAAATATTAAGGGACTCTAGTCAGGATCACACAGGACCTTGCAGATTCTACATGAAGGGATCAGAGGGATTGGAATGAGATATTGCATTACCCAAAAGAGTTTGGACTACAAGCAAGGATCAATTACCAAGCAAAATTGAGCATAATCTCTCAGGCAAGGAGACAGACATTCAATAAAATAAGGAATTTCCAGACTTCCGTGTGAAAAGGTCAGGCTCATTAGAAAATTTCTTTTTCAAATATAAGACTCAAGAGGGGCATAAAAAGATAAACAAGAAGAGGAAAGAAAAAGAAAACTTATTTAAAGTTAAATAAAAAACTTATTTAAATTTAAATTAAAACCTATTTAATATGGGCAAACTATTTACATCCCTATATGGGTATTAACTCCCTCTAAATACCTAAAAAGGCCAGCCTCAAAAGGCGAAGGTCTCCCATTGCATCCTGGATCATCTCCTGTCATCCTGATGCATTGATGAATATCTGGTCACTGGATCCAGATAGCTCAGAAGGAGAAAGTGAGGTGAGTAAGCTTGCACAGCCCTCTTTTACTCAAAACATAGTCAAGTGCAAGTCATGTCATCATTTCTCTGATGTCATGGTCATCTTCAAAAACAAAGGATGAACACAGACTGAGTAAACCTGCCTGTGTGGGGTCCCAGCTAGTTGGGTAACCCTGCTCATCCTTTTCCTTCTCTCTCCCTCTCCCCTTCCCTTGGGGCTTTGGAGTTTACTGGGTAGATGTCCTTCGTTCCTTCCTCCCTCGCTCTCTTTCTTCCTTTCTTTCTCCCTTCCTTCCTTTCTTCCTCCCTCCCTTCCTTCCTTCCCCCTTCTGGTTCCCAAAACCTTAAACCCAGTGCACTTTGAAATCCATGGGCTAGACAACAGTTGGTCCCTGCCCAAGCTCCACTTAATGGCTGGCTTAGAGTGATTATCACTTAGTAACAGTGTCTATTGATTTAGTTATTTTTCTTTTGTTCATTAAAAGGGCCACCTCCTGACTACTTCTTAAAGAGGCCTATTTATTCAATGGGTGTTACCTCTCTCTAAGTGAGTACCTGAAAAGGCCAGCCTAAAAAGACCAAGGTCTCTCAATTGCGTCCTGGGCCATCTCCAGTCATCCTGATGAATATCTGATCACTGGACCCAGATGACTCAGAAGGAAAAAGTGAGGTTGGTGACTTTGCACAGCCCTCCCTCACTCAAAACTAAGTCTAGTGCAAGTCATATTATCATTTCTCTGATGTCATGTCTTCTTCAAAAAAAGGATGAACAGAGACAGACTCTAATCAAACTCCCTTTAATGGGCAGGCCCATTAATAGGTGGGGAAGATCTTTAATCATATTAACAATACAAATACATATGCTGTTTCTAGTTAAAGAAATTCTTGTATTTGTACTTTATTCCTAGTAAGGACTCTTGGTTGATCAAGACAAGATTCAATCAGAGGTATTATACTTCTTGATTGTACTAAAAAAAAATGGCAAAAGATTCTACTTTGCTTGCCCTTTCAGTGGTTTAGATGATTATTTTGGCAGCTATGTGAAACAGTAATTACCTGATCTCTTCTAGCATCACTTATCTTTTCCTTTATCTACTTCAGTAATTCAGCAGATCCATGATTTTATCTGTGTGGCCATTGATTGCCTCTAGCAGTACAAATTTTTAAATCCTCTCCCTGACTTTGAAGATGGTTTCAGGAGTTGCTGCGACTAAAATAAATTCATTACCAGGTGGTCAACTTTCCTAGGATATAAGTGTTCAAGAGCAAGAAGAATGTGAGAAAAAGGTTGGAGGATTTGAGAGAGAAGATTTGACTGAGTAAATAGCAAGTAGGACTCCTTTGTGTCCACCTTTATAGAAAGAAGGAGAAGAGAATGAAAGGAGGCGGTAGAAAATAAGGACAGGAAGGAAAATGCTGTTTTCAGGAGAAGAGATAGAGAAGCTTAAATCCAAGTTTAATTCCACTCAACAAATATTTAACAAAGTGTGCTAAATCCATTATTTCCCTAGTATCACATCTACTCCATGAGCACTATTTTTTGTGTGTGTTTTTATCCTTGTTGCTAAGCACAATGCCTTGCACATTGTAGGTGTTTAATAAATGAATTGATTGATTATTGAATTGATTTTAGTTCTTGAAGGCTTATTCAGTTTAAATCTCTGCAGAACCTTCCCTCATTTCAGTCAGTTGTTTTCCACAATAGACCTAAAGTAACTCTTAGGTTTATAACTATCTGTGTTAGTATCCTATCTAAGTTTCACTTCTTTCCCGGCAGTCAAGCACCATGCTTTTCACATAGGCAGTTAAAAACTATTGTTTCTCTTTGGAAAATCTTTATTTAGAAAGGGCTATGGAAGATAAGAAGAAGCTTAAAAGATAGTTGTTGTCCTGACTAATAGAGAAGTCAAAGAGGAATCATCTGTGGGTGAGGAGTGAGAAAAGTTACTTTTGTTGCGACATAGTTGAAGGAAGATAGAATAGTGAGAAAAGGTGATTCTGTGGTAATCCTAGTTTAAGGTGACCATGGCCTAGACAAAGAATTTAACTATGGAAATGTATTACGTAGGAAAGGAATGTGAAAAGCTTCCTGCAAGAAGGAAAGCACATCCGTAATTCATAGGAGACAGAAGTTTCTTGTATTCATATCTGCTGTGGTAGTTTGCAATTTTTAATGATGAAAAGTTATGCATTCAACAGAAATCTGGTATGTACTTTATCCAGTCCACAAGTATTTTATAATATCTACTATATACCAGACACTGGGGATACAGAGAAAAAAATGAATTAGTTTGTGCCCTCAAACAGCTTTCATTTTATTAGGGAAAATGTGTGTGTATGCAAAATAAATACATAAATAAAAGTAATTTGATAGAGAAAGGGAGCAGTTATACCTTGAGAATAAGGAAAGATTTCATGGAGAAGATGGTACTTGAACTGAACTTTGAAAGAAAGTAGGAGTTATAAGATGAATGGGAGGAGGGAACAGATTTCTTAAATGGATAGCAGCCTGTGCAAAAGCACAGACACTTTTTGTGATTAATAGAGACAGATCAGTTTGAATTGACTGTAGACTACATGAAGGAAAATAATAGACAGAGTATCCCCAAAGTCCTAATGCAGTTTAGACTTTAAGGCTGGAAAGGGAGGTAGGATCAAGTTTGTAAAGGGCTTTGAAAACCAAAAAGAGGAATCTGCATTTGACTCCAACAGTTGTAAGGAACCATTGGAGTTTACTAAGTTGAGCAGAGACTTCTTAAGATTTCTGCTTTAGCAAAGTCACTTGGGCAAATGTGTGAAAGGATAGATTTGAGAGGGGGCAGACATGAGATTGGGAAAATAATTGGGAGGATGTTGCAATAATCTCAATGAGAGGTGATTAAGGCTTGAAAGGGATGTTATCTGGGAGTAGAGAAAAAGGGACAAATACAAGAGAGGCTGAGACTAGAGGAAGAATCATCAAGACTTGACAACTGTCTGGACATATAAAGTAAGGGAGAGGGAACTGAAAGGATGGTCAAAATGGAGAAGCTTGGAAGAAGGATAGGTTTGATGGAAAAGATAATTAGTTCTGTTTTAGACATGTTAGTGTTTGAGATGCCTGTGGGACATCCAGTTCAAAATATCTCATAGGTAGTTGGTGATGTGGGACTAGAGTTCAAGAAGAAGATTAGAACTCAATATATAAATCTGTCAGTCATTTAGTAAGCATCTACTCTGTGTTAGGCACTGTACTATGCCTGGGCATAAAGAAAACAATGAAAGAGTCCCTATTTATAAACACGTTCTGTTGAGGGAAACAGCATGTGTGTGTACATGTGTATATGCATGTGCATCAATATGTTTAGTATACATTCTGTATTGAATAGATACAAAAATAAATACAAAGTAATTTCAGGAAAGGGGCACTGGCCAGTGGGAGGCTCAGAAAATCATATAGAAAATGGTGCTTAAGTTAAGATTTGAAGGAAGTGAGAGATTCTGTGAAGTAGAAACCAGGAAAAAGGGGAGGGCATTCTACTTATAAAGGAGAGCCAGTGCCAAAGGGCAAAGACTGGGGATGGAGTGCCATGTGTGAGATACAGAAAGAAGGCTAGGTTGACTTATCATAGAGGATGAGAAAAGGATTCATGTACGTTGGAAAAATAGATTAGGCCCAAGTTGTAAAGGTTTTAAAAGCCAAGGATCATTTGAACAGAGATATTAATTAGTCCCATAAGAAAGTATATAGAAAGAAAAGAGAAGAGAAAAAAAAGAAGAGGTCCCAAAAGAGAGCCTTAGCAGTAAGTAGACATGACATGGTGGATGAGTCAGCAAAGGACATTGAGATGGAATGGTCAGACCTAGAGGAGGAAATCTAAGAGAGAGGTCATAAAAATCCAGAATAAGGAAAGTGTCCAGGAAGGGAAGATGGTAAACAGTGTGAAATACTATGGAAAGGTGCAAAGATGAGAACTGATTTTAAAAAAATATATCAGATTTGGCATACCATGAAAGACTGATAACAGGGAAGAGATCTGTTTCCTTTGATTGAGGTCCCAGACCTTATTACAATGGTATGAGAAGGAAGTGAAGAGAGAGGAAAGTAGAAGGCAAGAAGAGGAGGCTACATTTTCTGACAGATTAGTAGTAAAAGGGAGAAAAGATGTAAGTCCTTGTGCAAGATGCTGGGGGAGTTATAATATTTAGATAAGATGAGATTTTGACCTCATGGAGCTTAGCATATAATATTGAATTAATCCGATTGAAAACTATGAAATAAAAGCAAGAAGAGAGTTTTATGAATTTTGACTGCACCTCAGGCTTTGCTTCATATTTTGAAATCAGAGTGCAAATGATAAGCAATTCCTAAAATAAGTCGATGTTAAAAATTAGTAACTCATGCCAAGTAGTATGTTGGCTTCCTTTCTTGGTCTTACTTTCTAAGATTACATCACATATTCTCCTTAACACTTAACAGTTTCAGTACCTAAATTTTGCTTATAGATTTTTTTGCACAGAATATATTCTGACAAACAGAATGTGAAAATTGACCAGAGACTTATTTCCTTCTTTTGTTCAGATTCTGAAGAGTCCAGTCCTTTTACACCAGTGGCAGATGAGGACAGTGTAGTCTTCAGCAAACTTACTTATTTGGGCTGTGCCTCAGTGAATGCTCCGAGAAGTGAAGTAGAGGCCCTAAGGATGATGTCTATCTTACGAGGCCAGTGCCAGATCTCTCTCAATGTGACGCTTTCTGTGCCAAATGTGTCTGAAGGAACTGTAAGGTATAGTATTCTTCCTAATTTATTTTTCCACTCACTCTCTAATGTATTGTATTCTTTCTAATACTTTTTTCCCCTAAGTCTCTAACAGAATGCTCTTTCTTGTACTAGTATTTCATGCTTTTGCTCGTTTGAATTAAAATGGCACACTACTCATTTTCTACTTGAAGAATAAGAGCAAGAGTCTATACTTAAAGTCAGGAGACCTGGTTTTGAATTTTGATTCCGCCATTAACTGTGTAACCATAGCAAAATCATGGAACCTTTTAAAAACTCATTTCATCACTGTAAAATGGGGAGAACAAAATATACATCATTCTTCATATGACTATGCTAAAGAAAGATGTCATATAAACTTCAAAGTGCTACATAAATGTGAGTCATTGTTATAACACCATATCTATACTTTACACTAGGATGCCTCAGAGCACAGCTCAAGTCTCATGTTGAAGGCTTCCCTTAAGATACACATTGGTGTTTCCCTTCTCTCCTTTTGTAGTTATTAAACATACTTTATAATTAGTTTCTTATATCTCCCTCTTCAAATTTATCCTAACACTTTCCCTGAATATCTCTTTTACACTTATCTTACTCTCCTTTGCATCATAATTGTTGGTTTTGGTCTTCTCCCCATTAAATTTCAAGTAATTTAAGAGCAGGACTTATGTTTTATTTTTGTACCCCTAACTATTAGTACAGTGCCCTGTCCATGACAGGTGCTTTGTAAGTGTTTGGTTTGTTAATCACATTTATATAGTGCTTTAATATTTATGAAGTTTGGGGTTTTTTTTACAAGAACCCTGTAAGGTAATGTTACTATTAGACCTCCAGAGGTCTGTCCTGTCCAATTTTCTTAAATTCTATTCATCTCCTTAACTTCTTTCTTATTTATTTTATAGTTAGAGCTAAGTCTCAAGGGGGTGAGTTGAGGTTCCCCACTATTATGGTTTTGCTGCCTATTTCTTCTTATAACTCATTTTAATTTTCCTTCAAGAATTTGGATGCTGTTTCATTTAGTGCATGTATGTTCAGTATCAATATTAAGTCATTGTAGCAAAATGTAGTGTCCCTGATTTTCGCTGTTAAGTCTATTTTTGGTTTTTTCTTTGTCTGAGGTCATGATTACTGTGCTTACCTTTTTTATTTCTGGTGAAGTATAATAGATTCTGCCCAAGCCCACTATTTTAACTGTGTATATATGTTTCTGTTTCAAGTATGTTTCTTGTAAAGTGTATTGTTGGATTCTGGTTTCTAATCCATTTTGCTGTCCTCTTATATTTTATGAGTGATTCATCCATTCACATTAAGAGTAAATGTTTTTTAATTCTGTCCCCTCCTCAAGAGGCTGTTTTGTTTCTGACCACTGCCTCCCTTAATTTACCCACCCTCTTATACCTGTCACCACCACCTTTTTCTTAACCTGTTTCCCTCCTACTTCCCTATTGAGAAAAATGAATTTCTATACCCAGCCATGTTTGTATGTATATTTTTTTCATCAGGAATGCTTGAAAATCCTCAATTTCATTAAATATCCATTTTCACCCCTGTAGGATTATACTCAGTTTTGCTCAGTAGGTAATTCTTGGTTATAATTTTAAGTTGGAACTTACAATTTCTCATATTGCTGCAGAGAAGCACCAGGGTATTGCTAACAAATATGAGAACTTGCAAATATCAGATAAGTTGCTAAAGTTTTCAGAGAGGGTAGGAAGAAGAATAGCTCAGAAGTTGAAAGAAAAAGGAGATACAGTCATCCTAGAAGGAAGAACTTATCTGGGATAGTAAGACCAAGTTAAAGTAACCTATTATTGTAAAAGAAAGGAACCTTGTTGAAGATAATTCTGTTACATTTGAATTAATAAAATTGTGAGATTAAGAAAGTATGTTTTTCCTTTCATAAAAGTGACTGGAGAAAAAAATAAAAGAAAACCATTAGTTGTAATATTAAATATAAATGGAGTATATGTCCCAGTAAAAGAAAAGAATTATAGAAATGGCTCAGATCAGAATTCAACAGTATATTGCTTATAGGAAATAGTTAATTCGACACAGGATTAATAAAAATGGAAAAATGATCTAAAATTTGCAAGCAGGAGTTGTATCAGTGGATACTGGCAGTATTTAATTCAACACAGAAAGCATTAAAAGAGATAAATGAGGGTTTTATATTATTATATTGTGCTATACAAATTGAGAGTGTATTATTTCTACAATTATGTTTACCCAATTATCCTGAAGCAAAATGCATAAAGGAAAACCTTACAAAAGTAGATTTTTAAAAAATAACATACTTTAAATCAATTCACAAGCACTTAAAATACACCTATTATATGCCAGGTCTTCTTACTATGAATTAGGGATATAAATTCAAAGAAGTGAAGTAATTCCTACTCAGAAGGAACTTATGTTCTAATGGGGGAAGACAACAAAAACAATTATAAATATAAAGAGAATAAGTAGGCAATAGTGAAATCAAACATAGGTTGAGAGGGAGAGGGCCGGAAGTCCTGGGGAATCCGGAAAGGCTTCATGTAGAATGTGGTGTTCAAGGTGCATCTGGAAAGAAGAGATTCTATACGGTAGAGGCAAAGAAGGGGTACATGCCAAGCAGAGGGAACAGTCAGTATAAAGGGCACAGAAATGTGATGTGGAGAGCCTTATGAGAATCAGTTCAACAAAGAATACAGTAAAAATTTATTAAATACCTACTGTGTACCGGCATTTTGGCTAGATTGTAGAGTGCAGGAGGGACAAAAACATAACAAAAAGATAGGCTAGAGCAAGTTTGTGAAGAGCTTTAAAGTCTAAGTAGGAATTTTATTTGATCCTAGAAGGAATACTGAGCCATTGAAGTCTATTGAGTAGGGGAATGACATAGATCAGTCATTAAGAAAATAATTTTGGCAGCAATTTGAAGGATGGACAGAAGTGTAAAGAAAATTGAGGCAGGGAGACCAGTTAGTTGTTTGTTGTAATAATCTAGGTGAAAAGTGGTGAAGACCTAAGCCAAAATGATAACAGAGTGAGTGGAGAGAATGGATCAGATTAAAAAATGTTGTATAGGTATAAATGGCAAGATTTAATTACTGATTGCCTGTTTTGAGTGAGGGAGAATTATAATTTGAAGATAAAGCCAAAGTTATTAACCTGGAAAAATAGAATAGTTGTGCTTCAAAAAGAAGAGAGCTTCGAAGAGGGGTACATTATGGGGAAAGATAATGAACTGATTTGAATCTGTCTGATTTAAGATGGCTCCAGCACATCCATTTTAAAATGTCAGATAAGCAATTGATGATACTCAGGAGATTGGTGCTGAGGGGAGTGACAGGCTGTATAGATAGATCTCTGAATCAGAGAAATAGGAGCTGATGAGGTTAAAAGAGAGAGAATGTAAGGGGAAAAGAGACTAGAAGAAGCAAGCCTAGGCCTGAACTGAAGGAAACTCCTACAGTTAGAGGCTGTGATGTGGATGAGCCAGAAAAGAAGACTGAGGAGTGATCAGAAAGCAGGAAATGAACTGGGAGACTAGTGTCAAGAAATCCTGGAGAGGAACAAGTATCTAGGAGGAGATCATAATTGATAGTGTTAAATGCAGTTAATAGGACAGGAAAGAATAAGACTTTTTAAAAGGCCATCAGATTTGTCCATTAAGAAATCATTGATATCACAAGTAAGAGCACTTTTAATTGAGTGATGAGGTCAGAAGCTAGAATGCAAAAAGTTGAGGAATTAGGGAGGGGAGGGAAGAAGAACTACAAGCAGTGAGTGTTGACAGCTTTTTCCATGAGTTTGGCTGAGAAAGAAAGGAGAGTAATAGGATCCTAGCTTGAAGGAGTGGTGGGATTTATTGAAGATTTTTAAGGATGGGGGAAGACTTGGGCATGTTTGAAGGTAATAAGGATGGACCCTACTAAGAATTACTGAATATATAGTGGTTTATGTGTATGGTGTAATTTTTTATAAAAGCATTATGAAACATAAAAATATGAAAAGGCCTAAATGAAATGATGCAAAGCACAATCAGTAGAACCAGAACTATATACACTTTGACTAAAACAATGCAAGAAAAAAAAAGGGAAAATGAATGCAAAACCAGAGATAGTAGAACTGTGGGCATATGTGGAAAGTATATGTATATTATTTGTTTTGAATGTAGTTATAACATTTGTAAGTTTTATTTTTATTTGATAATAATTTACAATAAAGTCTTACCCTTATGATTCATCACAGCAAAGCCCCAGGTTCTTAATCTTTTTTATGTCATGGACTGTTTGGCAGTCTTTGGCCTCTAGCAACCTTCTCAGAATAGAATAGATAAATACAGTATAGATGGGAAGGGAGTTAGGGAGATCCAGAAAGGCTTTAAGGTGGTCCTTGAGCTGCATCCTAAACAAAGAGCAAGCAAGTGTTTGAGGCAGATGTCAGGAGGAAGAGCATTCCAACCAGGACAAAGGCTCAGAGATAGCAAATGGAGTGTTGTTGAAGAGGGACATGTAGAAAGCCATTTTGATTTGATCACAAAGTACAGGAGGCTGAGACATGTCAAATGAGTCTAGAAAAATAAGTTGGGACCAGAGTGTATATGCCTTTAAAAGATAAACAGAGGAATTACATTTGATGCTTGAAGCAGTAGGAAGCCACCGGAAATGATCCATAGAAGAGTTCACAATTAGATATTCATTTAAAGGAAATTACTTTGGCACCAATATGAAGAATCAGTTAGGAGAATAAGACATTTGAGTCAGGGGCCCAGTTAGGAGGCTTTTGCGGTAAGTCAGTGAAAGGTGATCAGCTGCACTTCAGAGGTAGGAGCTGTGTGACAAGAACAGGGTCAGATGTGGAGACAGAGGTGACAAGAGACGGAGAGCATGTGAGATGAGGCATAAGGAGTTAAGAATACTAGCATTAGAGGATGGAAGTGTCTTTGTCAGAAAGAGTGAAGTTTGGAGCAGGAAAAGGTTTATCATTTAAGAGAATGGGTTCAGTTTTGGGAATGCTGGCTTTAAGAGGTCCCTGGGACATCCAGTTTGAAATGTCCAGTTATCAGTTTTTGGTGTGAAACTGAAAGTTTCAGGCAAAGCCCAGGGCTAGCGATAGAGATTTGAGAGTCATCTGAACAGAGATGTCAGTTATACCTATGGAAGCTGATGAGGTTACCAAGAGATAATGTAGAGAAAGAAGAGAAGAGAACCTAGTACAGAACCTTGGGGAACATCTCCAATTAGAGGGTGTGGTATCCTGACTGACTGAATGTCATTACCCCAGCATCTCTCACATATTCCCTTCTCTTTCCTCATAGGAGTCACTCTGCCTCAAGTCTCTTCGCACTCTATCACCTCCTCCATGCAGCTTAAAAGGCCAAGTGCCTTAAGCATTCTTCTGACAGTGTTCTTCCTCTACTCATTAAATTCCAGTGACTCCCTATTTCCTCAGACTTTACAGTTTGATTTTTAAAATCCTTCACAACATGACCCCAGCCTACATTTCCAGCCTCATTGTATATTTTTCCCCTTCCTACATGCTATGGGTCCAACCAAACTGGCCTTCTCACTACTCCTCACACATAATACTCCATCTCATTTTCTGTGACTTTGCACTTGCCATCCCCAGTACCTAAAATAGGCTTCTTCATTCCTACCTCATAGAATCCATCACTTTCTTCAAGAGGAAGCTTGAATACCATCATCTTCACAAAACCTTTCCTCATTCCCCCCCAACCATGCATATCCTCCCTCTCTATAATTATCTTCTGCTTTTTTATGTTTATCCTGTGTATACTTACATGTGTACTTGCCTCCCCAGATAGAATGTAAAGTCCTTTAGAACAGGACTTTTTTTCATGTTTTTCATTTATACAGCCAGGTAGCACAGAGGACAGAGCACTAGACTTGGAGTCAGGAAGATTTGATTTCAAATTGTACCTTGGACACTTAATAACCGTCTTATCCTGGGCAACGTACTTAAATCTCTGTCTGCCCCAGTTACTTCATTTGTAAAATGGGGGTACTAATAGCACCTGTCTTCCAGGGATGCCTTGAAGATAAAATGAGATTTGTAAAGCCCTTAACAAACCTTAAAGCTGTGTATAAATGCTAGCTATTATTATTATTTCTTTTTGTTTCCCCAGCACCTAGCACAGTTTTCTGGCACAGAGTAGGCATTTAATACATTTTTGTTGATGTATTGATTGGACTCTCACCATTTGATTTATTACCAAGAGGTGTAATTTTTTTTAACATAGCTACACTCAAGAAATTATCTCTTCCTAAAGGAGTAATGAGCAGTATGTGTAAGGAGGACCACACCATTGAAATCACAATTTGTTTAGAATATTTAAAAAATCAATTTCTGTAGTAATTTTCAGTATAAGTGACCTGTCCAGGATGACATAGCTAGTAAATATCATAAAAAGATTCAAACCTGGGTCTCTTGACTTCAAGCCTAATACCCCTTTCATATCACACATCACACTGTCTTCCTATAAACAGTACCTTCAGGAGACCACATATGTTTTTTATGTAGAAATACTAAAATAAAATATGGCAGTATTACTCAAGGCAGGTCATATGATATTGATTGTTTGAAACATCTTGAAATTCATACACATACACCAAAATTATAGAATTTTAACATTCTGATCTTTTCTTCTGATTTTTTTTTATATCATAAAACAGACTTTTGGATCCTCAAACGAATACAGAGATTGCAAACTACCCCATCTATAAAATTCTCTTCTGTGTTAGAGGGCATGATGGAACTCCTGAAAGCGACTGCTTTGCTTTCACAGAAAGTCACTACAATGCCGAACTCTTCAGAATACACGTCTTCCGGTGTGAGATACAAGAAGCTGTAAGTCTCTAAGACAGCTGCCTCTGCAACTGAAGTCCTTTTCTCTCAGTGCAAGAATCTTAGATGACCTTCCAGAATTTCTAGAAATAATAAAATGCTCACTTATATTCAAATGGACTGTGATTTGAGCTTGTGCTCACTGTTTACTGTCTGTAAAGACTAGAAAAAGATATAGTTAGGTCATAATTAACCAAACTCCCAATATACATACACCCTACTTCCCAATTAACCTGTTTTGGTTTTTTTCCTTTCTAACTAAGCTTTTAAAAGAAAAAGTCAAGTGCAAGAAAACAAGGTCATGTCAGAGTTATTTTTTTTTTAAAACAACTACCCAGGTCCATCCTTGGTTTGTTACTGATTCATCTCTGCCCAGATCACAAGTCTTCACTTTTGCAGAATGAAGAAGTTGGACAAAATGATGTCTCTAGCACTTTCTGGTTCTAGCACTTTGTGTCTGAGGGTCTTCTCCTCCTCTAACATCTTGTATTGTGTCATTGCACAATCTAAGGACCTTTCACACTCCAACATTTCACATTGTATGTTCTAAAATTCAGTTTTCTGAAGACAGTTCCCAGCTCTAACACTATATGATGATTCATCACTTTCTACAATGTAGTGCAGTATGTAAAGAGGCCTGAATTCTAAAGCCTCAGGGTCTAATGTGTCTGCTGTACCACGTGGTGGCTAAGTCATTTATACTTAGTCTTTCTGATTCTCAATTTTTCATTAATTAATGAAGCATTTTATTAAGTGAATAATATGTACTAGGCACTAGAGATATAAAAGCCAGAAAACAGCCAGTTCCTGCCCTTAAGAAGCTCACAATCATTTTTAAAATATAAAGATAAAGATACTAGCTTGTCTCATAAATTTGCTGAGATAATCAAGTGTGATTATGTAAAAAACCCATAGATATGCTAAATAATTATGTTTTGATTGGTTCAGTACTATCACCAGGTAATTTACCACCTGTATAAGTTTAAAGTGATTATTTTATCAGCAGTACTCTATATTTGAGCAACAACTTGGCATAGTGGAAACAGTGCTGACTTCAGAACCAAGAAGATCTGAGTTCAAATCCTAGGTCTGCTACTTACTGCCTAGGTAATGGGCAAGTCACTTCACCTCTCAGTTCTCTAGATAACTCTCTAAAACCATAAGT